>CM061531.1:101238499-101838499 GCA_030545055.2 Neoaliturus tenellus
GTTTTATTAAACTTGGCTCAGTAAAAAACTGAGAGGAAACAGTTTTTATCATCGTTCATATCCAAAGAAATTATTTATAAGATGGATTAAATGCTTCTGTTTAATTCACAAAGGACTGGAAGATATCTCAAACTAATGAAACGTTGAATAAATAAGTTCAGGCGCATTGCTAAATTATACTGATTATAAATTTATATTTTCTCAAAAGTAGTTAGATTTGGTTACTTCTGGCACAGGTCAGCTGCCCCGGAAGCCACGTGCCGGGGCACATAGCTTCCGGTCGTATATTAAATGAGGGGGAGGTATGCATAAATTAAAAGTTAGTTCAAAACTGAAATTCAACTTGATAATTGGGTTACGGAAAGTATGTCAAGGTCATCCCGAGTAAGTTTTAAAAAAGCCTATCCCGCTAGCACAGGAAATAGTTCTGAGAGTTGAACTATCCGGTGATAGCGGGATAGGTAGATTTAAGTTTTGAACTTTATTCGTAAAAACAAATACAATCAATGTGCAAAAACAAATACAATCAATGTGCAATACAAGTTGAATTTTTGTGATGAAATACGGAGTTGTAAAAGCAAACGCCGACGACGAGGATAAGGTACAGGCAGAGTCCCCAGATGACATACTTGACAAGTTTGAAGAAACGTAATATCTCGAGTTGGTTTTCCCGTTCCAATTGCAAACGTTTAATTTCCAATTTCCAATTTCAATTTTTCTTCTTTCATTTTTTCCTCTTCCATCCTTGTGATGAAGGGAACTTCATCCATCATATCCATCATTAGTGTTGTTTTGGTGTTTGAAATTTTGAAACAAGTGATGTTGATAGTTCAAATGTTGGAGACGGAATGAGAAATGAAAGCGAGGAACGTTAGTTAAACGAAGAAGTGGTGGGGGGAGGTTGAATTACAAAGAAGTGGTGGGGGAAGTTGAATCACAAAGAAGTGGTGGGGGAAGGAGGTTGCTCACCATTTGCTTCCGTACTTGTTGTTGTCGTGTCTGATTGTAGAGGTGTAAGTGGAGTAAGATTCAGCAAACTATCTTCATCAGAACTGTCAACCTTATCACAAATAGGACAGGCGTAAGTTATTTCCAGATTCATTTTAACAGTGTTGAATTTACTAACAATTTCGTGTAAAGTATTAAATATTTCTTGCAAATCTTCTTTAGAATTTACTTCGAAACTAGAATTCATTTGTGCCAACGGAGAGTTGTTCATCGTGCGAGAGTCGGTGATTGAATGAAGATCGGCGCTTAGGAAGGAGGTTTATTTGTCGGTGAGCATGAGCTTGTTATTAAGTCTTCGTCTTTCAATTCAAATATCTTAGCTGAAGTAGTAGTCGTTGTTTCGTCTTCACTCGATGATGAAGAAAATTGAAATATCCTAGCTGAAGTAGTAGTCGTTGTTTCGTCTTCACTCGATGATGAAGAATCACGAGGACGTAAATAGTGAACATCAAGTCTGATCCATCTCATAGGATATCTATCCATGACAGAGAGCAAATTTTGAAATATTTCCTCCAATTCTTCTCTGTCAGTTATTATATGTTGAAACTTGACGAAAGGCGATCCCATGTTGTTAGTTAGAGTGTTGGAAGTGAAATAATTCAAAGGTGGATTCAATAAGATACAAAACTTAAACTAATGGTGGGGGGAAATCTAAAAGACTTATGGTGGGGGAAATCTAAAAAAAACCAATGGTGGGGGAAATCTCAAGGTCATCCAATTGAAGTTTTAAAAAAGAGTGTAAAACTGAAATTACACATTCGATGGTTCAACAGGATCTGAATACCAATCCGACCTGTATTTACATCTTTTTATCATATGTGTACAAAAATCATCTTGATGAGACTTGGTGCGTTGACAATAAGCTAAATCGAGAGGATGAAATTTGAAACATCTTTGAGGACAGCATGTATGAAAATATCTTGATTTGTAAAATTTGAAAGTTCGCAATTCCGGTGGCGGTAGTTGTTTTGTTTTGCACTTGCAGTAACAAGATCCAAAAATTCACATTTAGTGCAAGCTAACCCGTCCACCATCATTGGTCCTAAATCTGTACACTGTTGTTCACAACAGTAACGAGGTTCGTACTTGTACTTTTGTTCTTCCATGTTGACGCTGCTGAGTCCAGTGAAAGAATAAGAGTGTATAGTGTTGAATAGTCAGTTTTATGTACTACAAAAAGTGGTGGGGGTAATTTCAAGGTCATCCAAACGAAGTTTTAAAAAAATATACCTTACTAATGTAAAGAATGTTTATACTTAAGAAGTTTATTTCTGTTTATCTTCTTCAGACTTTGTCTGTTTCTGTTTGTCTTCTTCAGCCTTTTTCTCTCTCTCCGCTTTAGCCATAGCGATAAGTTCTTCAGTCGATAGTGGATGTACTTCAGGAAATTTTAAAATTAATTTAGCTTGATTTCCTTCTTTAGTTAATATATCTAATTCTTCAGTCATTTGTTCAACGGTGTTGTAATCTTTTCCATAGATTTTTCCATCAAGTTCAATCATCATTCTGTATAACATCTTTAAAATTAGGTGTTGACGCAGCGAGAGTTGGGAAGCGAATGATTAGTTATACAAGTATCATTCCCTTTTTTTATCAACTTGACATTGATCACGTGATTCCTTAGTTTTATTTGTTGAAAGTTATTTAACATTGGTAATACTTGTGGAACTTGATGTTATGTTGACCAGTCGGCGATGAAGATGTTATAGGTTGTGTAGAAAGAAATACTTCATCATAGCAATATTTTGCTTTAGTAAACATCCTTACATTAGTAGCACTAACATCAACAGTTAAATGATAACCACCGGTAAGTAAAACTCGCATTTCGTTTGTTAAATCTTCAAGTTGTTCAAAATATGTAATGGTGTTGGTATCGTAAGAAGCACACTTAACCTTTAGGGACATGTTGAAGTTTTGTATTTAGTGATAGAGAGCGAGATGTGTACGGTACGAAAGGTAGTCGTAGACTGATGAATTTCACAAGTTGATTTTCACTTTTATTATCACACAAAATTGGGTCAAGGTCATCCCGTGGAATTTTTAAAAAAAGCAACATATTGCTATCTATAAAGACATAACAATATGTTGCTTCTTTTATCTTTTTTTTGTTTTATATCATCTTTATTGAGAAACCATTACAAACACATATATTTACAATGCTATGTACAAACTAGTTAGTAGAAGGTGTTACATGAATAGTTAGTTCAGTTGAGTTGTTTCCACTCGATCCGTGTGAAACCAAATAGAGTGCGCCGGGTTGAATAACACGAAGATCTTCATTCTGTAGAAGTTGTACAAATCGTTTCGGTAGGAATATCTGAAACTTCGGTTCGTCACCAACTGTATACGGCGCCTCGCTCAATGTGCAATTAATAGCATCACCAACTGAAGTGTCCATCTTCTTGATTGTATGTATGATGTAATGTTTTTCTTCTTTTAGTTCAGAACATCTCTTCGTCGGTAAGATTGTTGATTTTGAATGAGCGTTGAATTGATCAACCAAATTTTGAAGAAAGTTCTGCGATGCCATCTTGATGTTATTGTTAATCTTCTTGTTAATCTTCTTGTTAATAATAATGTCCGTCGGAGATGTTGTCTCTTCGGAGGTTCGAGTAATACTCATGCTGCGTCATTGTAGCGCTCTCACTTTTATTACCGACATTACCCCCACCATTCTGTTGAAGGAAATTATTCAAGCGGTAGGCATTCTTCAAAGCGCATTGTGACCTTCGATGTTTAAAACTCTTTGATGAAATACAAAGTTCATTGAAGTAGCATTGGAAATCTCTATCTATTATTGCATTTATCACTTCGTTACTTGTAAATGATTGTATCCAATTAGCTTTTTCCAATCCTCTTGTGTAGATAGTTTTGAACTCTTTGCAGTAATGATTCATAATGTGCGGCATCATGTTATAATTAATAAAACCTTCATCCCATCTTAAGTTGTGAAAATGTTTGTACAACCATTTGTTTGTAACTTTCGCTTTAGTTGTTAGTCTATTGAATGGTAATGGAGGTTTGAATAAGTAATGATAAACTACAGATGTGTTCATATCCAAAATTACTAATTCTTTTATAATAAAATTTCCATCATTTCCTCGAAAAGCTTGAAATTCAATTATACCTCTTTTAACTTCCATTATATGTGGCGCATTAGAAAACGAAACCCGTTTGTTCATGATGAAGTCTCGTCAGCAACTGACTTGTATTACAAACACGATTGTTCTTCTTTAACTTCTTGCGCTTCTTCGTCGATATTAACGTTGGTGTGATAGTTGTTCAATTGTCTCCACATATCCACTTCTTGAGGTATTCGATTAAAAATAGAAGTATCCACGGGACCGTATAAAATTGGAACGAAAGGTTGTCTGTCCAATGTATCGATTAGATAGTCTTTGATTATCGCACTTGAAAATATTAGTTGTTTCAAATATCTAGTGACGGGACCGGTAGTACAACTTAAAGTGTAAAATTCTTCTTTAGTCAAATGTAATTTTACATCATGTCTAGTTAAATCTCTGAAGCGAACCATTTGTCCTCCACGATGTTTCACTATATCAACTTCAATATTTGATTCCAATAAACTTAATCTTGTTCTTCTTCCAAATGTGTTGTTACTCAAATAGCATTCCAAAAGATGTAAATGTTTCATAAATGATTCCCAAGAAGTTTCAGTGAATGTAACCATTTTATTTCCATGATTTAAAATAACAATCGGTGAATAATCCAATGATTTTAAAATTCCAACTGAAATACTTTTCGTCATGCATGAAGAAATGGGGTAGAAAATCCGAAGAAACACTTCTGTTAAAATATTAGTTGTAATGTTAACTTCAACCTTTTTTCTTTTTACTTCTTTTTCAGCTTCTCCTTCTTCTTTTTCTTCTTCTCTCTTCTTATGTTTGTTAAACTTGAGGAACTCGTCCATTTCTCGTTCAACTTGTTTTTCTATATCTGAACTATTATCTTCCATTAGAGGTGTATTTTCTTCTCCGTTAGTAGAACCCATCTTGCGAACGATGTTTCCCATACGACGGTCGAAGATATAATGAACTTTCCACTCATGATTTTCTCGCTTTTATGTTTTTCGTGGAATCCTTGAAATTTATACACTCACATAAATGTTTGTTTTTAACTTGTCTTTCACAAACGAAATTCTAACCTCAAAAATTGAGACAGATAATTCTAACCTCAAAAATCTGCAGTCGTTGTACTAATTCTTTTTAAAGTACATTCTTCACAATTCCGGTCAGCGGTGTGTAAGTAACTATTTTATCATGTAGAATTAGACAGTATGCTGAAGTTCCATCCGCTACTGGTTGTTCAAATTCCATTTCAATTTTTATATCCACACTTGATGATTTTACCGATTCATTTTGTTTTGAACAATCGATTACAATTATCGGAGCCTTGGAATAATACTGGTCAGGTGATAATAGTGGTGTATTAGTCTTTCCATAATATGACGATTGAAATCTTGCATACATATCGTATAAAATGGAAAAACGTTTTTTGCTGAACATGACATTCAAATTGTCATACGGAAAGAATTGAGAGTTTAGGAAAACTTTACAATTCTTTATTTTACAGTGATCAAATTGACCGGCATTTGCAGTGATAACATCTTTTCGCTTAGTTTGAAAACCTAGTATTATGTACCTTGCTCTTTCCAAGTAAGTTGATGTCTTGACGGTCCATGTTTGTCGTTCTGTCTGAGGTAGTGTAGGATATTCATGGAATTCCCAACTTCGGAATGGCATCACAATATCACGGTCAGATTTTAACTTTCTCAATAATACGATTCTATGTTCATCGGCCAATCTTACATGAGGTACTCTCCAAACAACTTTATCCAATTGTAGTTGCCATTCCAGTTTATCTTCCGTAGTTGCAGGGTCAGCAAGTATCAAGTCCTTGTTAGTTGAAGATCTGAGTAATACCAATTCTTGTTTGATATTTATTATTATTCGTTTGTAATCTTCAGCGAATCCCAAAAGCAATCGTAAGGGTACATGAAAATCAAAGTGACCGTTGGAATCCGGTGTTATAGTGTCTTTATCAGGGGCAACCCATCCGGCGGTGACTATTGAATTCTTCTCATGCGGTGTTAATGATGTTAATCCTTTCAATGTCGTTGTTATACCAACCTTTTTTGTCGAATCAACTGTCACCCCTGATATCTCATATCTTATTTCATCAAAAAGATATGCCATCGGGTTATTTATAAAAGGAACTGTTGAAGCAGTTTTTCCATCCAATTTTAATACCCGTCCTTCAATGTATAAATAACTTTCACACGGTAATGTGTAAATATCTTGTTGTTGAATGGGAATCCTTATTTCATCGTTATTGTTTAATTTTGATGAAGTGTAAGGGTTGTGCGTGTGATATTCCTTCTCCCATAGTGTTTTGTCGAATGTCGGTCCTTGAGATATATCCAGGATATCCATCGTTGTTAAGTTTCAATCCAATCTTCTGTAGAAAACAAATGTTGTCCGATGTTAACTCTTCCAATGTCGAGGAGCTACTGAGCTCCCGACTCTTCCGTTGAGGTTTAAATGATAATCCCATGTCGACTTTTATGTTGCCGCTCTGATGTGTATCCGTATAGTTATCGTTTCTCCTCTAAAGTCAACACTAACACCGTCTTGATCCAATATGTTCGGTACGATGTCTGAAATGAAACTGGTGTTTAACGGTAGGTATATCAAGTTTTGTGGCTTCTCAACAATTTTAAAACCGGGAGCCACTGTTGGATAAAATGTATGTAAAATATGCTGATTCACTCCTCTATACGATCCGTGTATAATATTACACGTTACATCGATACTATTGACTTTCAATATTGTAACAGTTGTATCACCTGAATGAGTAGTTCCAGGAGTTAAGATTTTCTTTTTTGTATCTGTAAATCCAAGTAAACTGCCAATGGAGTTTTTCAAGCTGACATCGATATAATATTTCGAAGTTATTTCTGCTTTTAAAGTATTATTGTTTCCTTTAACGGTGATATTTTCTTCTCCGAGATTTTTCTGTAGTAATTGGTTTATATCATCGATTTCATAAGCTAAAGTAGGAAATGTAATTATTTTCAATTCTGAGTATTTTCCTGAAGCATCCTTAGTTTCATAATAATATAGTAAATTGTTCTTTCCTTCCGTAACATTGGGAATTGAGTTGTAGGTAGTCAAATCAAGTAATGCCGCTTCCCATAATCTTTCCTTGGATAGACGCAATGCTGGGAACAGCGTACTTTTCAATGTGGATGAATTTCCACTCAGTGACACTGTATACGATGACATCTTAAAGCTGACTGACACTCTTCGCTAGAAACTCCAAACATAAATGCCCACAGATTTCAGTATTGTTAGGTTGTTCTCTTTTGTAATTGTAAAAAATGTTTTTGGAGTTTCGAAAATAATGTTGCAGTTCTTTCGGCGGTGGTAGATTGCCAAAACTGTCAAAGTAGTAAACGGTTTGTCCGAGCTTTTTATAGCATACCCAATGAGTGCCTGGACCATAGGTGGAATCCAAATTTACTATTCCAGTTTCATTTTTCCATATTTTAGTTGGTAATGCATCTTTCATAAAAACTCCTCGAAAGAATGGTATTCTTAAACATTTTACATAATCATTTAATTGATGATTTGTTAAAGCTTTATTTGGAATTATCAATTGATTCTTCTTATTTAGTACACACGGTACGGTCTTAGGTATAAACCTGCTCCGTTTTTTACCATTGACCAAATAGAAGCTTTCTTTACTGTTGCTTTACGAGTTCTACGACGTCTCTTCTTAATGTTTCCACCTCTTTTGGGAGCTCTTCTCTTTGCAGGTCTTCCTCTGCGACGTCGTCTTCCAGCACCAAATTTAGCTTTCGTCTTCATGGCTGTAGTTACTGCCCAAGCCGATGCTTTTTCTGCAATACTTGCGTCACTTGATTTTACTCTTTGCCAAGCTTTTTCCGCTAGAATTTTATCCGCTATTGATCTATTTGTTGAATCTTTATACTTTGAATATGCTATATCGTGTTCTTTGCAAGCTTGATCTAATTTATTAATTCCAGGATCTCCTCTTGCTAAACGTTTTGCCAACTTAGTTCCAGGTCCACAATATTGATAACCTCCGGGCAGATGTAATTCGTATGGTAAAGCGTCTATCGCTCGATTTACAACAGCACCAACAGGAATCCGTCTGAGCAGGGATAATGCAGCTGATGTTATACCACGTCCTCTCTTGCCAATGTCCTGACGACGACTGAACGATGCGGTCTTCATTATGCTGTTTTATGCAACCAACGTCTTCAATCTATGAAATACTTTATGATAATGAATCCTTTTTGTGTATTCCATACTTAAATATTCATAAGTTTTACTAGTATTTATCGATGATTGCATCTTTAATCCATTTGTTTCTCTTAGCATCTTCGATTTTAACATGAGTCATCGATGTATTAATCAAATGATTATGCATATCAATAACTACATTACCTACAAGATTCGCTACATACTCTATATTAGTAGCATCTTTGTCATATTGAGGATTATCAAGATTTGTTATACGTTTACCATTACATGTATACACAGATGGATTGTTATTAGAGGTTGCTATAACTTGATTAATAGTAGCAACATCATTCGGAGCTATTCCTGCTGATATGTTAGATATTCTTCTATTTTTTCCATCATATACGTTATTTATTTTATCTAAAACTATAGTTTGTTTTACAACAACACAATCTTGATCATCTTTACCAGATTTAACTTGGATTAATCGTCTTCCTTTACATATAAAATTAACACCAGTAGCTGATAGTTGTGGTACTTGTGTTAAAATAACAGCATCATGTTCTTCCGTGCCTAAACTTATATTTGACAATCTTTTATTTTTTCCATCCCACTTGTCATTTTGTAGTTGTAGTAAGGTAAACTTTTCACTTCCTTGCATAAACTCATCACCTTTCTTTGACACCACCTGATTTTGTTTAACAAAAGCGGATGTTCCTTTCTTCAAGCTTTCATTCATTTGTCTCACGGTAGCAGCATCCGATGGAGTTGAACCTTCTTCCAGATTGTACAACACTTTTCCATGACAATCAATAACAGCACCATTATATAAAATACAATTATCTTTAATATATTTTATATTAACACCATCACTTTCTTCTTTAGGATATCCAATATCGTTTATAGTATATTTATAAAAGGAAAATCCATCCTTTTTCTTTTCTGGTATTACAGAGTGCAAATAACGCTTATTGATTGTATCTGTATCATCGGTTGGATCTGCCACATTAGTTATTTTATAATTTAAAGCATTGTACATTTTTCCACTTTTAGTCTTTTGCAACAGTAAAGCGTAATCCATCGCAGATAGCAAATAGCCTTTATTAACAACATCTCCATTGTTGACTGGTTTTGCAACATTAATAACCCTGTGAGATTTTGCATCATACAGTTGGTTGTTGTCGAGTTTTAAACTTGTAGATGTTTCCTCCTTTACTGTTTTTAAATTTGTTGCATCTCCATCTTCTTCTGGATCTTTAACAAACTTTAAACGTTTATTATTTATGTTATAGTCACCTTCGGGTGTTTGCGGTAATCCACTTCTTTTTCTGTTTTCTCCAACTTGCACTCCTAACGCGGAGTATCGTCCGAACTTGTCGACGCTCATGTTAGAACTGACACATTATACGCCTGCAACTCTTATATATCCGCGGACAATTATACGATTATGCCGCGATTCCTGAGTTCGTCAATCAGAGCTACCCATTCATTATTTAAACCTGTATGACCGGCTTCCATGGCTTCATGCAATAGTCTCATTCTGTCAACCAATTTATTGACGTCGTTGTAGTAAATCACATTCGTATTATATAGATTTTTCATCAATCCTTTACCAGATGTTGAAGTATCTCCTTTACTCTTTTTACCATGTTGTTCAAGAAGTGATAAATCCATAAGTGATAAAGATTTTCTTTTCAGTGGTTGTCTCACCGCTGGTGCAGTACGTAATGTTGGCAATTTTCGTGGAGGAAACAACTTTTTTATAACGATGTTATATTTTGTTGCACGTGAACGATTAATCATTGAATCCTTTAAGTAGTTTCTTTTATGAGCGTTAGTATTTTGTAGTATCTCCTTAAAAACACTTAAATCTTTGGGTGAATATCTTAGTGGTATGTTTTTAAAAATTAATTCATATAGTCCTTTTGTTCCTTTATATCTATGCTCACCAATAATGATGTAATCGTCTTGTGTTATTTCAAGCTTTGAATCGCCGATCTTTAATTCATTCCCATCAATTCTTGCTCCGTATACGTGTGATCTACTCAAATTCGGGTTTGATTTCATGTCATGTAGCATTTTCATTATATATTTTCTTCCAAGAGGTCCATGTTGTAATATATCGCTACTCAATTGAGTTAAATTTGGAATAGATTGTTCAGCTTCAGGTATTGGCTGTTCTTCTTCCTTTTCAACAATTGGTTCTTCTTCTTTTGTTTCTTCTTGCTCACTAGCACTTGTATATGAATCATCATCTTCTTCTTTTTTTAATGCTTGTACTTCTTGTTTAGAAACTGGTAGTAAAACATCTCCTTCATAACGAGGTTTACCAATAGTTTCTGATATCTGTTTTAAAGGTTCCGTAATAGGTTTAAATGTAGTCTCTAGAAATTCTTCTCTTTCACTTAAACCCATCCTCAATGCACGATTCTTCATCCTAATAGAATCACTGAGTGATTTTATTTCTTTCAATAGTTTTTCTTGATTCACCATGTTTACACTGTGAAGTTCAACGTGTAACTAGATGTAGCATCGGTAGTTCAACGCATTAATACAAATTTATCCAACCCTATACGATATCTACCATTTTTAATATCTTCTTCCTTCATAATAACGAGAAAGCCATATTTCTCATTCCATGCTTTGCCACACATTTCTTTAAATTTCTCAAATGGCATATCCGCATTTACATGATCATTGTATATATGCTTTAAATTTGTTTCATCTTGCTTAAAGATAATCAACATATTTGCATTATCTCTTATAAGTTGTTTTGGAATTTTACTGTATGTTTGTCCAATATAAATGCTATCGATATTATGATGTCTTCCCAAAGCGAAATAATTCCTTATGGTGTCGTGATTTTCACAAGACACATCGTCAAAAATAAAAATAGAAAATGGTTTTGCTTCATTTGGTTGCATAATTGTTTCACTGGCATTAAACTTGTAGAAATTCACTTCAGGTACTCTTGCAAGTACTTTATCCAATAATTGATATTTCGGTTGTTGCAATGATTTTGAAAAAATGTATATATTGTTAAAGCACAATCCTTTAGGATTTGTTATAAGGTTAAAAACAACATTTGTTTTTCCACAATTTGAAGGACCAGTTATTAAACATCTTATCGTATTTGGTAGTAATTCACCATGTTTACCATGATTTAACTTATCATTGTCAACCGTCAATTCATCAATATTATTGATATTAAATCGATCTTTTTGTTGTACAATCTCCATCTTGTGTCAAGGTTAAACACACAATGAGCTATTAAATTACTATACCAAGTTTTTTGAAAGAATCCAAGAGTCTTCACTTTTATCGAATCCTAACCACCGGACTTTAACCATATCCTTTTTCCTTTGTAAAACCTTCTCAACAAGATATACATCACCGACTGTTGATTTCAACAATTCATGTCCGTAGAATCCACCTTGAAGTAATTCACCCTTGTTATCCTTTAATAAGTAGGTTTCAGGTATAGTTGGTTGCACTTTATAAACTGTAAATACTTCATTAGTCCAATTTGGTAGATATCTTTTACTAAATACACCTTTGTATTTGCTTATACGAACTTTATCGTTGACTTTAAACTTTTTTGGTTGCAACTTTTCCAATTTAGGTGTTGTATTATTTCTGATGCGTTGTAATACAACCTTAGCATTAGCGCTGTTTACCTGGATAGGTTTCATTCCGATGGTACGATGATATTTGTTGTTATACTCTTTTATAAGTTGTGGTAATATGTCATACCACACGTATGATCCTCGTTTTGAAAATTGTTTGTACATCGCTCCTTTTAATGTTCTATTGAATCTTTCAATTATTGAAGCTTTAACTTCAGAATTTGTAGAATAATGATTTATTTGATATTTCTTCATTAAAGCTCCAAAGACTTTATTAAAATATTCTTTTCCATCATCAGTCTGTAGATGTTTGATTTTGAATTTATTTCTTTGTATCGTTGTTTCCATAGCTTTTGTAACACTTTTACCAGTCTTATCCTTCAATGGTAAAGCGTCAGCTATTTTAGTAAAACAGTCTATAATTGTTAAAATATATTTGAAACCTTTGTTTAATTTACTGTGCAGTATCATTTCAATGAGATCAGCTTGATACAGATCATTCATTCCCTTAATAATTGTACTTCTTCTTGGAAATCTTCTTCTTGCTGGTTTATGTAGTTCATTTACAATCTTGTCCTTCACACTTTCCATCTTCAGGTGTTGCTTGCACATCGCTTGTAAAAATACTGATCCGTACAACAGTTCATTCTCTTTTATATAGTTTGAATATAGGTCAAGGCCATTTCATATTAGTGTAAAAAAGAGGGAACATGGCATTGGGCTTGCCATGTCCCCTCTTCTTTACGGAAAGGAAAAAAGGAAGAAGGTAGAGGACGAAGAATAGGTTTACTGGTCGATAGGGTTTAGAGAGTAATGTCCAAATGGCAGAGTTCTTATGTTGTCTTCAAGGATGTATCTTTTGTCATCCTTATAGCTCAATGCCGATTTGGTTTGCTTCACACCGAAAAGACGATGGTTGAAGCTTCTTATGGTGTTAAATGTTGCAGTTGTTTCAACATTTTCAAACAAACATCTTTTATAATGTTCAAACTGTACGTTCTTCTTCAGGAAAGAGGTTTTTATTCCTTTGGCTTTCTTCGTGACTTGATGTTCGTTCCTTTCGCTTATGTACAGTTGAAATGAATATAGTTTGGACATTAATGCTACAATTTCCATCATCGGCACACCATTTGTTTCATCTTTAAATTTTCCCAATACTTTCTTGTTTCTGTCGTAGTCGTAATTTGGATGGTCCTTGGGATAATCGGAAAAGTCGAAATCATCTTTATACATAAAAGTGCGTAGATCTTCGTACATGTCCTTTGTTTTAATCCAGTAAATTAGTGCATCCGTATCCATATATGCAATACCAATGTTCTCTCTTCCATAATAGTTAACCATCTTCTTATAATGAAACTCGTACATGTGTGTTTTGGAAATATCCAAGATTGACATTCCTAGATACAAAGGACGATCCATTAGAACTGACTTCTTGTTCATGGAAATAACAACTAGATTTTCATTAATAATTACAGATGAACCAAAGTTTGGTTGTTGCACTAATTTCTGTAATTTTACTGGATCAGTTACCAATTTGATATCCTTATGTTTCCTTTTGTTTTCCAAAGTCTTGCCAAATATTGCGTTGTTCATTAGTTTGAAGAAATCTTTTTGAAAACTTGATGTAGCGGCGGCTCTTCTTCTTGTGTTGTTGTCAATGTACGGTTTTAACCAACAAGATTGAGAGAATTGTAGTACACGATTAATTTTTGTAATTCTCAATCCCAAGTCTAAGGCCTGTTGTATCATCCAGTAGTGTCCAACATACCGAGACTTGTTGGTTAAAGTCATCAATAATTTCGGCCATCTTCCAGTTGGAGAAATTTCAGTCTTCGGAAGAAGTGGTAAATCATAATGTTCGTCGTGAAGATGTTCGGGATATTCAAAATCGACGTCAAATATGTAACCAGTTTCTCCATATTTCGGTATATCCATTATGTTTCCAATTGATTCTGGGTCTATCCATTTGAAATTATCATATGGAAGGGGATTCGACATTGCCCATCCGTATAAGATATTTGCATCAAAATAACCCAGGAATGTTGTTGGTTTTGATGCATCATAATCGGGCAAATACTTATTGTTCGCCTTGACATGACGTGTTACACTTTGCGTCAATCCTCCTCGAACTCCTGATTCTAACATCAACACCATATCTATATCTGTAAGAAGTTGTATTTTACAATTTGTTTCTTTTAACATGGCTTGCCACGCTAGTCCAGGCGAAGTGTACGAATGAAGAGGGTCTAATCCATATGACGCAAAACACGTATTTCTAAATTCTTCCATCACATCACATAATAAAGTCACATCTAATTTAACATAGAAATCTGAATATTCCCCCAATGTTCTAAATCCTAATTCGTTCCATACTTTGCATGCATGATCATAATCATCTTGAGATATATCCATGTCGTACAGTTTACTTTTAAATTCTTCTTTTGGAGGTAGTGATGTTTCATTAAATCTTTCTAAACTGTCTATGTAATCATATGGAAAAACACCTTTTCGAAGTACCAGATCCAGTTTGTCGCTATTTACAATCTTCTTTGTTTCGATTAAATCTTGTTTCCTTAGGTTTTCAGAAAGTTTGGACAAACTCGACGGCAAAAATCGGTAGGAGTCCAAGAATCTTAGTTTGACGTTTCCAACTTCTTTGGAAAAACTTATGAACTTCTCTGAAGTTTCAGCTAACACATCGATTTTACCGTCGTCTCTTCCTAATTCAGGTATTATAAAATGAGCGTCGTACCCACTGAGATTATGCAGAACCACAGGGATAAATAGTGGTAAACGATAGCTCAAGTTGCATTTATTACAAGCAGCACCCCTGTAATAACCTGTGAGGTGGTCGTGATCTTTAACTTTATAATTCTCAATAGTAAAATCATTTTTGCACAAGAAACAGTGAGTCGCATTTTCATGTTGAATTTCTTCTTCTTCGTCCATCGGTTTCATTGGTACAATATTTGTGTATAATCTTTGTGTATTTCCAGCTATTGAATATAGGTGATCAAGAAATATTTTTTCCGCATTTTCACCACGATATACTAGAGGTTCTGAAGTTAATCCATATCTGTTTAAATGTTCTTCTGATAATGTTGATTTGACCATTAAACAAAAACTGTTTGGTTTGTGCATTTGATACTTTACACTTTTTCTTGCTTCACAATTTTCATCTTCAACTGGAACAAGTGTTGATTCAAAATCCGCATACACAACTAAAGGGATACGGTATTGATGATGAACCTTTTCAAATGTAACGAATGCTCTGTTTTCCGAAGGTAAATTAATCTTTGCTTCATAATTATTGTTACATAATCTTTTGTGCTCTTGTAACCATTCTCTTCCTTGTCTTCCTTCTCGTTGAAAATTAAAACATCTCTTGCAAATCAACTTTTTGTTTCGATTTTTTGAAAGTTGCTTATTAACAAGAGAGTCGAATTTCTTTATGTACACATAGTGTGACACATCTCCTCGAGTTAGTAGTAGTAAATCCGTATGATCTGGTAGCTCTTCTTTTGCAATACGTAAAGGATACACTTTGTTTGAACTATCTAATGCAAAAACATTAACAGACGTGCCGGGATTTTTCTTTTCAAATTTTGATATATCTTTCGTAGAAACGGGATATGTTATTCCTTGAAAATTGTACCTGTGTCTTGCATCTTCATATTCTTGGTTGAGTCTATGTGGATTTATTAATACAAACTTTGACGTCATAGCATAGCGAAAACATTCATTATCTTCATTTTGAACATTAATACAAGATTTTGTATTTTCAATTCTTTTTGGCAAAGGAATGTAACTAGATCCCATTAGTCCACATCCGTGTTTGTGAACTCTTATATCTAATACTTCAATACTTGTAAGACTCCATCCGGATCCTCTTCCTTCGTGTTCCTGAAGTTTGGTTAATATTTCTTCTATACAATTCTCTACTATTGAATCAATGTTTGAACTTTCCATGATGGTTCGGTTTTTTGTTATGAATCCTCTTGGTGATAATTCTTCTTGTGCATTTATAAACTTAGCTTCTAGTAGTAAACCAAATTTAAGAAAGTTTAATCTTTTCAATTCTTCTTTTAAAGTTTTACTTACGATTGGTTTTGCTTCTCTAATAAATTCTTCTAAGTTTAAGTTTTCATTTTGAATCTTATGATGCATTACTACCTTACCGGGTAAAGCAAATACTTGTAGATTCGGTAAAGCAGTTGAAGATGTTGCTGTTATTTCTTCTTGTTCTTCTTGTTCTTCTTGATCTTCTTCTGTGTTGTTGTGAATTAGTTCTTTATGTATATCTAGTAGAATTTCATCGTGAAACGATTCCGAACATTTATCGCAATGATACATGTTGACGATGTTTACTCTTCGAAATTTCGCCGAGAAATGAAATGGGCTCTCACGGTCCCGCTTTTATAACGGTTCCCCCACCAATATTTCATCATCTTCTTCTTCTTCTTCTTCTTCTTCACTATCCGAGGAAAACAAACGTCTTGGACGAAACATTAATCTTCTACAAACTGATTGTTCATTTGTGTTCTCTATTCCAGTTGGAGTTTCAGTATGTACTTCTTCATATTCAAACGATGATGAAGATTCTGATATTACTACATCCATATCCAAATTTTCATTCTCCACATCATTTACACTTTCTACTTCTGATGTTATTAGATCTACATCCATATCATTTACACTTTCTACTTCTGATGTTTCACTGTTATTATCGTTTTCTTCCATATTAAAATCGTCTAGTTGAATTTTATACAATATTTCAATAAGAGGTTTCCTTGGATAATCGGTGTTGTCCACAGGAGCCATTTCAAGTAAATGAGGAATAACTCTTTGTGATTCGGCTTATATGATATTTTGATAAGTATGTCAAGGTCATTTTAGATTAAGCGAGAACTGGGAATAGATCACTAAGCGGCATGTTATTTCATTCCCACAAAGTGATCTATTCCCCATTCTCTAAGAAGTGTTCAATCAATAACCAAAGTCCAAATCCATTTCCTTTTTTGTTTAATTTGAATCTTTTGTTAAATAGTTTATTAGTTGACTGTTTGAAATTTCAATGTGTCGTCTTATTATTTGTTCCAATTCTTCTATTTTTGCTTGTTTTATCATTAGTTCTGTACGTAACTCATTAATGTAATCAGCTGCTTTATCCACCGTTCTTGTTCGTATTTCACCTAACATAACACCAGGAATCAATCTCTGTAGTCTGTAAAACTTAAACTTTATTCTAGACTCTCTTGCCTTAGCCATTTCCCGAAGCCTTTGTTTCTTATTGTCTTTACTTGTAGTCAAGTCCATACTCGTGACAAGTTCGCTTTCAGAATAATTCGACTATAGTACACTCGTCTTTTATACACTTTCCCCCACCACTTTCAATTTCCCCCACCCTACTAATATAGGTCAAGGTCATATGGTATTAACGCGAGAACGAGGAATAGAGCACTAAGTGGCATGTTAGTCCATTACCACAAAGTGATCTATTCCTCGCTCTCTATTCTACATCTAATTTTTTTGGGTTTTTGTTATTTTTATCTTTTTTTGGTTTTTCTGGGGGGGGGGAATGAGTGTTTGAATATTACTTGGTAGAATGTCCATTTTTCTTCTTCAAATCTTCAATAGTTTCCAACAATTGTAACAAATATGCGTTAGTTTTTTCTAAAGTTTTCAGTCTGCTACATCCAACTTGAATGGAAGGCACTATTAGTTGCAATTTTGCAAATTCTATCTTTTCTTTCTTGCACCTTTCTCTCATTTTTAGGTTTTTCCTTAGTCTTACCGAAGATGGTGTTAATGGTTCGTACATACACTGTGGATATGGCTTTGACATTTTCAACACTGATGTTGAAGTACAATGAGATACTTGCGGCCGTTGAGCTTGATAATAATTTGTTATTGGAGTATTGCAATACATCTTCGGTTCTAAGTTTTGGTGGCAATCTGTAGTTGAAAATACTGGTGTTGCAGAAGGATCAGTCATCTTTCACTGTTGTCGTACAGAGTGAACTCTTTTCTAAAGTTTTACTTCTTTTATCACATTTCCCCCACCACCGACTTATATATTCTTCCCCCCCACCATAATTATTTATACTTGTTTTTTCACATTTCAAATTTTATACCATACTTCTAATATGACATCCGCGTCTTCCTCTTTTAAATATTTGACAAATTCAGGACTCCTCGACGTTACATTCGGTCTGTTTAGATAGCTCATCACCTTGTGATGGCTTTCCTCATTTTCTATGTAACAATACACTTGCATTAACTTGTTTTCTTCCTCTTTCGATGATATGAAATTTGCAACAGAGGTCCACTCTTCATATTTAATTTTGAAATGGCGCACTTCGAATTCCATGATGTTTCTTCTAATGCCGCAACAATAATAAAACTCTCTTCAAACAACCTGCATTTATACACGTTCCCCCACTCTTTTCCCCCTCTCCTTTATATGTGGAAGGGGTATTATGGTTTGAATGCACGATACTTAATAAATTCAAACAAACACTGTGCACAAATGTCGCAAGTGTTATTACATGTTTCGAATTTCATTATTTGACCTTTTACAAGATGAACTAACCTACCTCCATCATCTTGGAATTGTTCAAAATCTAAAACAGACGCTTTTCCACAATCATGACACATTTTTGTACCATCTTTAAAAGTATAAGCAAGATAGATAGCAAATCCATAATTGTCTCTCTTAAATTCAATGAGCATTTCACGAATTGCTTTAGGTATTTCACACTCATTTGATCTCATGATGTAATGGTAAAGAAACCCATTATTGATAATTTCTTGTAAACACAGAACCAACAACCTATCCATCGTGTTAGACTTATACTGATAGTTACATCTAAAACCTTTTTCTTATATGATTTTCCCCCCACCACTTTTATATAGGTCAAGGTCATTGGATATCAAGCGAGAACTGGGAATAGATCACTAAGCGGCATGTTAATCCATTACCACAAAGTGATCTATTCCCCATTCTCTAAGAAGATTGTTGATAATTTAGACTCCTAATATTTCTTTTCCTTCTTCTTCACCTTTTTGAACTGTAGTATTACCAGACATATGTGATATTAGTTTCTTCATTTCTCGATTTTCCATTTCCAATTTCTTCAATTTTAAATCTCTTGCTTCGATTTGAAGTTTTAAATACTTGATGTAACTTCCAGCCCAGTGTAGGGTTTTCAATTTTGGTGCTCCCATTGCAATTCCAGGTATTTGAAATTGTAGTCGATTGAACTCCATGTTCATATCTTGTCGGTCTTGTTTTTCCTTTTCTAGTCTTTTCAATCTTTGATTTTCCCTAAACGAAGAGGTTGGATCACAAGGCATATGACGAAACATTTCGGTCAACGATATCTCGAAGAATAAGCTTCTACGCAGAAAACCAACACATTTATGCACTTCCCCCTCCAACTTTAGTCTAGTGGTGGGGAGAATTACATTAATTTAATACTTATTTCCACCGTTACACTTGCTCCATTTTCAAAAAGGTATCTGTAAAATGGTTCTGGATACTGGTATATTTCACGTCCTATATTTTCCTTAAGAAAGTTGAAAGCTATTCTTTTCGAATAGTCATTATGATATACTTCTCTTAAATTAACAAGAATTCCATCTTCCAGAAATTTCACTTGAATCATTGGTATTTTGCTTACATCATCTTTGTCTATGAGAGGTAGCCTGTAAGTGAACGTATTTGGTGGTAGACGTAAGGTTCTATTAAGTCGAGAACAGAATATTTTGAACAGTTTTTGATCATTGATTGCAATCTCATGAATACCTATCATTTTATAGTACGAAGGTTCAAAAGGTACAGCACGAAACGTTTGTACTAGACAGTTACTCGAAGAAGGTTCTATAGGTGCGTTAGGATTGAACATTCTTAGTCGACAGTTTCCTGACGAATAAGCTTCTACGCAAATAACCAACACATTTATGAACATTCCCCCACCAACTTTAGGCTAGTGGTGGGGAGAATTTTCCCCCACCACTTCTTCAGAATTAATAGCTTCAATTTGAATTACAACAAATATATTTGACGCAAAATCCCAAAAAACAGAATATGAAACAGTTTCTTCTACATCTTGAGATTCATTTTGTGTTTCAACCACTTCCATCATTGAAGGTTCTTTATCAATTGCTGTTACTTCCATCGCTTCTTCTAAAGGATCTTGTATTGTGTCGGTTGTTTCAACTTCATCTTCTTCTTGAACTAACGTAATATTTCGTTGTCTCACAATTTCAATTAATTGTATAAAAGAAGTATCTCTAGGAGACATTATTAACCATACATGTAGCTCCAACAAATGCTGACTTACTAATGACAAAACTCGCAATTTATAAGACTTGTTTGAATAATAAAGTGGGGGAACTACCTTAGTCCAATTCGGATTCGGATTCAGAAGACAATAAAGGTGATATGGGTGAATCCAACGATGAATCTAATATAAATGTATCAATAGCTTCCTTAACTATGTCTTCGTCACTATCGTTTATCATTTCTTCAAAGAGTTCTTGTTCAAACTGTACCATTTCTTCTTCTTCCATCGTGGAATCATTATCAGTTTCGTTATAATTTTCCTCCGTTATAAAAGAAGATTGTTCATCGCGCCGCGACCATTAATTAACTCGCATTTGTGTTGTTCGCATCCTTCCTACTCATTATATATACGTTTCGCCAACTTCATTATACAAGTCTAATTGCTACTAACCTGAAATTTCATTTACATTAGCACATGTCGTCCTGTTTGAATCACCTTCGCGTGCTCGACGTTATATCTCATTCATCTGTCTTGTTCTCACTTCTACACGTCTGACATACTTCTTGTGATGGATACACAATGTTTGAAATTGAAACTTTTGCGGACACAACATATATTACGAAATAATTCCAAACCATCCGTTTCAAAGACTAAAACAAATTTAACAAAAGTGAGGAAGAAATTAAGTTTTAACCCGTTATACTCTGCTAGAACTTCGCAGGTTCACGTTGATGATAATGTTATTCACAACATTTTGCGTTCGATGTTACGTTTCCACAACTTCGAACTTGTTACACCTATCGACTGTGTTCAACAGGTTTTTCTATTTCATCCCCACCATTCTTTATATAAGTGCGCTCACGACAATTCCTGTTTCATTCTTCTATACGCTCTTCGACCGACAACTACTACGCTCTAAGTTACACTACACGAAGATGGATACAAACCAAGAACAAGTACAAGTTCACGAAATATCGTCTACTACTCACCCGAGGGAGAATCCTCCGAGAACTTCGCCTTCACCGAATCCACAGGATCCCGTCCAAGTTTCGGATGTATCTTCGACGGCGAGGAATGATCTTGAAGCTATTCTTCGGTCGCTCGTCGGTTTCGACTGACCTATACGACGATCGATGTTAAACTGAACTCTTAGCAGTTCAGTCTTTTTTAAAACTTCCTCCGGATGACCTTGAAGCAATTATCCCCTCTCCTTTTTCGACTAACTTCTACTTTTGTTCGACTGTTGAATTTCAGTTTTGAACTAACTTTTAATTTATGCGAAGTTTTAGTTGAACCCGGTTAATTTATGCGCACATTTAGTTCAACCCCAAATTGTTGAATTTCAGTTTTGAACTAACATTTAATTTATGCGCAAATCTACTTCAAACGCTCACCCCACCTCCTCCCCCCTCATTTAATATACGACCGGAAGCTATGTGCCCCGGCACGTGGCTTCCGGGGCAGCTGACCTGTGCCAGAAGTAACCAAATCTAACTACTAATTAAGGTCAGTTTGATAAATAAATACTCAAACATATTCTTAAATAAAGTATGTAATAAGATTATTTCTTTTTTAATTTTTACGAGGATTTTTCTAACGCCGCAAACACCATCTATTTTGTTATTCACATCTTTATTTTCCGTGGTTCTGAAGTCACGATAAGCCGTTGGTCCACTTACATAAAAAATGCATCAGGCCTTTTAGACGAAGATAACTGTCAGTTAATTGATGATCGTCCTCCACTAAAAGCCATATGACAAATTATGTATTCTTACATGAGTTCTGCATCTAATAGGTGCCTTTAAAACTTCTTTTGGGAACAGCATTCATAAATAACGCATTTTCCAGCTTCCAGCATGCTTTTGATAACCTCACCAACGTTCTCCCTCACTGTTTGAATGAACCGAGCCGTTGCTTTCGTTGAAGTTGAAACATTCCTCCACTTCTATACCAACGTCCCAAAACTGTTTTGTTCTGTTGGAAAACTTCGACGTATTTTCGTAATATTCTGTATTAACAGGGAATCTGTAAAACTGCATTAATCCGTGTATCACTGACGTCTCGGGATTTATATTGCAACCAAACACGGAAACATTTGGCATTGAGGTTAAGAAAACAAAACATTTACTTGACAAAAGTTTATTTGTAAACACAAAAGTAAACAACATGAGTTTAATGTGTTTCACGGCCGCTCGGAGCGCTAGCGGTGAGCCCAACTACGTCACACCAGCTGACTATGCACACACCTGTTCTTTTTATTTATACACCTTGGGAAGGACCTTTTAAATGCGGCCTGTGTAAGCAAGAAGTGGTTCGATATTTGCAAAAGTGATGCCAAGCTTCGTCAGAAGATTAGAAGACATCTCAGACAGCAGAGGAGGGCTACAATTGCCGCCAGATTTTTGGGAACCAGAAGTGTAATCGGACCAAGAAGTCTTACTAATAGGCCTGCGATGGTGAATGTTGCCAACACTAGAATACCTGCTGCTTCACGAGATACTGGTAAGTAGGATTGTTTAACAGATTTTGTCTACAGTTCAAATTATACACTTTATTATTAGCCGGTTACCTAATGTTACTATATAATTAATAACAATTGTTTATTATTTTTTTTAGTGTCTACCAACGGTCCGATTTCCACAAGGTACATGCCATATCGTCGGGAGGTTGTTACCACAAGAGGAAACTCTTCAAGGAGAAGGAACAGACCAAATGTCGTAGAAAACAATCATGCACGAAGCATGTTAAGGATGTGAATTTTACCATGTATCCTATGTTATTTATTATTCATGTTTTACAATAAATATCGTTATTTACAGAATTTCTTGTTATTATTTCTACCAACCAAATCCTTGCCTTGAGTCACAAAATAGTTTTATAGAAGATATTCGTTCATTTTAACGTAGCCAATAAGGAACTAGAGCCGCCATTTTGTTGTACTTTCCTATTTTCTGATTGGACGATTTGAAGTATAGTAACTTTAATAAATAAACTTGTTAAACATTTATAATTTGCTATCTTAAATATTATAAAACATTCATTATACCTTAAATAACGTTTTACTGGCTTTAAACAAATTTATTTAAGCGGACCGGCAACCGGAACTTCCGGTTTACCGCATCGACACCCTGGAGGAAGTACGTAGGCTATCTTAGCTCATTTTAGTGTCGACTGTTGTTGAGAGTGGATCATAACGATGGCTTCCTACTATTCTCTCTTGAGTTTTATGGCTGTGACTGATTTTGAGTACTCCGATCCGAGATCATTTGATATGATTCGTTGTCTACCATTGGAAATGGCTATTACAATAATGAGGTAAGCAAAACTTGGATTTAATATAAATGTTTTTGTGTCAGAATAAAAAACAGCTGATGATACTACTATACTGTTCCCAATTATATCTAATCATCAAACAGAAGTAGAAGAAACCCTACATCAAGCAACGAACATCTGCTCATCTTTAAATCTTCAAATAAACCGATCCAAAACCATCAACATAAATTTCACAGCTTCAAATAAAACTGCTCAAGATCTATCACCAATCTCCAACACAATCTCTACTGTTGCAACAACTAAATTTTTAGGCATCACACTAGATGAAAATCTAACATGGCAACCTCACATAGAATTATTAGAAAAAAAAACTCTCATCATCTCTATTCGCCATGAGGAGAATTCGAGCAATAACAAACAAAAAAACAACTAGAATAGCCTACTTCGCCCTCTTCGAAAGCCACCTGAGATACGGAATTACGGCATGGGGTACTGCCTCAGATCAGCAAACCCAAAAAATTCTCATATTACAAAAGAAGGCTTTAAGAATAATTGAACAGCTACAACCCACAGAACACTGCAAACCCTTCTTCACATCCAATGAAATCCTTACAGTTCCATCCTTATTCATCCTTGAAACCTTGAAAATTCTCAAACTAGATCCTCCAAAGCTTAGAAGTGATTGCCACAAATACAACCTAAGAAGCACAAACTTAAATTACAACTTTCAACAGCATAGATTAACCAAAACCAGTAAATATCCTCAAATATTAGGGCCTAAAATATTCAATGCTCTGCCAGAAAACTTAAAAACAATAAATAAAAACAAACTTTTTTTCAAAAAACTCAAACTTTATCTTCTAACTAAATCATATTACAGTATAGACGAATTTTTCAAAGAGCACAAAGCTCTCCCCAAGCATAGGCTAGAGTAGTCTCAATGCTCACACCACATACATACACACACACATATAAACACACACCCACATAACATTGACCCACATGAAGATGACGATTCCCTGGTCTACCACGACTACGGAGAAGAGGACCTAGGTAAAAGGTAAAAGGTAAAGGTACATATACAATTTATTTATACATGCAACTTGTACCTGTGGAGCCATAAGATCGGTTTGTTTACAGTTAAATTAAATTATTTTTTATTTTTGCTTCAGGATGTTATCCGGGAAGGACCTTTTAAATGCGGCCTGTGTAAGCAAGAAGTGGTTCGATATTTGCAAAAGTGATGCCAAGCTTTGTCAGAAGATTAGAAGACATCTCAGACAGCAGAGGAGGGCTACAATTGCCGCCAGATTTTTGGAAACCAGAAGTGTAAACGGACCAAGCAATCTTATTTATTTATTTATTCGTACATACATTCGTACAATCTTAGTAATATGCCAACGTTGGTGAATGTTGCCAACACTAGAATATCTGCTGCTTCACGAGATACTAGTGAGTAGGATTGTTTAACAGATTTTTTCTACAGTTCAAATTACACTTGATTATTAGCCCGTTACCTAATGTTACTACATAATTAACAACAATTGTTTATAAACTAAAAGAAGCAAATATTTCAGGAGATGCCCTGACCTGGATACAAAGCTATTTGGAAAATAGGCAGCAATTGATAGAAATAGAACAGAATCAAAACTACACCATAACAAAATCAGATCCAAATTAATGAAAACTAAAACCGGAATCCCCCAAGGCTCAATTCTAGGACCTCTTCTCTTCTTAATATATATAGACGCATTCCCAACTCTCCTCCCAGAAGACAACTCATGTATCACGTTTGCCGACGACACCACCATCATTATGCCCAGAACCTCAAACCATAACAGAATTGAAAATATCATTCAACTGGCCAGCAATATTTGTCAAGAAATGAATCTATCAATCAATAAAAGCAAAACAGTACATCTAAATTTTTCTGCCTCAGCCTCAACACACAAACAGCCATAACCAATCCTCAAAACAACGGCATCATCGAATCCAAAACAACAAAATTTCTCGGCGTCATTCTGGATGACTATCTGACCTGGGAACCACACATAGATGCACTGCACAAAAAACTATCCTCAGCCTTATTTGCGATCAGAAGAATAAGAGAAATCACCAATATAAGCATAACAAAAATAGCCTATCATGCACTTTTTGCTTCACATATGAAATTTGGACTGATTACCTGGGGAGGAGCCGCTGAAACCCACTTACAGAAAATCTTCATACTACAGAAAAAGGCCGAAGATACGTCCGGATAATTGAAAGAGCAAACCAACTGGAACACTGCAAGCCTCTTTTCATCAAACACAACATCCTAACCCTAATAATGGGCCATCTACAAATACAAGTCTTCCTACATCCCAGCGGTTCAGCTCAAGGACATCTTCTTTTTACCTTGCACCTGTTTCTGAGGAGGAGGTAGCTGACTTAATCAGACCTTTAAAATCTAAGACACCTTCAGGCAGTGACAATATATCATCTAAACTACTTAAGACCTGCAGTCAGCTTTTTGTCAAGCCACTTGTTCATCTAATCAATAATTCTTTCGAGAGTGGAGTTTTCCCAAATTACTTAAAGCTGTCCATAGTAAAGCCCCTGCACAAAAAGGGGAGAGCTGACATTCTGGATAACTTCAGACCAATTTCAATTTCATCTACTTTCTCCAAAATCTTTGAGAAGGCTGTTTTAATCAGACTTTGGTCTTTTATAGATCGTAGCATTTTGTTTGAAAACCAGTTTGGGTTTGTGAGGGGAGTCTCTACTGTCAATGCAATTTTCATGCTCTTAGATAGGGTTGTGAATGCTTTAGATAAGGGGAGATCAGCCTCTGGTGTTTTCTTTGATCTTTGCAAAGCATACGACACGGTTTCGCATTGTCTATTGCTAGAAAAACTCGAAAATATTGGTGTTCGAGGTGTAGCGTTACAATGGTTTTCTTCTTACTTATCAAAACGTAGGCAGGTTGTTGAAATACCGCTCAACGATGGAAATACGCTCAAACGATGCTCTTCCAATGTTCAGAATGCCAGTGCTGGGGTGCCACAGGGTTCCATTCTTGGGCCGTTGTTGTTCATTTTGTTTGTACATGATTTGAAGAGTTGTCTTGGTAATGCCCATTTGTATTTATTTGCTGATGACACCTCAATTGTTATCGATGATCTCTGTCGAGAAGACATGGAAATAAGAACTTTTTTGGATTCAAACTCAATAGTCCAGTGGTTCCAAGAAAATGGTCTTTTTGTCAATGAAGAAAAAACTAAACGTTTTGTAAAAAGCTAAACTTCTCAATCGCAACAAGGATCTGTGATGACCTCAGCATTTTCATTGATGATGTTGAAGTCCGTTCCGAACAAGAAGTAAAATTTCTGGGTCTATTTGTTGACCGAAATTTAAATTTTTCCACCCATATTCAAAATGTTGCAAGGAAGATTTGTTCTGGGATTTTTGTGCTCCGTAGGCTTGCGACCTTCATGGACTCATCTGTGCTTCTATCTGCATACTACGCCTTGGTTTTCCCTTATCTTTCTTACGCTGTTTCAATCTGGGGCTCTGAAACTTCAAAAACAAAACAAGTTTTTCGTCCTTCAAAAAAAGGCTGTTAGAATCATTGCTGGCGTTCGTCAAAGGGAGTCATGTAGGCCTCATTTCCGAAATCTTAACATTCTTACATTTCCCAGTATTTTCATCTTTCAAACCATAGTATTTTTTCAACAGAATCAAAGCATTTTCCAGCCTCTTGTTCCACAGTCCAAATACAACCTTAGAAATACCACCAAACTAAATATTCCCCTCCATCATACTTCCTTTTTTAAACGCCATACCTTTTATACCGCCATTACATTGTTTAATGCCCTGCCTGAGATTATACAGTGTGAAAATGATTTTAATTGTTTTAAAATAATAGGCTGTAATTAATAACAATTGTTTATGTTTTTTTAGTGTCTACCAATGGTCCGTGTTATGTAAATAGATTGTGTAAATAGATACATTATATACATTATGTATATAATGTATAATGCTTCTGCTACAACCAAAGCAACACAAAAATACACTAGGCCCTATAAAAGACAAAAAACGATTAACAATACTTCATTTAAATATACAGCGAGGCCTCCAAGGTAAAATCGATGGATTACTCGTGGAAGTCAACAAGCATAAACCTGACCTATTGATTATCTCAGAGCATGGTCTTTAACTAGAAGACCTCGTTCAAACAAAAATTTTAGGCTATAGGCTATTCAGTAACTACTGCAGAACTAAGTGTTTTTGGGGAGGTATTGCTCTTCATATAAATCACAAGAAGAGCTTATCCTAAAAGATTCTTGTGAACCTATGAAACAAGTTGTTGAAACCATAGCTATTAGAATTAAGTGTAAACCTAAAGATATAATTCTAATTGGAAAGTACCGCTCTCCTGATGTACAAACAGAAAATCTATTTTTGGATAAATTAGGCTACCTTTTGCAACAATTCTCTAGAAAATTGAATCAAATAGTCATCTTGGGCGATGCAAATTTTAACATAAGAGATACCGAAAAACCTTGCATCAGAGAACTACAGAATTTACTTACAGAACATGGATGCTACATCTACAACATCCCTGCGACAAGAATAACCCCAACATCAATATCCAGCATTGACGGTTGCTACACCAACATCAAGCAAGGTGAAATAGAAGCCATAGCCTACAACACCCAAATTTCAGACCACTTATATGCAAAATAGCTAAAAAGGAGGCACCCTACAAAACAACGTATAAACATTCAAGGAAATTTTCAAAGGATAATTTAAGTAAATTAAAACAACAGCTTAGCAGTGTAGACTGGAACCCCGTCTATGAACCCCTGTCTGTGGATGAAAAATATAACAACTTCTTAAAAATTATGAGACTAAACATGGACCAAGCCATGCCAAATAAACCCAATAAGATAACTACAAGAAATAAGGATAATTTTGGGATGCTGAAACACTTAACCTAAAATCTCAACTGGACCTCACCCATAATAAATATCTTCTTACATGTGCAGAGAATAATAGGAATGACTTCATCAATGCTAAGAAAGCCTATGATTCAGATGTGAAACGCAAAAAATCTTAAGTTCACAATGGATAAAATTATACAAGCGGACAATAAAACTAAAGTGATCTGGAAAACTATAAACAGTCAAAGAAGCCAGCCCCTAGACCACACAAACAAAATTACTTTAACAAACAATGGCCTAACAATAATTTCTCCCTACCACGTCAGTAATATTTTTAATAAAGTCTTCACGCAACCTGAAGTAGAACCACAAGAGGAAAATCGAGCACAAGACGAACAGCAGTTGCACATACCTGACCTACCAGTTTTTGCCACATTTAATACGATTTCGGAACTAGAATTAGAAAAACTCTTTGTCAATATTAAGTCAAATAACTCTGCTGGATTCGATGATATAACAGGAAAAATCCTCAAATACTGCAAAGAAGAGGTGATTAAACCTGTACACCATATTATTAACATGTCAATCGTGCAAGCCACCGTTCCCCAGAAACTCAAAATCGCTAAAATTCACAGTGTTTACAAAAAAGGAGAAAAGAAAGATCCCAATAATTATAGGCCGATTTCAAACCTCCCAACTGTGTCTAAGCTTTTGGAGCGTGTCATCTACAACCAGCTCATTGCTCATTTAGAATCAAACAACCTCTTATCATCATGCCAACATGGTTTTAGAAAAAGACGCAGCACAAAC
Source organism: Neoaliturus tenellus (assembly GCA_030545055.2). Taxonomy (NCBI): domain Eukaryota; kingdom Metazoa; phylum Arthropoda; class Insecta; order Hemiptera; family Cicadellidae; genus Neoaliturus; species Neoaliturus tenellus. The sequence goes on from CM061531.1 coordinate 101,267,719, forward strand.
ACAGCGCTTTCCGAACGATGTAAAAACATCAATGACATATGGGAAGAAAAGAAAACTGCATCAGGCCTCTTTTTGGACCTTCAAAAAGCCTTTGATAATCTTAATTTGAATATCTTCATTGACAAATTAAAACAACTTAATATTAGGGGTGATGCACTGAATTAGATTCAGCACTATCTAACAAATAGGCTACAGTTTGTAGAGCTAGTAGACCAACAACAAAATATAGTTTCCAACGTTCAATCTTCCTTTAGGAATACTTCAAAAGGTGTGCCGCAGGAATCGATATTAGGCCCACTGTATTTTTTAATCTATATAAATAGCCTACCGGATTTACTAAACAAAAATCTGAAATGTATCCTCTTATTGCAGACGACACCACTCTTGTGATACCCAACTAACCGTCATAACAATAGGACCAAAACAATCATGTAAACTTCACTCCAAATAACAGGGGGGAAAATGAAAAGGACTGGAAAGACTTAAACATCCCGACATCTTCAGCAACAAAATTCCTTGGGATTATGGTTGATGAAAACCTCAATTGGCAACATCATATTGAGTACTTGAGTAAAAAACTATCATCAGCCCTATATGTCATTAGAAGAATAAGAACCATAACTAATGAACAAACAGCTATAGTAGCTTATCATTCACTATTTGCATCACACCTGCGATATGGCATAGTTGCATGGGGAGCGGCTGCCTCAAACAGTATTCAACGTATTGTCACCATCCAAAAAAGGCCATTAGAACCATATTACAATTAAATCTTTGGATCACTGTAAACCCCATTTTGTCAAACACCGTATCCTCACTGTAATCTCCATATATATCCTGGAAACCATCATCCTTTGTAAAAACTCATCACCAGTACTTAGACTTAATTGTCACACTCACAACACTCGTAACAGTAAAAATATTGACTTACCCCAACATCGACTACAAAAATACAATTCCTCACCCTATTACTGTGGATCATACTTTTACAACCTACTTCCAGAACACATAAAAAACATTACCAAACCAACCCACTTCATAAATAAATTGAAACAGTATTTGCTCGATAGACCATACTACACAGTTACTGAATACATTGACGAACACACTTTTACTCACATTAAGCTCACTTCGTGAAGAGGGAGGAGGCTCCATCATCGGGAGGAACTTTGACGATTCCCCATTCCTTCGGATTGTGGAGAAGACGCCGTATGGTAAATGGTAAATAGAGCAATTATTTTCAAGTGGAGAAGATTATAATTTTAATTTTACACATGCAAGATGTTTACTCTATGTACAAACTTGGACTGCAGGAATTGAAGAGGACGTTTCCTTCTTCTATGAATGGCTACCGTAAGTGCTGCATCTTACTTTCGTACACCAGTTGCTAAACTTAAATCTTTTAAATAGTTAATAGCTGGCTACCCTTGCAAATATTCTAACATTAAACGTAATGGCGCAGTCGGAGTGATACATAAATTTACGTTCCTACAAGAAGAATACTTTACTTGAAGACTTTTGATATCCGTGCCTCAGCTCCTTTTTCTAAACAAGTTTTTTCATTGAGGCAAAAGTTAAAAATTAAGCTTTATACCAAGGGTATGCCTATTTTCATGTACCAGCTACAACTACAGGTAACATGACTAGTACTAAAATAGAAGAGCTTCTACAACAAAGTACAACTATACAAGAAAAACTTAAATTCTTGCCAAACTACATGACCCTGGGAATGAATCCAAGTCCAAGGCTGTCCACGGCCTTCACTTTCATAAATTCAATGAGGAGTTAGAACCCTTTGATCACTACCTTGATATGCTTACATGTTTCTTAAATTTGCAAATGTCCCAGAGTAGAAAAAGGTTAACACCCTAATCACCGTACTCAGTCCCAAGTTATATTCTTTGCTCAAAAGCCTTTTGTATCCGGCTACCTATAGTGACAAATCCTTCAAGGAATCCTCCATGCCTCACCAGAGGTATTATCTGCGTTTCGTATTTTATCCATGGGATTTAGTTTTTCCCTTTTCACCATCTTACGGTATTCTTTCTTACAGACCTGATAAAGTTCCTTGACTTCATTAGATTTGGTTGTCACCCATTTGCCATAGAGGTTGGCCAGAGTTCTCTTTTTGTCAATGAGTTAAGGGTTATAATCTTATTTTTATGGTTGATTTTATTTTTAGATTTTTCTAGGGGGCAAGATATTGAGAAGTTAAATCCAAGGTGTCATAAATTTCAGTGTTTTATCATCTGTAGAGGTCGCCTCGAACACAACCTCCCAGGTTTCAGTCTTAATTCTGGATTTGAGCTCATATAGATTATTTTTATTTGTTCACCTAAACATGTTCTGGTTATTAGCCGGAATTAAATTGTGCTTGGTTTTTAGTGTTATCTGTCTTATGAAAAATAATTACTTGTGCACTGTGGTCCGATATAAAAGGTTCAATCACCATTGTTTTAACAAAAGGAAAATTAATAAAAAAGTTGTCAATACAATTCTGAGAAATTTCTGAAATTCTGGTTGGTTAAAAAATTGCTATGTCAAGTCCTAGGCTACTTAAAAGATTGTGCACCTGGACAATGTAGTTGATCCTTGGTATGAAAGGGAACATTGAAGTCCCCTCCCACCATTAAACGGTCGCAAAAACAAAAAATTAAATCTACGTATGTGTAGAAATTTTCCAGAAAAACATCCATTTCCCCGTCCGGACTGCGATAAACTACTGAAATGACTGTCTTTTATTATTTATGTTAAGCACAATTTCTGTGGCCTCGAAATGAATGTATTCCGAATGGCTAATGCCAAAATCTAAAACCTTGATATTCTGTAGTTGGCAAGAAGTCTTCTTAAAAATCCCACACCTCCTTTTCTTAAGTTTTCTCTTCAACGATAGGTGAGTAGTTCGCAACCCACTAGGGCAAAATTTTCTGCTTGGTAAGGTCTAAGTCCAAGTTCACTCACTAGAAAAATACCCGGAGATTCCTCCTATGAAAGAGCTTCCACCATAGTACGTTTTCTGTTAATGCATCCCACATTCAGGTGTAGTATTTTCAGTCCCAAACCACCTTTGAGGGTCCTATCGGGAATGGAGTCAGTGGTGCCTAGTCCACCGCCGTCAAAAAAAATTCTTCATGCTAATGTGAGAGGGAAAATTCTGTACACCGCTAAACTTAATATAAACTTTGTAAAGATACCTGAGAGGTTTTTGTATATATTTTATTTTGATTCACTTGTGATGCCTCAAACTAGCTCTTAAAACTCTGAGCAATGATGTCTCAAGGGCGGTTCTTTGCCAAGGCTGATCCAATTCTAGAGAAAATTTTGTTATTCGTGTTTTTTATGCAAGTGTTAGACCACAGCACAGTCCGAAGACGTGACACGCAGTCGTGTAGAGTGTAGGTGTTAGTATTCGGTCCACAGCACAGTCCGAAGACGTGACACGCAGCCGTGTAAAGTGTAGATGTTAGTGGTCGGTCCACAGCACAGTCCGAAGACGTGACACGCAGCCGTGTAAAGTGTAGATGTTAATGTTCGGTCCACAGCACAGTCCGAAGACGTGACACGCAGCCGTGTAAAGTGTAAATGTAAATGTTCGGTCCACAGCACAGTCCGAAGACGTGACACGCAGCCGTGTATAAGTGTAGATGTTAGAGTTCGGTCCACAGCACAGTCCGAAGACGTGACACGCAGCCGTGTAAAGTGTAGATGTAAATGTTCGGTCCACAGCACAGTCCGAGGACGTGACACGCAGCCGTTTAAAGTGTAGGTGTTAGAGTTCGGTCTACAGCACAGTCCGAAGACGTGACACGCAGCCGTGTAAAGTGTAGATGTTAATGTTCGTGTGAAGTGAATATGTTTAATTGAAAATTGAGGAAAGCCTAGAAAATGATTTGGACAATGTAACCTTTTATTATTTTACTGTATTAACTTAATGAAAGAAATGAAAGAGTAAGACAGAATAAATTGTACTGACCTTTTATTTCATGTTTCTGTAATAAACAATACACATTTTACAATAGATATTTCTCCATAAGTTACTTCCTAATCAACTAACCAATAATCAATTACTAATAACATACAATGCATCTATTAGCCTAACATCCCTAAGCTATCCAGCCACAGCACAGTCCGTAGACGTGCACGCAGCGACCCCTAACAACCCTACGAGCCAGCCACAGCACAGTCCGAAGACGTGCACGCAGCGACCGCGCGGAGCAAGTGTTGAGCTGCCGCTGGGCCGCCAAATATATACTCGCGGAGCCGGCCGAGGTGTCACGTGACTGGGGTAGCGACACCGGCCCGGTCATTGTTGCCGCTAAACAGCTGACGGTGCTACAACAGCTGACGGCGATTCTGCCGACGCACTAATGTCAACATCAATAATAAACGTTTGTCAAAATACAATCATGTGTGTTCTTATCTATTTTGTTTGTATTATTTTAACTCATTATTGTTAATATTATTTAAACTTGCAATGAAATGATTAAACTATTCCTACAAATCTACAAACTCATTATTACAATTCTTATGTTGACATAACCTATCGTCTGCTGTGAGTACAATACAATATTTACAAACCATTTACAATTAAATATTACTGCTTATGCTAATATTTACCATTAACAACAAATAATTCATTATACTTTCAACTAATAAAATGTTCATATCACAGAAATCCAATCTAGTCTATCTATTTACAACTCTGACCAAATTTGTCTAGGCTAGGCCTACTTTTACTGCAATATTAGGTAAACAAACAAAATGATAGTGTCAAAATTAGGCTAAGCCTATTTGTTACATTACATTGCCCCCTAATTTGAATAAAATTTGAATTTGAAAAATTACAAATTTTTATGAAAATTACTACATTAAATTAATGTCTCAATGTCTATTTTTTATCATTATATTACACTTAACTTTAGTTTTTCATTTCACTAAAAGTCTCTTCAATGTTCAATTAACTGTCACTAAAATGGAACACAATACGGTACTCACTATCACACTAATTCTCAGTGTTCACATCACCATTTCAGCAGTCCAGGCGCCAATTTCTTTATATCTTCTGAAGAATGCAGGTAGGTGCATGCCATTCTTTTTTCTAATTTGCTATGTCTTGGTTTTAATTTATGTTCCCTCCAGGGTCAAATGGTCTGATTATTTGTTGTAGATTATTTTCTTCTGACTTTGCTTCATAATTATATCCCTTATAGTGTTCATTTTCATTTTCCTTCTCAGTTTGGACATCATAGTTGTAGTCACTGTCATATTCTGGTTTTATTGTTACTTGCCGGTTGATATATTTCTCTTTAATATTTGTTTGTATATCTTCACACATTATTATGCCAACTATTAAATTATCTACATCGTCATCTTCTGTTGTGTTATTTATTGATGCATTGTGTTCAATCTTCTGATGTAAACACTCATTTAATATACTGTCTTCAACTGTGATGCATGGGTTTACATCATTATCATTTATATTTAGTATACCATGTACTTCAGCTTCACTAGATACTTGTTCCTTAATTATATTTAACTCCCTATTTTCATTTATACTTGCGCTAACATTTAATTCATCATTATTTACCTCACAATTAACATAAATACTGTCTTTGTTATTATACAATTCACTATCATTATTTATTTCTGGCAGATCTCTTTCTAATCCAGAATTCTTATCTCTGTTGATAATTGTACTGAAAACTTCATTTACAACTTCTTTGTCACAATATTCAATATTATTTGAAGGCCTATTATTATTTTTATGCACTGGAAATCCATTATTATTTATCAAATCTGAGGGTTTAACATTGTTTCTAAGGCCTTTAGCATTTCCAGTGTCATTTAGTTTAAATGACCTGGTCGATGTTCTTCATCCCTGTTTTGTGGGTTATTCCTTTGTCTGGAATCCCAATCCCTACTTTTCTCAAACCTATGTTTATCATTTTGCCTAGGAGGGTATTCTCTCTTTTTGTAGTCATCTCTTCTGTCGTACTGCTCCCTGTCCCTAAATTGTTTATAATTATTTACATTTCTATAATCTTTCCTCTCTAGTTCTCTTCTTAAATTTTCGTTTGTCTCTTCTGTGTCCTCCCTATTCAATAATTCCTCCATCTCCTCAATTGTAGTAATATTTTGCACTCTACATGCTTGTTGTATAGTGCTGTCAAAGTGTCTAACAAGTCGTCGAATTATTTCTCTTTCTGTGAAGGCTGGTATCATGTTTTGCATAATTACCACTCTCTCAATAAAATATTCTGCTCTTGACAATCCTTTGTGTTGTTACATACCTAATCGTTTGTAACATAAATTCTGCCTCGGTGTAGCTCGTAGCCGGAGAAAGGGAGGTGGGCAGGATGGGTTAACCAAGATATTCTGAGCTAAAGCTATCTTCTCAACAAAATTGCGCCACTTTGTTTTTTTCTACATGATTTTAAGATTGAACTTAAAATTAATTTCAATTGGGAAAACAAAGAAACCCCAAAACAAATTGCTGTACTCTCTTTGATTTTATTATGATGGGCCCTTTAACATCAATTGACTTTCATTTAATTTTATAAATAATATTTCACAGTGAAAAAATATGTCAGAATAGGCTATTACCTATATACACAAGTATTCAGAGAATGGGACAATTAAATCCAGATATATTGTTTGTGGATCGGCCGTCCAAATATTCTAAATTTTCTACTATAACTACAGTTAACAATTACACAGAAAAACTACTTAACACTAAACAAAGAAATTCTATGACTATACAAAAGAAATAAGTCTATATTCTCTTCAGGTGAAGGCAACAATTTTCCGCTTTAAATTTAATGAGTCCAGTCCGATGTTCCAAGAAAACAAGATAATATGAAAACTACCTGGTTGAAGTCTTCTTTTGTTGAGTAATAATTACCAGCTTGCTTCCTTTTGACATCAAAATTGTATTTCTCCAAATTAAATAATTTGCTGATAAAATTTTCACCAGGGATGGGATATAGCTTGCATCAATAGTACTGATTTCATAAGATATGGTCCATTAATAACAACCAATAAGTTCCTCAGTATGGGATCCTGTAAAATTTGGCTCCAGAAAAGAAGCCTGAAATAACCCAAGGGTATTAATAATATAGCCTAAAATATTTCCCTTGAATTCAGTACCTAACAGCATTTCCAAATTAATTTACAAAAGATTTACATTTACAACACATTTATATTTGCAAAGAAACTTGCTAAAGAATGCATCAGAGTAATCTGTTCCTATTTTTATATCAGTTGAAAAATACAGATTATTTTATTTCTAATAATGATTGGAATTTTTTCAGTATTTGATTATAAATTAGCTACAGTTCACTTAGAGAGCCACAAAATATTTCTTTCCATAAAAACATGGTTACATATGTTACATAAGCAAGTTGACATAAGTTTCATTAAAAAAATAATACACAAATAATTTATTCAAGGACAATGACAAAATGCTAGATATTGCTTCATGAAATATAACTTATTACCTAAATTGTTAATGTCCGTCTTGCAAAAAAACAAGCAAATTAATTATTTTAATATTACATTCAAAGCATTTACTTACGGTTCTACACTGTGTCATTATTTTTCTGCCAGAAATTTAATTACTAGACTGCATAAATAAAAACAGTAAATGATTTATTTTAATAATATTCATCCGTTTCTTGTCTTTTGAAGTTAACACCTTATACAAATAAAATTAATTCAGTGACACAGTTTGCGACAGGAACTTAATTTACAGGAATTGAATTGTTTGAACTGGCAAAACTGCAAGTATGAATCCTGTCTGACTTGAATATAATCATCCATTTTCTACTCATTTATAACACATTATTTCACATATTAAATTGACCAAAAAAAACAATCTAAAACTAATTAATAAAGAAATAAACTTACCCTAAGGCTTCTGAGATATTACACAATATTTCAATAGATCAATTACAACATGATTTTTCTTCAAGATATAACAAATACTTTTGTACATTTATACAATCACAATTTCTCACATTTAACATACACTTTTTATAAACACCAAAAATACATTTAACATCAATAACTGTGATCTAATTTAAATCAAATATAAATTTCAGCTGGTATGAAAAATCCCCTCAACGGGCAAAACTATTTGACTATACCAGCGACAAATCCTGTTCAGAGTCAGATCACAGAATAAAAGCTCTTTCCTCTTGGCGGACAAGGGGTTGAGGAGGGGCAGGGGGGAGAGGTGAACATTGTACCTTGGTATGCAGCTAGGAATTGGAGGTATTGTTGGCCGAGCAGATAACAAACTGGATATTTCCAGCTTTCCTGCTTGAATGCTGATGAATAAAATCCACTATGAAAATATTATTTGATCTTCAATTATTTAATTGTAAATGATTTTTTTTGTTTGAAAAATAAATGTCACAAACCCCACCCTTCCTTAAAAGAGGCTGTCCCACTTGAGGATCTTCACTCATGATCTTCGGTCTTGACGTACGGCTTAAGGTCTTCGATATGCCATCGTCCTACATGTTTTCCTCTGGAGTCCACAAGTTCATAATGGAGTCACAAGTGAAACTTTCCGAGAGATGACAAAGGGTCCAGCAAACTTGGGAGCGAACTTCTCGATCACTTCTTTCTGTTTGTTGGATTGAGTAAACTGTCTCTTCCAGACGGTGTCTCCTTCAAGAAACTCCAAATGACGTCTCCTCAAATTGTATTGACGAGCACTCCTAACATGAGCTGCCGCTAGTCTCTTCTTAACCTTTTCGTATACCTCTTGCAACTCTTCAATACGACCTTGTCTATGTGGCTTTTCTTGGTTTTCATTTTTAATATTATCCTCAAAAGGTTGAGCGATTTCTCGTCCGAAGACCAAACCTGCAGGAGTGTATCCTGTGATTTCACTTCTAGCGGTGCGTAAAGCAAAGGCGAGTTTCGGAAGACAATCATCCCATCTCATGTGGAAATCTCCAACATAAGATCTGATCATGGTAATGAGTGTCCGATTGTACCTTTCTGTTGGATTTGCTTGGGCATGTCTCCTTGCATTGAAAAACATCTTGACATTGTATGAAGCACAGAGGTTTCTTGTCGGAGCTCCTATGAATTCAGGTCCATTATCTGAAATGAGAGCACGGGGTATTCCGAAAACCATAAAGACTCCCTCTTCGAGATGTTGAGAAATTATTTTTGAGGATAAGGACCGTAATGGAAAAAGAAGAGTAAACTTTGAAAATAGATCTGTGACTACTAATATGTATTTAAAGCCTCTTGAAGTACGTGGAAGGGGTCCAATAACGTCAGCAGATATGAGCTCAAATGGAGACGATGGAAGTCTAGGGTTTCCCATAAGTCCCACCGGTTTCTTCTGTTCTGGCTTTGAAGCTTGACAAGTAATACAGTTTCTCACATAAGATGCTATGTCAGCCTTCAATTTAGGCCAGTAATACAATTGAGAAGCTCGATGGTATGTTTTGTAAAAGCCGAGATGTCCTGCACATTGATCGTCATGACATTCACGATAAACTTGTTGTCTGGTATCCTTCGGAATAACTAACTTCCATTCAAAGCGATGATCAATTTCTGGTTGTCTTGGTCGAATATACTTGTAAAGATTGTTCCCTTTTATCTGCCATGAAGGATATTTTTCCGGGTGAGATAGGACATTATTATACATTCTCTTAAACCAATTATCTTGCACGTCTTGTTTTACTTCAACAACTGCTAAGTCAATTTCTTCTTCGTCAGCTTCTTTTCTTGCCGTTCTTGATAAAAGATCAGCAACTGCATTATCCTTCCCTTTACGATGTTTTAACTCAAAATCGAATGCTTGTAAACGAACTGCCCATCTGGCTAAACGACCTCTGGGATCTTTAAGATTCGCCAGCCAAATAAGACTATGATGGTCAGTGTAGACTGTAAATTTAGCACCTTCTAAATATGATCGGTAGTGTTCAATTCCCCAGATGACGGCTAAGCATTCCTTTTCGGTAGTGCTGTAATGTTTTTCAGCACGGTTTAGCGTACGGCTTGCGTAGGAGATGACGTGTTCTCCGTCCTCATATGTCTGAGATAATACACAGCCGACTCCCTCATCTGAAGCATCACAGTGTAACTCGAATGGCAAGTCAAACTTTGGACAGGACAATATAGGTGCATCAATAAGCAATTTTTTGATGGTTTGGAAAGAGTTTTCAGCTTCTTGGTTCCATTTGAATGGGACATTCTTGTGAAGTAGTTTAGTCAAGGGTGCTATTTTTGTTGCATAATCTGATATAAATCTCCGGTACCAGGAGGTTGCTCCAATAAAACTCCTAACAGCCTTTTTTGAAGTCGGTGAAGGAATGTCTGATATAGCAGAAACTTTGTCTGGGTCAACATGGAGTCCTCTGAAGTCTACTTTGTATCCTAAATATTTTAATTCAGCTCTACACAGTTGTGTTTTCTCCTTGTTGATAGTCAAACCAGCCGATATGAGGCGTTGAAAAACCTCAGAAAGAACATTGATGTGATCTGAAAACGTTGAGGTGACAATAATTATATCATCCAAGAAGACAAATACTGAAGGTTCTAGTTTTGGGCCTAATATTTGGTCAATTAATCTTTGCCAAGTAGCTGGTGCATTGGTGAGACCGAATGGCATCCGCTTAAATTGAAAAAGTCCACGACCAGGTATTGTGAAAGCTGTCTTCTCCTTTGAATCTCCAGCTATCTTGATTTGCCAATATGCAGACTTGATGTCAATGCTGCTCAAATATCTTGCATCTCGCAACTGGTTAAGGATCTGGTTGACATATGGAATGGGGTATGCATCCTTTTTAGTTACGGAATTCAGACGACGGTAATCTACACAAAATCGATAGGTGTTATCCGGTTTCCTCACCAATACCACCGGCGAAGACCATGCACTGGTGCTAGGTTCGATTATATCATGTTTCAGCATCTCGTCTAACTCTTTATCAATGTGCCGTTGAACGTTAGGTGAAACCGGGTAATAGCGCTGTTTGACTGGTTCAGCAGCTCCTGTGTCAATCCGATGCTCCACTAGCGCGGTACATCCATACTTGTCCTTCATAAGTGGGTAATATTTATTGATTAATTTCGAAAGCTGATCTTTCTCTTCAGAAGTTAAATGCTCTCTAGAACAAATTGCTCGAGGATTGGAATTAGGTTCATCTATATCACAGCTAACCGCCATACATTTGGCTGAATTATTCTTAATTTCCACTTGGTCAGAAAAATACCATCTACCTCTAGAGAGGTCAAGCATGAGTCCAAAAAGTCTCTGGAAATCGGCTCCAAGAATTAATGGTATAGATGTGCCGGGTAAATACAAAACTTCCATCACAGCGGTTCTTCCTTCAACTTGTATTGGGATGTCCATTGCTCCTTCAATAGAACACGATGATCCATCGGCAGTTTTTGCTTGGGTTGTACTCGAAGATCTCATCTTATATCCCAAAATTTCCAGCATTCTTCGTGTTTTGTCTCCTATTACAGTTCTATTTGCTCCAGAATCCAATAATCCTACAATTTCTGACCCATCAACACTAACTTTAAAGTAAGGTCTAACATCTCCTTCCCTGAAGATCAACAATGAGGTGATGTGTACGGCATTATGTTCTAAAGTGATATCCGGATTTAATCGGTTTTGTGTTTGGGATGTGCGGAGCGGGAACCGGATGTTTGACGCTCCGCTTGAGAGTTTTCCGAACGACCATCAACTTTAGATTTGCAGGAAGGGCATTTTGATTTTATAGTGTTTTCTTTACCACACCCATAGCAAAATATTGTTTTAGGTTTGAAACAATCAGAAAATACATGTCCTGGTTTCCTACAGTTCCAACAGGTAGCAGGGGTTCTCAAACGGTCAGGTTGACGATTATTTTTCTTCTCAGTCCGTTGACTTGAAGATTCTATTGTTGAAATTTTGATGTTGTCCCTTCTCACTCTGGGCTTGTATGCGAGGTCAGGCTCTAGAAGGCTTCGTTGTGGTCTTGCGTCATATCGCTGAGCTCTCAAACGGCCTTTTTCAAGACGGCGAAGAATAATTTCTAACTCATCAACATTTCTGAAGTTCTGGAGGCAGAGTGTAGACTGGTATTCTGGAAGTACGTTCTCCTCAATAATATCAAGCATATCTTCCTCAGATTTTGGTTTGGTTAAGCGACTAAACAAGCTACGCATTTTGGCAATGTATACTGTCACAGTTTCTTCTACTCCTTGCTTCCTATTTTCTATTTCCCTCAAAAGCCTTCGGTCGTAGTCAGGATCTTGAAAAGCATAACGCAATTTTATTTCGAGTGCTTGCCAATCTTTGATGTTTCCTCGGCAAGACCTGTAGACAGCTAACGCAGACCCAGTAAATAGTTCACCAGCGACATTGAATAATTCTCGGAATGACATATGATTTGCAACACGTCTATCTTCGACATCTGCCAAAAATGCACCAACACTGGTGTTGTCGTCTCCAGAAAATTTTAAATTCCAAAACCTAACCGGAGTTCGCTTCAGTGAAGATTTTCTATTATGCCATAAAAATTCTTCTTCGGAAGATGAGGTAGATGAGCTGGATGAAGACGATGAAGTTGATTTTTTCCTGTGGCGACGGGTTTTCTTCTTACTCTTCTTACTTTTCTTCCTCTTACGAGACCGCTTAACGACTTTGTCACTTGATGACTCTGTTTCTGAAGAACTCAACTGACCTAACTTCTTTCCTTTTTCTTTCAGAAATTCTTTAAGTTTATCATCAGTCTTCTTGGTTCGGATTAAATTTTTGGATTTCTTTTTAAAGCACAAACTTTTTGCATTATCTTCGTCTGATGATTGTGCATCAGTTCGCTGGAGCATGGTTTCTAATCTAATGTAAGAAGAATTTTCCTCCTTCTCGGGTTTTTCACCACTTGGGGTAGAAGAATCACTTTTCTCTGCATCGCTGTTTCGCTCTAATGACTGACGAGTAAGTTCTTCGTAACGCCTTATGTTGCTCCTTATCTCCTGGCTTAGTTGTTGTTTGCCGACATCATGGGCATTGGTAATTCTCTCAATTCTTTGATAAGTATGGTGAATCAAAGCTTCTAATTTTCGCTTTAATTTTTGTAAATCAGTGCCCTGTGAGGGTAAAGCTAGAAGACTCAACATTTCAGAAATATGTTTCATTTTCTCTTTGCAGACATCAATTTCCTTCTCATCACCCGTACCTGAAGGCATCTCCAAAGTTCCGGACCTTTCTTTCTTCAAAAATACCCTCAACTTCTTCCGCATTTCTTCCATTTTCATACCTGAGAAGTCTCTAAATCCCCTAACATCTAGTTCATGTTCCAGTTCTTCCCTATCCAGGTAGTTGACATGTGACGACTTGTACATCATTTTGGAAAAATAAATTCAACAACTTCCAAAAGAAAACACATAAATACAAAACACACTTAAATGGGACACAACAGATATTTAATAAATAAATGCAACGAAAGAGACACAAAGAATTATTAAAGTCAATAACTTCCCAAATATCCTGATGACCTTTAATGAAAAAAATTATTCAAAGCAAAAGTTTAAAGCTGAAAAAACAGTAAGAGTGTGTATCAGAGTTCAAGAGTTCAAGTTTTTTTTTTCAAAAAGTATATATTTTTTTTATTTCAACCAGAAGTTAAATTTCTTCAAAGTCCCTTCAATCGTTTAAGTTGAACTGGTAAACAAATTTTAGCAAACTGATTTCTTCAAAAAATTTCTAAAGTCCAAACAACACTAAAGTTCATTACTTCATCGGCCCACCACGTTGGGCGACATTTTTATTGTTACATACCTAATCGTTTGTAACATAAATTCTGCCTCGGTGTAGCTCGTAGCCGGAGAAAGGGAGGTGGGCAGGATGGGTTAACCAAGATATTCTGAGCTAAAGCTATCTTCTCAACAAAATTGCGCCACTTTGTTTTTTTCTACATGATTTTAAGATTGAACTTGAAATTAATTTCAATGGGGAAAACAAAGAAACCCCAAAACAAATTGCTGTACTCTCTTTGATTTTATTATGATGGGCCCTTTAACATCAATTGACTTTCATTTAATTTTATAAATAATATTTCACAGTGAAAAAATATGTCAGAATAGGCTATTACCTATATACACAAGTATTCAGAGAATGGGACAATTAAATCCAGATATATTGTTTGTGGATCGGCCGTCCAAATATTCTAAATTTTCTACTATAACTACAGTTAACAATTACACAGAAAAACTACTTAACACTAAACAAAGAAATTCTATGACTATACAAAAGAAATAAGTCTATATTCTCTTCAGGTGAAGGCAACAATTTTCCGCTTTAAATTTAATGAGTCCAGTCCGATGTTCCAAGAAAACAAGATAATATGAAAACTACCTGGTTGAAGTCTTCTTTTGTTGAGTAATAATTACCAGCTTGCTTCCTTTTGACATCAAAATTGTATTTCTCCAAATTAAATAATTTGCTGATAAAATTTTCACCAGGGATGGGATATAGCTTGCATCAATAGTACTGATTTCATAAGATATGGTCCATTAATAACAACCAATAAGTTCCTCAGTATGGGATCCTGTAAAATTTGGCTCCAGAAAAGAAGCCTGAAATAACCCAAGGGTATTAATAATATAGCCTAAAATATTTCCCTTGAATTCAGTACCTAACAGCATTTCCAAATTAATTTACAAAAGATTTACATTTACAACACATTTATATTTGCAAAGAAACTTGCTAAAGAATGCATCAGAGTAATCTGTTCCTATTTTTATATCAGTTGAAAAATACAGATTATTTTATTTCTAATAATGATTGGAATTTTTTCAGTATTTGATTATAAATTAGCTACAGTTCACTTAGAGAGCCACAAAATATTTCTTTCCATAAAAACATGGTTACATATGTTACATAAGCAAGTTGACATAAGTTTCATTAAAAAAATAATACACAAATAATTTATTCAAGGACAATGACAAAATGCTAGATATTGCTTCATGAAATATAACTTATTACCTAAATTGTTAATGTCCGTCTTGCAAAAAAACAAGCAAATTAATTATTTTAATATTACATTCAAAGCATTTACTTACGGTTCTACACTGTGTCATTATTTTTCTGCCAGAAATTTAATTACTAGACTGCATAAATAAAAACAGTAAATGATTTATTTTAATAATATTCATCCGTTTCTTGTCTTTTGAAGTTAACACCTTATACAAATAAAATTAATTCAGTGACACAGTTTGCGACAGGAACTTAATTTACAGGAATTGAATTGTTTGAACTGGCAAAACTGCAAGTATGAATCCTGTCTGACTTGAATATAATCATCCATTTTCTACTCATTTATAACACATTATTTCACATATTAAATTGACCAAAAAAAACAATCTAAAACTAATTAATAAAGAAATAAACTTACCCTAAGGCTTCTGAGATATTACACAATATTTCAATAGATCAATTACAACATGATTTTTCTTCAAGATATAACAAATACTTTTGTACATTTATACAATCACAATTTCTCACATTTAACATACACTTTTTATAAACACCAAAAATACATTTAACATCAATAACTGTGATCTAATTTAAATCAAATATAAATTTCAGCTGGTATGAAAAATCCCCTCAACGGGCAAAACTATTTGACTATACCAGCGACAAATCCTGTTCAGAGTCAGATCACAGAATAAAAGCTCTTTCCTCTTGGCGGACAAGGGGTTGAGGAGGGGCAGGGGGGAGAGGTGAACATTGTACCTTGGTATGCAGCTAGGAATTGGAGGTATTGTTGGCCGAGCAGATAACAAACTGGATATTTCCAGCTTTCCTGCTTGAATGCTGATGAATAAAATCCACTATGAAAATATTATTTGATCTTCAATTATTTAATTGTAAATGATTTTTTTTGTTTGAAAAATAAATGTCACAGTGTGGGATATATTTTTCCAGATCTAATTTTCTTTGAATACCATATTGGATTTCATCATTCCAATATTTGTTTAAAAACAATTTCTCAAAGTCTTCAAAATCTTGTACTTTAGATTTTATCATTTCCCACCAGTAAGCCGATGTTCCTTTTAAGCATTTGTCTAAAACTTCCTCTAAAATTAAACTGTCCTCATGTCTTGCTGCCCTACGTTCATTTTCTCTACAATAATAATTCCTTAGTTTTGAGAGGAAAGCATTTGGATTCTTCATTTTTCCATCAAATTTTGGCAGTTCATTATTCTGATTTGCCGGACATGTAATATGTAGGCCTAATGTTTTATTTTCATTATTTACATGCCTAACTACTGGATGCTCAGTATTTTCTCTTTCTTCCTGTAATTTTGTAAGTTTTTCCTCAATTTTATTGTTAAGTTCATCTCTAAGTTCACTTATTCTGTCATCTATTTTATTATTTATCCTGACTTCCATTGATTTAATTTCATCAGTCATTTCGTTACGCAGTAGGCTTAGTTCTTGTCGTACTACAAATTCTACTTCTTGGCGCATTTCAATTTTGAAATCTCTAAAACTTTCCATCATTGCTTTAATTTGATTTGTTAAAGTCATCATCATTTGTTCCATGTTTGGAGAATGTGTCCTAGGTGGGCTAGGTACGTTATTTCTGTCTATATTATCTCCTGCCGCCAAGATTTCCTCAGGTAGGCCTACTTGTGATACGTTTGATCCTATACTATTATTTCTATTTCTAAGTGGAGGCTGATCATCAGTTTGGTTATTCATTTCCTCTACATTTTCATTGTCTAGGCCTAACATATCTAGATTTTGTCTCCTCATTTTGTATTGCGCTTCCCTTGCTCTTAAAGACGGTTTAATATTTTTACGTAAATTGTAATGATTCATACAGTTTATTGTGTGGATCTAGCCCCGCGTTGGGCGCCAAATGTAAAGATACCTAAGAGAGTTGTTTTATTGTTATTTATTGATATTTATCTACGCAAATTCTCTCTGACTGCCCCACGTTGGGCGCCAAATGTAAAGATACCTGAGAGGTTTTTGTATATATTTTATTTTGATTCACTTGTGATGCCTCAAACTAGCTCTTAAAACTCTGAGCAATGATGTCTCAAGGGCGGTTCTTTGCCAAGGCTGATCCAATTCTAGAGAAAATTTTGTTATTCGTGTTTTTTATGCAAGTGTTAGACCACAGCACAGTCCGAAGACGTGACACGCAGTCGTGTAGAGTGTAGGTGTTAGTATTCGGTCCACAGCACAGTCCGAAGACGTGACACGCAGCCGTGTAAAGTGTAGATGTTAGTGGTCGGTCCACAGCACAGTCCGAAGACGTGACACGCAGCCGTGTAAAGTGTAGATGTTAATGTTCGGTCCACAGCACAGTCCGAAGACGTGACACGCAGCCGTGTAAAGTGTAAATGTAAATGTTCGGTCCACAGCACAGTCCGAAGACGTGACACGCAGCCGTGTAAAGTGTAGATGTAAATGTTCGGTCCACAGCACAGTCCGAAGACGTGACACGCAGCCGTGTATAAGTGTAGGTGTTAGAGTTCGGTCCACAGCACAGTCCGAAGACGTGACACGCAGCCGTGTAAAGTGTAGATGTAAATGTTCGGTCCACAGCACAGTCCGAAGACGTGACACGCAGCCGTGTATAAGTGTAGGTGTTAGAGTTCGGTCTACAGCACAGTCCGAAGACGTGACACGCAGCCGTGTAAAGTGTAGATGTTAATGTTCGTGTGAAGTGAATATGTTTAATTGAAAATTGAGGAAAGCCTAGAAAATGATTTGGACAATGTAACCTTTTATTATTTTACTGTATAACTTAATGAAAGAAATGAAAGAATAAGACAGAATAAATTGTACTGACCTTTTATTTCATGTTTCTGTAATAAACAATACACATTTTACAATAGATATTTCTCCATAAGTTACTTCCTAATCAACTAACCAATAATCAATTACTAATAACATACAATGCATCTATTAGCCTAACATCCCTAAGCTATCCAGCCACAGCACAGTCCGTAGACGTGCACGCAGCGACCCCTAACAACCCTACGAGCCAGCCACAGCACAGTCCGAAGACGTGCACGCAGCGACCGCGCGGAGCAAGTGTTGAGCTGCCGCTGGGCCGCCAAATATATACTCGCGGAGCCGGCCGAGGTGTCACGTGACTGGGGTAGCGACACCGGCCCGGTCATTGTTGCCGCTAAACAGCTGACGGTGCTACAACAGCTGACGGCGATTCTGCCGACGCACTAATGTCAACATCAATAATAAACGTTTGTCAAAATACAATCATGTGTGTTCTTATCTATTTTGTTTGTATTATTTTAACTCATTATTGTTAATATTATTTAAACTTGCAATGAAATGATTAAACTATTCCTACAAATCTACAAACTCATTATTACAATTCTTATGTTGACATAACCTATCGTCTGCTGTGAGTACAATACAATATTTACAAACCATTTACAATTAAATATTACTGCTTATGCTAATATTTACCATTAACAACAAATAATTCATTATACTTTCAACTAATAAAATGTTCATATCACAGAAATCCAATCTAGTCTATCTATTTACAACTCTGACCAAATTTGTCTAGGCTAGGCCTACTTTTACTGCTACGTTTTTCGATTACTTTCATTTATGAAAAACAAATTATGTTCCCTAGGCTAGGCCTATTGTGATATTATATTAGATAAATTAACAATATTATCAAATAAACCCATAGGCTAGGCCTATTGTAATGCAATATTAGGTAAACAAACAAAATGATAGTGTCAAAATTAGGCTAAGCCTATTTGTTACATTACAACTTCCATCACAGAGCAAAGGGTTCCTTTGCCCACTTTGGTCAAATGAAGGCCATGCCTCGTGAAACAATCCCTATCCAATACAGAGTTAATTGACAAAAATCCCCAATGGTTAGCTTTACAAAAATCATGGATGCTAGAATTTAATCTTACTATTTCTACGTTAAGATGGGGCACATCGTGACGGAGGGGGATTTCCACAAAAATAAATTTCACGCCCGGGAAAGTTTGTCTAGTTCTTGAGAGTATTTCCATAATTTTACCTGTGTCGCCACCCGGCAGATCATTTGTACCGCCCATGATCACCATCCTACAGCTCAAATTATACACTTGATTACTAGCCCGTTAGTTAATGTTACTATATAATTGATAACATTTTTATGTTTTATAGTGTCTACCAATGGTCCGATTTCTACAAGGTACATGCCATATCGTCGGGAGGTTGTGACCGCAAGAGGAAACTCTTTTTTTGTCCGGGAAAGTCAGTGTAGTAATTAATTACGTGGAATTTTAACATGGTTGAAAACGTCATAATTAGTTTGCTTGTAATCAGAGCAGGAGAGATAATTATCATTATGAAGAACGGCATCGGCGATGTGTTGAAGCAGACGAATGGTGTTGTCAGCTGTTGAGAGCGGCTCATGTTCGGAGTTCACCTGTAGACAATCACGATGCAATTAACAGAGACAAGACAGAGAGCGCTAGCGAGGCCCAGAGCGACAGCCATCAGTACTCAACGCACAACGCCCACTTGGCGTCGACTACAGGTACGCGCTGTCTAACTTAACTCTGGCAAAGGCAGGTAACATTACTTTAAAGTGGGAAACGTGAATATAAAGTGCATCCAAGCGGGGCCTATGAAAACTAACCATCAGTTTCCGTACGACGTGATCTAAAGACTACAAGTTGCTGAATGCCCATCGTACTGTATGGCTATAGTAATAAATTTTCCCAAACTAAAATGTGTTATCATGTACGGACAGAGAGAGGGTTATTTTAACTCAATTTTTTTTATAAATTAAGATATTACATAACTTAGATTAGCCTTGAAAAATACTCTATTCGTTCTTTTCAATTTTTTTTTTTTTTTTTTACTTAGGGCGAATAATTAGCTATAAAGTGCATAGGCCTATGTTTCATTTAAAGGCTGAATTCTTTAAATAAAAATTTATTTTGTACACTAAATAAATACAAATTAGACGTCCTGAAACAAAAGGTTAAAATAAAAGGGTATTTTGGTAATAAGTGTTAAAAAAATCATGTGCCAAACTACATGTTGTAGACAATTAAATTTCCCATTTGAGGTTTCCTAACTTTCACAGTATGAGAATAAATGTACACTAAGATGTTTTATAAATAACGGTTCTTATTGTAGAAAAACTGAAAATACTATATCATACATTATTTTTCGTTAACTTCGTTATCATTTTTGGAACCCTCATAAAATTTTCAATAAAAAAGTCGTAGATATTAAGAAAGTATATGAAATTCTATGTTATTTTAATCATAGAAGTTAAAAGTTTTAAATTATTTTAAAACCTAAATAATATTCAGAGCTTTATTAAGATTTGGCAAAGTTCCGATGAAGGTGTCAAATATTATTACAAACTTTCTCATTAAATAACTAGATAATGATTAATAATTAGAATAATGTATAACAACCTTCAACTATTGTCACGTTTACCTATAAAATTAGAGCTTATTTGTGAAAAAAACTTGGTGCGGCTAAATACTATTTTTTTAAAGGGTGATTTGCCCCGAACTTACTAGTCCACTTACTAATTACTAGTTAATTACTAGTTCGAACTTAGTAGTGGAAACTTACTAGTTTAATCTTTTATTCATAAAAAAACACACTTATAATGCACTCGCACATCTAAATTCAACTCAGATACATGTTTTGTGGAACACAAAATGAGAAATACTAGATCCTTGAAATACTTGATCCAATGAATATAGGGATGTTAGCTTACGAAATTGTTTTTGAATGTTGTATAGGATGGTTAGTAGTTGTTTAAAATGCAAAATGCACGATTCTCCCCCCTCCGCGCCCGCCGCTATATTGAAAAAATCCGAAAAAACTGTACTTTCTTAAGATTTGTTGTTATATCATCGTTGCGGTACATTTCATCTAAAAAAGAGTAATGCTAATGTTGTAGACAGTTAAATTTTCTATTATTTACGCATTTACTTTGTTTATCTAGGACTTATGGTTACAGAGATATTCACTTTTAAAAATTGTGTAAAAATTTTAGTTTTATTGAAATTTGCAAAAAATTTTATTGTGGAACACTTAAGAATGGAAGACTTGAGCCTATCAGGATGAGTAGAAACGCGGCTTCCCAAAACTTGCTCAAGACCAAAAATACCGTTCGTTCATATATACATATATATCTATTTTATGAGTGTCCGTGGTACTGATAACTTTTGACTGGAACCTCCGATTTCGATGGAATTTGATATGGAGGTTTAAGACCAGGTCTATTTTCATGAGTTCGCAAACTAGTATGATCGGCTTATGTTAACGGGGTTTTATGGGGTTTTAAAAGGGTAAAAATGGGTTTTTGGCATTTCTGGACCTCAATTTCAATTTTTTTATTTAATTTATTTTTTAATTTCAAATTTTTAATTTTTTTATTTCAATTTATTAATTTTAACTGAAACCATTCAAAAGAGCTAAAAAACACAATTTAGTATTTTGAATTTTTAATTTGACTTATCGGGTCACGGAGAAAAGCTGAAAATAGGATTCCCATGTTTATCTTATGGGAAATCAACAAAACCCTTTATATAGCTTACTCGCCTACGGCTCGATGGGGGCTCCGCCCCCATGCCCCCTCAGGGGTTGCCCAAAAAATTCGTTAATTGTTGTTTAAGTCGCGTATAATGAACAGAATACATATCAATATAAGAGTTTGTAAATGAGCAAAATAGCAAAATAAATGAGTTTGTCATTTATTTATAACATAAATTAACTCCCACGACTGCAGAAATAACCTAAAATTTAACGTATGCAACTAACTCAATCTAAGGAATGAAAATATATTCGCCTACGGCTCGTTTTCAGAGACTCTTTCCCCAAACCCCCACCCTAATTCCCCCGAATTCTATAAAGGTTAATGGAGTTGTGAGTAAATTTATTATGTAGGTATTGTATAAGTATTTACTTAAAATTATAAAATACGTATAAATAATTATATGAACAAATTAAATGGATTAACTGCATAAAAAATGTGCAGTAGATCATCGAAAACAATGAAAACTTCCATTAAAACAAAATAATTGGAAATCTTAACAAAGTGGATAAAACTTGCCAAAAACCACTTTTATTTACAAAAATACTATTCAGTTACTATCCTTCAATTAGTTGTGTTGAAATTCCAGGGAATAACATAACGATCCAGTAATATTGAACATACAATGATAAATACATAATGTAATATTGGCATTCATTACAATTCCTTCATTTCAGTTTTTAATCGTGTAAAACTTTTAAATTTACCTGATTTCCTAAAAAATTACTGTCAAGGCAAATAAAAAAACTTCAAGCTTCTAAATACAATAATACAGTAGTTACTAACAAAAGTACTCGTATGTTAAATAATGGTTAAAATATTAAAATTACCACACACATCAAAGGACGTATGTTTTAGCCGTAGGACCAGGTCAGTAAATAACAATCAAAGTAAAACAATCAGTTGCTTGATATAGCAATTCGTTCCGACTCACAGTCAAAAGAAGAATACGTGATATTGAAAATCATCATGATAATTTTTAAGTTTGATAATTTAATTGATATTGGTACTGTGCAAGATATGTCTATGTGCAAAGTGAAGGTTCTGAGTAAAATATTATAGTAGTTGTAAACTTACGTCTACATGGGGTAAAATTCCCGCAAAAATAAATAAACATTTAATTATGTTTAATTGTGTGGACTGGGGGGCAAAAATTCATAGAACCACACTTGTAGTAACTTGAAAGATGTTCGCGAGGATTGCCTCAGATGTTATAATTTGGCCGCTAGAGTAGAAAAAAATAATGTCATATTTATTTTGGGTAAAAATGTTTGATCGCTAAATTTTGAAATCAGATAGTTTTCTGGGGCAGGAAATAAAAAAGCTTTTTTATTTTAAATGAAAATACTGTACTGCCACCTTTTTAAATTAAACATAAACTTAGTACGCACTAAAAGATAAATCAATTGTGTAATCTGCTATTTTAGTTAAAAAAATTTTCGAATGTCATTTAAATTAGCATGCTATCAGTTAAAGTCAATGATGTACTTCCTAATGAGTTCATTAGAAATTAAGTGCCATCCCAAATAAAGAACCAATTTTTGGGAGGACTATCGTGCAAATATGATACTGTCTTACCGGGTGTCCCATACCAACCTTGCACCTCTTTTAAAATTGTACAAAAAACCAAATTTTTTTTGCCGTTGTATGTTGATTTCAATACAGAGACGTAATTTTGAAGCAACTTAAAAATTTAATATTTTAAACCCTAATCATACTGATTTTGAATAATAAATAGCATGACATTATTTTTTTTAACTGGGGAAATAAACATATATTATGTTTGGACATTTTACATATAACAGAAATTACCAAACATGTAAATGTCTAAGAACCTCATTTAAAATAATATACCATCATAAAACATCAATTATCACGTGATTAGTTTTACTAAACATTTAAATACATGTTCATTAATCTCCGTCATGTTGTAAGTTTAATAAAAAAACTTTTTGGACCAAACTGACAATTTTTGTTGGAAACGTATTTAAAAGGGTCTAAGACATTTTTGTGCCGAGACATTTTTGCTTAACCTAAAATGCTCAGAGAAAAATGAGGAAAATCTAAATTTCAACCTCAAATATTCAATAAACTGCTAAAATTACGCGTACAAGATCAAATTGTAAAGTTTTCTTAAAAACCGTGTAAAACTAAAAAAAATTATTTAAAGTGAGAGTTAGTATTTGACATCAGTGACTTCCGGTCTGGAGAGTTAATTTCAGATACACCCTGTACATTGAAATTACTCTCGGTGGATAGACCGCTTTTCTATAAAGGCACAATTGGTTAATATAATCCGCGACTCCCAGTATGTTGGCAATTTTCTTAATAATACAGGTCGGTAAGTTTAGTTCTCGCTTGGGAATCACTCTGTAGTAAGTGATATATAGGAGATCTACTTTACCGACATTTTACGAATATCTGATACCCCGATGAGTCAGTTACACATTCGGGAGTATATAATTTAGACTCGCCTACGGCTCGATGGGGGCTCCGCCCCCATGCCCCCTCAGGGGTTGCCCCTGAGTAGTTAAAGCCCAAATTAGAGTCGTCGTTACGTCATAGATATATCTTTCATAGTTATAATTTGAATGCCAGAGCTCAAAGTTCAAGATTTCATAAAAGCTTAGTGTTAATTTGGGGGGATACATAGTGTTACTTGGAGATTAAAAGTAAAAAGCAATTATAAAATAATTATTATCTTAGCTTTTTACAGGCTGCGAGACTATCTTCAATTTATATGTGAGAATTTTTTGATATTTAAAGAGTGGTAAAAGAATCGTTGAGGGACATTACGTCATCGCGCAACTAAGAACTTGGTGCAATGAAAAAAGTACAAAAATATCGAATTATCATTAAATTTGAATTAAATGTGTTTAAAGGTCCATTTTTGTAAAAAAAATTATTTGTTCACTTGAAAAGAACTTAGCCATTACAAATGTTCAAATATGCTACAAATTTAAACCTGAAAGGTAGAGAAACGGTTAAAACAAAACTTATGTGTTAAAAAGTTGTGGGATCACGCATCTTGGTTACTTAGCGCAAATAAAGGAAATAACGTATAAAAATTAAGAAAATCTTGTTAATCAATAATTAAGTCTAAATTATTAAACTGGTTAGTACCACCGAAGTAGTGGACTGCCAATTTAACTTTACTCACAATTAATACTAATAAAAAGTTTGAAAATTGCTTATGGCTTTTTTCTTTTTTCCCTAGTCTCTTAATTCATAAAAAACTGTCCCCACTTAGGAAAATAAATAAAAAAATTCTAAACATTTCCAAATCGATGCAAAAGTTCACATTAATAACTGTAAACTAAAATGCCTTGCTTGGATAAAATAAAACTATAGGTGCATGGTGGTAATAATAATAAAAATAATCGGCCTGTAAATTCACCAATAAAAATGGAAAAACTTATTTTAGATAAAGAGTGTTGATATTGACAATGGTTTTGTCAAATCATGACTTACGAAAACTTATAAAATAATTGTTTATTCTTAGGCCTCCTTAGACAGTAGATCTAGGTTCTTGTATAAAGAAAAAAACATTTGGGGAAATGAACAAATATTTATATATGTAATGTACAGCAATATCTCACCTAAAATAATCAAAACCTTCAATGGGATTATTTTAAATATAAGTAATTGTAGGGATAGAATGGAGTTGTGAAATAATAATGGACTATGTAAATATTCTAGATATCATGCTTAAAAATTGATATGTGTTAAAATTTTGGCCACATGATGTAAGTAGTTGGTGTATTCAAAATGAATAAAAGTGGAATAAAATTATAAGTTTTAATTGAGGTACGCTGTATATAATGAAAGACAAAAATACTTAAGAAAGATATTAGAAAATTTAAAAATCCACCGATAATGAGTTGCAGGTGAGGCCCACCGAAGAACTGCCCGCTAAGACAGTAAGAAAACCGGCTAATACGAAAATCGCCTGTAGCTCGTTTTTTAAAACCACATCCTAGTTCTCCTTAGTTCGTAAAAAAATTGAGAATTGTGAAATCATGATCGATTATGGAAATATTCTAGATATTATGGTATATGGAGGCTCCACCCCCTTTCCCAGAAATTAGTTGCCCCTATTCTTTAATTGCCGTAAAAATCTCAAGCACTGAACATGGTAGTTGAGGCCTCCACCCCATAACCCTCGTTGTAATTTTGTTTGATACTCTAACTGTACTGATTAGGGTTATGAGTGTGGGTTTATGTGTAGTTTCTATGTACCTATTATACCTGAGTACTAGTACAGATTTTAAGTTAAACTTGTTAATTTTGTTTGATACTCTAACTGTACTGATTAGGTTATGAGTGTGGGTGTATGTGTAGTTTCTACGTACCTACTATACCTGAGTACTAGAATAGATTTTAAAAGAAACTATACTGTAGTAAACTAGTCGCCAGGGGATGTGACGCCATGCCTTGCCTCACCCTCCTAGCGCAAAAAGTATGAAAAAAAATATCTGGATAAAATAGATGAAAATGTAGGATGGCTAAGCTAAATAAACTATTTTGCATAAACTAATTATTATATAAACTATTATTTAAATGAAAAAATAAATACCGTCAGAAAAAAATAGGACAACATGTCGACTACAGGTACGCGCTGTCTAACTCAACTCTGGCAAAGGCAGGTAACATTACTTTAAAGTGGGAAACGTGAATATAAAGTGCATCCAAGCGGGGCCTATGAAAACTAACCATCAGTTTCCGTACGACGTGATCTAAAGACTACAAGTTGCTGAATGCCCATCGTACTGTATGGCTATAGTAATAAATTTTCCCAAACTAAAATGTGTTATCATGTACGGACAGAGAGAGGGTTATTTTAACTCAATTTTTTTTATAAATTAAGATATTACATAACTTAGATTAGCCTTGAAAAATACTCTATTCGTTCTTTTCAATTTTTTTTTTTTTACTTAGGGCGAATAATTAGCTATAAAGTGCATAGGCCTATGTTTCATTTAAAGGCTGAATTCTTTAAATAAAAATTTATTTTGTACACTAAATAAATACAAATTAGACGTCCTGAAACAAAAGGTTAAAATAAAAGGGTATTTTGGTAATAAGTGTTAAAAAAATCATGTGCCAAACTACATGTTGTAGACAATTAAATTTCCCATTTGAGGTTTCCTAACTTTCACAGTATGAGAATAAATGTACACTAAGATGTTTTATAAATAACGGTTCTTATTGTAGAAAAACTGAAAATACTATATCATACATTATTTTTCGTTAACTTCGTTATCATTTTTGGAACCCTCATAAAATTTTCAATAAAAAAGTCGTAGATATTAAGAAAGTATATGAAATTCTATGTTATTTTAATCATAGAAGTTAAAAGTTTTAAATTATTTTAAAACCTAAATAATATTCAGAGCTTTATTAAGATTTGGCAAAGTTCCGATGAAGGTGTCAAATATTATTACAAACTTTCTCATTAAATAACTAGATAATGATTAATAATTAGAATAATGTATAACAACCTTCAACTATTGTCACGTTTACCTATAAAATTAGAGCTTATTTGTGAAAAAAACTTGGTGCGGCTAAATACTATTTTTTTAAAGGGTGGTTTGCCCCGAACTTACTAGTCCACTTACTAATTACTAATTACTAGTTAATTACTAGTTCGAACTTAGTAGTGGAAACTTACTAGTTTAATCTTTTATTCATAAAAAAACACACTTATAATGCACTCGCACATCTAAATTCAACTCAGATACATGTTTTGTGGAACACAAAATGAGAAATACTAGATCCTTGAAATACTTGATCCAGTGAATATAGGGATGTTAGCTTACGAAATTGTTTTTGAATGTTGTATAGGATGGTTAGTAGTTGTTTAAAATGCAAAATGCACGATTCTCCCCCCTCCGCGCCCGCCGCTATATTGAAAAAATCCGAAAAAACTGTACTTTCTTAAGATTTGTTGTTATATCATCGTTGCGGTACATTTCATCTAAAAAAGAGTAATGCTAATGTTGTAGACAGTTAAATTTTCTATTATTTACGCATTTACTTTGTTTATCTAGGACTTATGGTTACAGAGATATTCACTTTTAAAAATTGTGTAAAAATTTTAGTTTTATTGAAATTTGCAAAATATTTTATTGTGGAACACTTAAGAATGGAAGACTTGAGCCTATCAGGATGAGTAGAAACGCGGCTTCCCAAAACTTGCTCAAGACCAAAAATACCGTTCGTTCATATATACATATATATCTATTTTATGAGTGTCCGTGGTACTGATAACTTTTGACTGGAACCTCCGATTTCGATGGAATTTGATATGGAGGTTTAAGACCAGGTCTATTTTCATGAGTTCGCAAACTAGTATGATCGGCTTATGTTAACGGGGTTTTATGGGGTTTTAAAAGGGTAAAAATGGGTTTTTGGCATTTCTGGACCTCAATTTCAATTTTTTTATTTAATTTATTTTTTAATTTCAAATTTTTAATTTTTTTATTTCAATTTATTAATTTTAACTGAAACCATTCAAAAGAGCTAAAAAACACAATTTAGTATTTTGAATTTTTAATTTGACTTATCGGGTCACGGAGAAAAGCTGAAAATAGGATTCCCATGTTTATCTTATGGGAAATCAACAAAACCCTGTATATAGCTTACTCGCCTACGGCTCGATGGGGGCTCCGCCCCCATGCCCCCTCAGGGGTTGCCCAAAAAATTCGTTAATTGTTGTTTAAGTCGCGTATAATGAACAGAATACATATCAATATAAGAGTTTGTAAATGAGCAAAATAGCAAAATAAATGAGTTTGTCATTTATTTATAACATAAATTAACTCCCACGACTGCAGAAATAACCTAAAATTTAACGTATGCAACTAACTCAATCTAAGGAATGAAAATATATTCGCCTACGGCTCGTTTTCAGAGACTCTTTCCCCAAACCCCCACCCTAATTCCCCCGAATTCTATAAAGGTTAATGGAGTTGTGAGTAAATTTATTATGTAGGTATTGTATAAGTATTTACTTAAAATTATAAAATACGTATAAATAATTATATGAACAAATTAAATGGATTAACTGCATAAAAAATGTGCAGTAGATCATCGAAAACAATGAAAACTTCCATTAAAACAAAATAATTGGAAATCTTAACAAAGTGGATAAAACTTGCCAAAAACCACTTTTATTTACAAAAATACTATTCAGTTACTATCCTTCAATTAGTTGTGTTGAAATTCCAGGGAATAACATAACGATCCAGTAATATTGAACATACAATGATAAATACATAATGTAATATTGGCATTCATTACAATTCCTTCATTTCAGTTTTTAATCGTGTAAAACTTTTAAATTTACCTGATTTCCTAAAAAATTACTGTCAAGGCAAATAAAAAAACTTCAAGCTTCTAAATACAATAATACAGTAGTTACTAACAAAAGTACTCGTATGTTAAATAATGGTTAAAATATTAAAATTACCACACACATCAAAGGACGTATGTTTTAGCCGTAGGACCAGGTCAGTAAATAACAATCAAAGTAAAACAATCAGTTGCTTGATATAGCAATTCGTTCCGACTCACAGTCAAAAGAAGAATACGTGATATTGAAAATCATCATGATAATTTTTAAGTTTGATAATTTAATTGATATTGGTACTGTGCAAGATATGTCTATGTGCAAAGTGAAGGTTCTGAGTAAAATATTATAGTAGTTGTAAACTTACGTCTACATGGGGTAAAATTCCCGCAAAAATAAATAAACATTTAATTATGTTTAATTGTGTGGACTGGGGGGCAAAAATTCATAGAACCACACTTGTAGTAACTTGAAAGATGTTCGCGAGGATTGCCTCAGATGTTATAATTTGGCCGCTAGAGTAGAAAAAAATAATGTCATATTTATTTTGGGTAAAAATGTTTGATCGCTAAATTTTGAAATCAGATAGTTTTCTGGGGCAGGAAATAAAAAAGCTTTTTTATTTTAAATGAAAATACTGTACTGCCACCTTTTTAAATTAAACATAAACTTAGTACGCACTAAAAGATAAATCAATTGTGTAATCTGCTATTTTAGTTAAAAAAATTTTCGAATGTCATTTAAATTAGCATGCTATCAGTTAAAGTCAATGATGTACTTCCTAATGAGTTCATTAGAAATTAAGTGCCATCCCAAATAAAGAACCAATTTTTGGGAGGACTATCGTGCAAATATGATACTGTCTTACCGGGTGTCCCATACCAACCTTGCACCTCTTTTAAAATTGTACAAAAAACCAAATTTTTTTTGCCGTTGTATGTTGATTTCAATACAGAGACGTAATTTTGAAGCAACTTAAAAATTTAATATTTTAAACCCTAATCATACTGATTTTGAATAATAAATAGCATGACATTATTTTTTTTAACTGGGGAAATAAACATATATTATGTTTGGACATTTTACATATAACAGAAATTACCAAACATGTAAATGTCTAAGAACCTCATTTAAAATAATATACCATCATAAAACATCAATTATCACGTGATTAGTTTTACTAAACATTTAAATACATGTTCATTAATCTCCGTCATGTTGTAAGTTTAATAAAAAAACTTTTTGGACCAAACTGACAATTTTTGTTGGAAACGTATTTAAAAGGGTCTAAGACATTTTTGTGCCGAGACATTTTTGCTTAACCTAAAATGCTCAGAGAAAAATGAGGAAAATCTAAATTTCAACCTCAAATATTCAATAAACTGCTAAAATTACGCGTACAAGATCAAATTGTAAAGTTTTCTTAAAAACCGTGTAAAACTAAAAAAAATTATTTAAAGTGAGAGTTAGTATTTGACATCAGTGACTTCCGGTCTGGAGAGTTAATTTCAGATACACCCTGTACATTGAAATTACTCTCGGTGGATAGACCGCTTTTCTATAAAGGCACAATTGGTTAATATAATCCGCGACTCCCAGTATGTTGGCAATTTTCTTAATAATACAGGTCGGTAAGTTTAGTTCTCGCTTGGGAATCACTCTGTAGTAAGTGATATATAGGAGATCTACTTTACCGACATTTTACGAATATCTGATACCCCGATGAGTCAGTTACACATTCGGGAGTATATAATTTAGACTCGCCTACGGCTCGATGGGGGCTCCGCCCCCATGCCCCCTCAGGGGTTGCCCCTGAGTAGTTAAAGCCCAAATTAGAGTCGTCGTTACGTCATAGATATATCTTTCATAGTTATAATTTGAATGCCAGAGCTCAAAGTTCAAGATTTCATAAAAGCTTAGTGTTAATTTGGGGGGATACATAGTGTTACTTGGAGATTAAAAGTAAAAAGCAATTATAAAATAATTATTATCTTAGCTTTTTACAGGCTGCGAGACTATCTTCAATTTATATGTGAGAATTTTTTGATATTTAAAGAGTGGTAAAAGAATCGTTGAGGGACATTACGTCATCGCGCAACTAAGAACTTGGTGCAATGAAAAAAGTACAAAAATATCGAATTATCATTAAATTTGAATTAAATGTGTTTAAAGGTCCATTTTTGTAAAAAAAATTATTTGTTCACTTGAAAAGAACTTAGCCATTACAAATGTTCAAATATGCTACAAATTTAAACCTGAAAGGTAGAGAAACGGTTAAAACAAAACTTATGTGTTAAAAAGTTGTGGGATCACGCATCTTGGTTACTTAGCGCAAATAAAGGAAATAACGTATAAAAATTAAGAAAATCTTGTTAATCAATAATTAAGTCTAAATTATTAAACTGGTTAGTACCACCGAAGTAGTGGACTGCCAATTTAACTTTACTCACAATTAATACTAATAAAAAGTTTGAAAATTGCTTATGGCTTTTTTCTTTTTTCCCTAGTCTCTTAATTCATAAAAAACTGTCCCCACTTAGGAAAATAAATAAAAAAATTCTAAACATTTCCAAATCGATGCAAAAGTTCACATTAATAACTGTAAACTAAAATGCCTTGCTTGGATAAAATAAAACTATAGGTGCATGGTGGTAATAATAATAAAAATAATCGGCCTGTAAATTCACCAATAAAAATGGAAAAACTTATTTTAGATAAAGAGTGTTGATATTGACAATGGTTTTGTCAAATCATGACTTACGAAAACTTATAAAATAATTGTTTATTCTTAGGCCTCCTTAGACAGTAGATCTAGGTTCTTGTATAAAGAAAAAAACATTTGGGGAAATGAACAAATATTTATATATGTAATGTACAGCAATATCTCACCTAAAATAATCAAAACCTTCAATGGGATTATTTTAAATATAAGTAATTGTAGGGATAGAATGGAGTTGTGAAATAATAATGGACTATGTAAATATTCTAGATATCATGCTTAAAAATTGATATGTGTTAAAATTTTGGCCACATGATGTAAGTAGTTGGTGTATTCAAAATGAATAAAAGTGGAATAAAATTATAAGTTTTAATTGAGGTACGCTGTATATAATGAAAGACAAAAATACTTAAGAAAGATATTAGAAAATTTAAAAATCCACCGATAATGAGTTGCAGGTGAGGCCCACCGAAGAACTGCCCGCTAAGACAGTAAGAAAACCGGCTAATACGAAAATCGCCTGTAGCTCGTTTTTTAAAACCACATCCTAGTTCTCCTTAGTTCGTAAAAAAATTGAGAATTGTGAAATCATGATCGATTATGGAAATATTCTAGATATTATGGTATATGGAGGCTCCACCCCCTTTCCCAGAAATTAGTTGCCCCTATTCTTTAATTGCCGTAAAAATCTCAAGCACTGAACATGGTAGTTGAGGCCTCCACCCCATAACCCTCGTTGTAATTTTGTTTGATACTCTAACTGTACTGATTAGGGTTATGAGTGTGGGTTTATGTGTAGTTTCTATGTACCTATTATACCTGAGTACTAGTACAGATTTTAAGTTAAACTTGTTAATTTTGTTTGATACTCTAACTGTACTGATTAGGTTATGAGTGTGGGTGTATGTGTAGTTTCTACGTACCTACTATACCTGAGTACTAGAATAGATTTTAAAAGAAACTATACTGTAGTAAACTAGTCGCCAGGGGATGTGACGCCATGCCTTGCCTCACCCTCCTAGCGCAAAAAGTATGAAAAAAAATATCTGGATAAAATGGATGAAAATGTAGGATGGCTAAGCTAAATAAACTATTTTGCATAAACTAATTATTATATAAACTATTATTTAAATGAAAAAATAAATACCGTCAGAAAAAAATAGGACAACATGAACAAACTGTTATGAACCCGCTACAGGCTAATCACAAAAATACTATTCGATGCAAAATAAAAATGTATGTTATAATTTAAGAATAATTATTATAAATACTACTCATAAATCCTGTTGGAGTTACAGGGATAATTCAAACATTAGTTAAAAATTAGAAATTTACCTCGATTCGTTGGAAACCAAAGTTTTAGGTCAGTAAGTAACAAACAATGTAAAAAATCGCTAAGTAACAACAAACAATTCAAAACAATCAGTTACCTAACAATTAATTGTAAAACAACAGTATGGCCTAACAGGTAGAATAAAAGGCATTCATAACACTTATTTTTTTTGTTTGGTATGTACTTCCCCACTCACTCATCAGGGTATCAGAAATTCATCAAATGTCGGTAAAGTAGATTTAGTTCTCGCTTGGGAATTACTGTGTAGTAAGTGATATATGGGTGATATAACTAAACTTCGCTTAATCTACTTTACCGACATTTTCTGATACCCCGATGAGTCAGTTACACATTCGGGAGTATATAATTTAGACTCGCCTACGGCTCGATGGGGGCTCCGCCCCCATGCCCCCTGAGGAGTTGCCCCCTAGTTTGAATTAATAAAAAGTCAATTTTGAAATAGTTTAGTTCCACACAAGATGTGGACAGCCAAGAGAGTAACAAAATTATGTAATACTCTAAATTCACAATCAATAGTTAAAAAGCTTTAATAATCTCCTATTAGTAGGTTTTAATACCCCTCCTCTGTAAATAGTTGAAAAAAATTGAACTGTGAAATAAATATTATTTATGTAATTATTCTAGGTGTTATGCTTGATGGAGGGTCCAACCCAATAATTGTTTGCCCCAATTCCGTAAATTACTGTCAAAACCTCATACAATGAACAGGCTAGTTGACGGCTCAACTCCAACGACAGTAACAGAAGCCGCCAATACACACTACTCACAATAAATAATAATAAGCTTTGAAATTTGCCCACGGCTCATGGTTTAATCCCACTCCCTAGTTCCCCTTAATTCGTTAAAAAATATAATGGAGTTGTGAAATATTAACGAACTATGTAAATAGTCATGCTCAAAAGTTGTTGTGTAAAAATTTGGAGATACGATTATGATTGCACATGATTGAGGTAATAATAGCTGTATTCTGAAAAGATAAAAGTGGAATAAAATTATAAGTCTATATAGAGGATCGTTGTATGTAATAGAAGAAAAACGGGACAAAATCAAGATATTTGAAATAAAAAAATATGGTATAGGCTAAGATGCTTCAGTTCCGCCACGGGGTGGCCAAGAAACGCAGGAATCATATATGTATCATATAGAGAAACGATAACAATTTTATCATTCAAAATCAGCAATTATTAATTTAACAATTTTAAATGTTATATATATTAGTTCAGAAAATTAATAAAAATAGAGCCCTAGTAGTATGTAATAGATCACAGGGTATTAGGTACTATAATCATGAAGTCTTTAAGTCTTTATATAGTCTTAAAATGAAGAAAGTTGCAGCTTAAGAACCATAAAATCGGCGTACATTATGCATTTTCAACCAATGGTAGTAAAAAAAACCAATTGTGAAATAATAGCCAAAAAGGATTATCGGTTAAATTAAAATATATTGAAAGAGTTACAATAATTGATAAGTATAGAATAGTTTTAAATTACAACAATAATAGGGTTAATCGAGACTTTAGGTGAGAGCACTGCATTGAGGAAGTTTGACGGACTAAGTGGCAGCGAGAAAAATTACTATTGAGTTTAATTCAACTGGTTATTATAATATTTCTAAGCCTGGTCGGTCATCAGATATGTAGATGGTTTAAAAAAACGTCGGAAGTAGGTAAACGTTAGCGAAGGTAAGAATGGAAAGTTCAATCGTTCTATAACTTAATATGTTCAATCGTTTCCTAAACTAAAATCTAAGCATGATTGGACGGCAGCAAATAGGTCAAAGACCGGATGTCAAACGTGTTGGGACACGTTCAACCTTCAAAGTAAAACTGCACCAGAACTATCAACTGAAGCGCTATATTCAATCTGGGGATTCATTTAGAGAGACAGCATACAAATAGAAGAAAATTAAGTTATAATTAATTACTGTATTAGGTAATTTTTTGTGCGAAAACCTACAAGAAATTTTCCAGCATGAGAAGACTAAAGTCTAGAAAATGTAGTAAGACGTAAAATATTTTTAGCAATTAATCATTTACTTTACGGGCGTTACTGCAGCAAAAAATATGCAGGACTAAAATAATATGTTTAAAGTATTCGCACAAGCTTCGTAGAGCTCACCATAGTAATGATAAAATTAATAATATAATATTGTAACAAAGTATTCCAGCACTACGCTCAATCGTCTCTCAAAAGACAAGAGTAATAGCAATAGCCAATATGAACAAATGAATTTAAATAAAACGAAACGAGAACCTCACATTTCAATAAACATTTTCGTATTACTTTAGTGTACGTGCATTAAATTTATTTCACCATCCTTAAAACAAATGTTATATTACAGTTACAGCTATATTACAATATACTGTTAACTGAAATTTGCACTAACGTAGTTTAAACAACGTTTAAGATCACTGCTCTGCAAAACTGTCTCGAAAACATAATCAGGAACAGGTGTGGTTAAAAGGCATAATTAAAATACAACCGAGAACTAAGCGACCTTTAAGTTACTATAGAAATCAAAGCGGACATCACCTGAATGTAAAGATACGTTTTCGATTCAGTAAATTTCATTTTCAATAATAACAACCAGAAGGAAAACCATACGCAAACAACTATGCGCCCAATTGAGAATAATTATCAGGAAGGGGTGTAGTTAAAAGACATCATTTAAATACAAGCGAGAACTAAGCGACTATATCTTTTTAGAATTTTTTATAATTTGAAAGTTGAAAATTAGTAGTTTTTGGGTATAATACTGTATAAATCAAACCGAGTATTACCCTGATGAAATAATCCGCTCACAATGCTTCGAACACCGTCGTCTACGTAAAGATGTTCATGTTTGCTTGAAATACAATATTTGTATCAAACACGGGTGTAGTTGAAAGAGATCATTTAAACACGAGCGAGAACTGAACCTGCAAAGTGATCTACGATACCACGCAGTGATATACGCTGATATGGCTGAACTACGTTACCGACAAATCTATATTTTTTACCTTTTTTATAGTTTAAAAGTAAAAAAGTTGTAGTTTTATGATTTTCCCTAAATTGAAACATCTCAAAGAATGTCCATGCCAAATTTCAAGTCTCTAGCTTAAACGGTCGCTTCAGGACTTTACTATCATCAGTGAGTCAGTTACACATGGGGCTGTATATATTATAGACTCGCCTACGGCTCGATGGGGCTTCGCCCCATGCCCCTTAGGGGTTTCCCTAAATTGGTAAATTAATAAGAAGTCAAGTTGTTAAACAGGTTAGTTCCAACCGAAGAACGGGTCAGCCGAGACAGTAACAAAACTATCTAATACTCTAAATTCACAATCGATAGTAAAAAAAGCTTTAATAATCTCCTATTAGTAGGTTTTAATACTCCTCCTTAGTAAATAGTTTTAAAAAAATTGAGCTGTGAGATAAATATTATTTATGTAAATATTCTAGGTGTTATGCTTGATGGAGGGTCCAACCCAATAATTGGTTGCCCCAATTCCTTAAATTACTGTCAAAACCTCATACAATGAACAGGCTAGTTGAGGGCTCAACTCCAACGGCAGTAACAGAAGCCGCCAATACACACTACTCACAATAAATAATAATAAGCTTTGAAATTTGCTCACGGCTCATGGTATAATCCCACTCCCCCCTTAATTCGTAAAAAATATAATGGAGTTGTGAAATATTAATGAACTATGTAAATAGTCATGCTCAAAAGTTGTGTAAAAATTTGGAGATACGATTATGATTGCACATGATTGAGGTAATAATAGCTGTATTCTGAAAAGATAAAAGTGGAATAAAATTATAAGTTTATATAGAGGATCGTTGTATGTAATAGAAGAAAAACGGGACAAAATCAAGATATATGAAATTATAAAAAAAAAAATGGTATAGGCTAAGATGCTTCAGTTCCGCCACGGGGTGGCCAAGAAACGCAGGAATCATATATGTACCATATAGAGAAACGATAACAATTTTATCATTCAAAATCAGAAATTATTAGTTTAACAATTTTAAATGTTATATATATATATATATATATATATATATATATATATATATATTAGTTCAGAAAATTAATAAAAATAGAGCCCTAGTAGTATGTAATAGATCACAGGGTATTAGGTACTATAATCATGAAGTCTTTAAGTCTTTATATAGTCTTAAAATGAAGAAAGTTGCAACTTAAGAACCATAAAATCGGCGTACATTATGCATTTTCAACCAATGGTAGTAAAAAAAAAACAATTGTGAAATAATAGCCAAAAAAGGATTATCGGTTAAATTAAAATATACTGAAAGAGTTACAATAATTGATAAGCATAGAATAGTTTTAAATTACAACAATAATAGGGTTAATCGAGACTTTAGGTGAGAGCACTGCATTGAGGAAGTTTGACGGACAAAGTGGCAGCGAGAAAAATTACTATTGAGTTTAATTCAATTGGTTATTATAATATTTCTCAGCCTGATGGGTCATCAGATATGTAGATGGTTTAAAAAAAACGTCGGAAGTAGGTAAACATTAGCCAAGGTTAGAATGGAAAGTTCAATCGTTCTATAACTTGATATGTTCAATCGTTTCCTAAACTAAAATCTAAGCCTGATTGGACGGCAGCAAATAGGTCAAAGACCGGATGTCAAACGTGTTGGGACACGTTCAACCTTCAAAGTAAAACTGCACCAGAACTATCAACTGAAGCGCTATATTCAATCTGGGGATTCATATAGAGAGACAGCATACAAATAGTAGAAAATTAAGAATAATTACTGTATTAGGGTTTTTTTGTGCGAAAACCTACAAGAAATTTTCCAGCATGAGAAGACTAAAGTCTAGAAAATGTAGTAAGACCTGCAATATTTTTAGCAATTAATCATTTACTTTACGGGCGTTACTGCGGCAAAAAATATGCAGTACTAGAATAATATGTTTAAAGTATTCGCACAAGCTTCGTAGAGCTCACCATAGTAATGATAAAATTAATAATATAATATTGTAACAAAGTATTCCAGCACTACGCTCAATCGTCTCTCAAAAGACAAGAGTAATAGCAATAGCCAATATGAACAAATGAATTTAAATAAAACGAAACGAGAACCTCACATTTCAATCAACATTTTCGTATTACTTTAGAGTACGTGCATTAAATTTATTTCACCATCCTTAAAACAAATGCTATATTACAGTTACAGCTATATTACAATATACTGTAAACTGAAATTTACACTAACGTAGTTTATACAACGCTTAAGATCACTGCTCAGCAAAACTGTCACGAAAACTTCATCAGGAACAGGTGTGGTTAAAAGACATAATTTAAATACAACCGAGAACTAAGCGACCTTAATTTAAAGTTACTATAGAAATCATAGCGGACATCACCTAAATGTAAATATACGCTTTCGATTCAGTAAACTTCATTTTCAATAATAACACAACAATCAGAAGGTAAACCATACGCAAACAACTATGCACCCAATTGAGAGTAATTATCAGGAAGAGGTGTAGTTAAAAGACATCATTTAAATACAAGCGAGAACTAAGCGACTATAATAGCGCTCCAAGCGATATCTTTAAGAACCAACCTACTTCCTTACCGACACCTCGGTATATTTATAATTTGAAAGTTGAAAATTTGTAGTTTTTGGGCATAATAAAATCAAAGCTGTATTACCCTGGTGAAATAACCCGCTCTCAATGCATCGAATCACCGTCGTGTACATGAAGATGTTCATGTTCGTATGAAATACAATATTTGTATCAAACACGGGTGTAGTTGTAAGAGATCAATTAAACACGAGCGAGAACTAAACCTGCAAGATCTACGTTACCCAAACGGTGATATATGCTCACACGGCTGAACTACGTTACCGACAAATCTATATTTTTTACCTTTTTTATAGTTTAAAAGTAAAAAAATCGTAGTTTTATGATTTTCCCTAAATTGAAACATCTCAAAGAATGTCCATGCCAAATTTCAAGTCTCTATCTTAAACGGTCGCTTCAGGACATTACTATCATCAGTGAGTCAGTCAGTTACACATAGGGCTGTATATATTATAGATTCAGTGAATGCAAAATTCGAAATTCAGATACAATGTAACTGTAGCTAGACCTATTACAAGTTGCAGAATATCAAATTTAGTAATAATAATAGTTGCAACACGGTCTTAAAATAACGATTTGAGATACTACAAAAAGTGCAATGTTAATAAGTTAGATTTATGTTACCAATTCACAAACAATCTATGTAATAGACTAATTCGTTCATATTGAACAGGTTATATAAAAAAACACATAATAAGAGTATTAGCAGGTATTAATTATAATTTTTTTAAGCTCAATATTTTTAGAGTTTTAACTTCTAAATATATTCAATTTCCATTAATATCACTGTCAAGCTAAGTTAATACAAAACTTCAAGCTTATATAAAATACAATATTACTATGATTACTGGCGAAAGTATTTAAAATATTAGTTACAAATTGCAAATCTACCTCTAGTAGTTGGAGGCCAAAGTATTAGGTCAGTAAGTGACAAACAATGTAAAACATCACTAAGTAACAAAATATTCAAAACAATCAGTTGAATAACAATCAATTGTAAAACAACCAGTTTCGCCTAACAGGCAAAATAAAAATACTTAATTCTGGGATTCATCACAATTATTTTTTATGTTTGGTACTTTTATTGATATCGGTGCCGTCCAAGATATGTGCATGCGCAATATTGAAGGAACTAAATAATATTACAGTCGTTATTAAATGTAACGTCTACATTTGGTAAACCACCCACATAAATAAACAAGTTAACTTAAAAGCTGACTTTAGTGTAAAAGTAGCAACAAAACGTTAAAGAATAACACATAATATTAGCTGAAAATAATTATGAATTCTTTGTAGTTCAATTTTTTAAGAGAGTTACACTTCTAAATACTATGAATTTAATTTTGACATCACTGTCAAGCTAAGTTAATACAAAACTTCACGCTTGAG
The DNA here is from genome assembly GCA_030545055.2 of Neoaliturus tenellus. Classification (NCBI taxonomy): domain Eukaryota; kingdom Metazoa; phylum Arthropoda; class Insecta; order Hemiptera; family Cicadellidae; genus Neoaliturus; species Neoaliturus tenellus. The sequence goes on from CM061531.1 coordinate 101,307,715, forward strand.
GGGAAGCAAAACGATAAATTCAGCTACATGCAGCTAAACTAAATAAAATGTTTCGCAGTGGATCAATAAAAACCCTTGAAATTAGGAAAAATTCCCTTCTTCACACTCTGTATATCGAATTATGTATAATTTAAACAAAGTGGTAGTAAAATGTTCGTTGTGATTGTGTCAGGTATGTTTGTTTTGGCCGCAATGGCGGAAAACTAATATAAGTTCTCATTACTGGTAGGCCAACGAGGTCCGCAATTAAAACTTCCAAAAAACACTACTGTAAATATCAGTTACATGACAACTCATGTAATAATATACGAGTAGTAAGTTTTTTTCAAACAAGGGTGTAGTTGAAAGAGATCATTTAAAAACAAGCGAGAACTAAACCTGCAAAGTGATCTACGATACCGTCACACGGTGATATACGCTAACACGGCTGAACTACATTACCGACAAATCTATATTTTTTACTTTTTTTATAGATTAAAAGTGAAAAATTGCTAGTTTTTAGAATTTTTTATGAATGTAAATCGTGTCAGCTAATAGAATGCCAAATTTCAAGTCTCTAGCTTGAACGGTTCCGTCCAAACTTTTATGTACATCAGTGAGTTACCCATGCGGGAGTATATATTTAGGACTCGCCTACGGCTCGATGGGGCTTCGCCCCATGCCCCTTAGGGGTTTCCCTAAATTGGTAAATTAATAAGAAGTCAAGTTGTTAAACAGGTTAGTTCCAACCGAAGAACGGGTCAGCCGAGACAGTAACAAAACTATCTAATACTCTAAATTCACAATCGATAGTAAAAAAAGCTTTAATAATCTCCTATTAGTAGGTTTAAATACTCCTCCTTAGTAAATAGTTTTAAAAAAAATTGAGCTGTGAGATAAATATTATTTATGTAAATATTCTAGGTGTTATGCTTGATGGAGGGTCCAACCCAATAATTGGTTGCCCCAATTCCTTAAATTACTGTCAAAACCTCATACAATGAACAGGCTAGTTGAGGGCTCAACTCCAACGGCAGTAACAGAAGCTGCCAATATACACTACTCACAATAAATAATAATAAGCTTTGAAATTTGCTCACGGCTCATGGTATAATCCCACTCCCCCCTTAATTCGTAAAAAATATAATGGAGTTGTGAAATATTAATGAACTATGTAAATAGTCATGCTCAAAAGTTGTGTAAAAATTTGGAGATACGATTATGATTGCACATGATTGAGGTAATAATAGCTGTATTCTGAAAAGATAAAAGTGGAATAAAATTATAAGTTTATATAGAGGATCGTTGTATGTAATAGAAGAAAAACGGGACAAAATCAAGATATATGAAATTATAAAAAAAAATGGTATAGGCTAAGATGCTTCAGTTCCGCCACGGGGTGGCCAAGAAACGCAGGAATCATATATGTACCATATAGAGAAACGATAACAATTTTATCATTCAAAATCAGAAATTATTAGTTTAACAATTTTAAATGTTATATATATATATATATATATTAGTTCAGAAAATTAATAAAAATAGAGCCCTAGTAGTATGTAATAGATCACAGGGTATTAGGTACTATAATCATGAAGTCTTTAAGTCTTTATATAGTCTTAAAATGAAGAAAGTTGCAACTTAAGAACCATAAAATCGGCGTACATTATGCATTTTCAACCAATGGTAGTAAAAAAAAACCAATTGTGAAATAATAGCCAAAAAAGGATTATCGGTTAAATTAAAATATACTGAAAGAGTTACAATAATTGATAAGTATAGAATAGTTTTAAATTACAACAATAATAGGGTTAATCGAGACTTTAGGTGAGAGCACTGCATTGAGGAAGTTTGACGGACAAAGTGGCAGCGAGAAAAATTACTATTGAGTTTAATTCAATTGGTTATTATAATATTTCTCAGCCCGATGGGTCATCAGATATGTAGATGGTTTAAAAAAAACGTCGGAAGTAGGTAAACATTAGCCAAGGTAAGAATGGAAAGTTCAATCGTTCTATAACTTGATATGTTCAATCGTTTCCTAAACTAAAATCTAAGCCTGATTGGACGGCAGCAAATAGGTCAAAGACCGGATGTCAAACGTGTTGGGACACGTTCAACCTTCAAAGTAAAACTGCACCAGAACTATCAACTGAAGCGCTATATTCAATCTGGGGATTCATATAGAGAGACAGCATACAAATAGTAGAAAATTAAGAATAATTACTGTATTAGGGTTTTTTTTGTGCGAAAACCTACAAGAAATTTTCCAGCATGAGAAGACTAAAGTCTAGAAAATGTAGTAAGACCTACAATATTTTTAGCAATTAATCATTTACTTTGCGGGCGTTACTGCGGCAAAAAATATGCAGTACTAGAATAATATGTTTAAAGTATTCGCACAAGCTTCGTAGAGCTCACCATAGTAATGATAAAATTAATAATATAATATTGTAACAAAGTATTCCAGCACTACGCTCAATCGTCTCTCAAAAGACAAGAGTAATAGCAATAGCCAATATGAACAAATGAATTTAAATAAAACGAAACGAGAACCTCACATTTCAATCAACATTTTCGTATTACTTTAGAGTACGTGCATTAAATTTATTTCACCATCCTTAAAACAAATGCTATATTACAGTTACAGCTATATTACAATATACTGTAAACTGAAATTTACACTAACGTAGTTTATACAACGCTTAAGATCACTGCTCAGCAAAACTGTCACGAAAACTTCATCAGGAACAGGTGTGGTTAAAAGACATAATTTAAATACAACCGAGAATTAAGCGACCTTAATTTAAAGTTACTATAGAAATCATAGCGGACATCACCTAAATGTAAATATACGCTTTCGATTCAGTAAACTTCATTTTCAATAATAACACAACAATCAGAAGGAAAACCATACGCAAACAACTATGCACCCAATTGAGAGTAATTATCAGGAAGAGGTGTAGTTAAAAGACATCATTTAAATACAAGCGAGAACTAAGCGACTATAATAGCGCTCCAAGCGATATCTTTAAGAACCAACCTACTTCCTTACCGACACCTCGGTATTTTTATAATTTGAAAGTTGAAAATTTGTAGTTTTTGGGCATAATAAAATCAAAGCTAGTATTACCCTGGTGAAATAACCCGCTCTCAATGCATCGAATCACCGTCGTGTACATGAAGATGTTCATGTTCGTATGAAATACAATATTTGTATCAAACACGGGTGTAGTTGTAAGAGATCATTTAAACACGAGCGAGAACTAAACCTGCAAGATCTAAGTTACCCAAACGGTGATATATGCTCACACGGCTGAACTACGTTACCGACAAATCTATATTTTTTACCTTTTTTATAGTTTAAAAGTAAAAAAATCGTAGTTTTATGATTTTCCCTAAATTGAAACATCTCAAAGAATGTCCATGCCAAATTTCAAGTCTCTATCTTAAACGGTCGCTTCAGGACATTACTATCATCAGTGAGTCAGTCAGTTACACATAGGGCTGTATATATTATAGACTCGCCTACGGCTCGATGGGGGCTCCGCCCCCATGCCCCCTTTATAGTTCTCTCAGATTAATTCAAGTTTTAAACTTAATATCAAACACATAGCAAAGCTAAGCACGCTAAGATAGTCTAAGCAGCTAAAGATACGCCAATATGTTTCATGCTTAATGTTTTGCTGTTGTTGTTGTTGTTATTGGTGGATAAGGAGACCCCGGCCGAACCGTTGAGCACGTCTGCCTCTAATGGGCATTTTGCGCAAGCCCCCGGAAGGATGGGATATTGAAGGAAGAGAAAGGGTGAGGCATGGGACAGACTGTCCACTCATGTTCCAGCTAGGGGTTTCTATGCCCGTCGCACTCCTCTCCCCCTGCTGTCTTGAACATATGTTCCATGGCTAAGGGTTTCCATGCCCATAGCATTTCTACTCACCCCCTGCCGTCTACATATATTCCAGCTAGGGATTAACCATGCAGTTCGCATTAACCCCCCGCTGTCTTGAACATGAATGGGGTTTGAAGGAAGGGAAATTGTCATAGTGGACAGCCAAAAGACTTACCACAGTGTTATGACAACTTCGTTTGCTGTACCCAATGTCAACTTCGCAACTAGTATAAACTAGTTTTAAAGTTGTCCTGGGATAATGTTTTGCTGGTGTCAAAGTATGTCTCTTTAAACACCCGCTTCTTACATATTACTATCAGTTTGGAAGTTAGATCTCAAGAGGAATCATTTGTGGTGGGGGGTTTTAAAATATTTTATAAAATCTCCTAATTCGTTCATAATTTATAAAGTCTCACGGGTTACCAACCACAGTTTAAATCGTTAAGATCGACCTTGAGAATTGGCTCCAGATTCGTCAAAATGTTAAGTCCAAAAATGTAGTTCATTTCAAGATACGTTTGATAAAACATCAAGTTTATTTCCTATTACTAAAAGTTTGATTGTTCAAACTTAAAGTAGAAAAACCCGTCATATCATAATAAGATGGAATTAATCCGAAGGTAAAAATTTAAATTTAAATTTTTAAAGTACTCCCCCTTTTTAAGGGTGAAGGGTGTTAGAAGCTACAAAATCTCAAAGCTCCGGGCTTGTAGGACATCTAAAAATAAAATAATCCTGACAAAACATATATCAGTTTGGCAGTGCTTTTACCGGGTCAAACAAAATCACAAAAAAACTATAAATGAAAAAATGTTAATAATTTCGTATTTTTTACAATCTTAGACTGAAATTGGCCAATAACTGCTTCTATAGCAAGACATAGATATGGTCATAATGTATACTAAATTTGTGGCATGTATGTGCCATAATAGTAAATGAAAAATATTTAAATAGAGCAATTGTTGTGAAAGAATTTCGATATTGTGAAAGTACGCCTCTTGTTATGGGTGAAGGGGGGATATACTGAAAAATCGCAAAGGAGCGAACTTGTAGAGCGTCTAAAGTAGAATATAATACTGGCAAAACATACATATTTTTTTCTGTATATTTGGCAGAATGCAGTAATTTACAAAAACCTAAAATGAAAAAATGTTAATAAATACGTGATTTTTCATTTTATTGGGACTTAACTATGATTTAAATTGACAAACTGCTGCTATCATAGTAAAACTAGTTGGATCTATAATATGCACAAAGTTTCAGGCATCTGTGTTTCATAATGGTGAATAAAAAATTTTGGATAATCACATTTTTATGAAAAGATTTAGAAATTGTGAAAGTACGCGACTTTTTTTTAGGGAGAAGGGGGTGAGATACGCCAAAATGTCGCAGGACCAAACTTGTAGAGCGTCTATAATAGTATATAGTAATGGCAAATTATATATCAAAATAGCAATATATTTGCCAGGTTAAAGTGAATTACTAACACATTACATGAAAAAATATAAATAATTATGTGATTTTACCACTTTTTTGGACTAATCTTCGATTAAAATAGGCAAATAGCTACTAATATAGAAAGAACCTGTTGAGGTCATAATACAAATATAAATTCATGCATATATGTTTCATAATAGTAAATAAAAATAACAAAATAGCGCAATTTTTGCGTAAAGATTATTCTTAATTTTGAAAGTACACCCCCTTTGAAGGGTGAAGGGGGTGAGATACGACAAAATGTCACAGGGCAAAACTTGTAGAGCGTCTATAATAGTATATAGTAATGGCAAATTATATATCGAAATAGCAATATATTTACCAGGTTAAAGGGAATTACTAACACATTACGTGAAAAAATTTTAACAACATTGAAATTTTACAATTTTTTTACACTAAACTTAAATTGAAATTGGCAAATAGCTACTACTATAGAAAGAACCTGTTGAGGTCACAATAAAAATAAAAATTCATGCATATATGTTACATAATAGTAGATAAAAAATATAAAAATAGTGCAATTTTTTCGAAAAATTTTAGAAATATTGAAAGTACACCCCCTTTTAAGGGTGAAGGGGGTGAGATACGCCAAAATGTCGCAGGACCAAACTTGTAGAGCGTCTATAATAGTATATATTAATGGCAAATTATATATCGAAATAGCAATATATTTGCCAGGTTAAAGTGAATTACTAACACATTTCTTGAAAAAATTTAAATAATTTTGTGATTTTACTACTTTTTTGGACTAATCTTCGATTAAAATAGGCAAATAGCTACTAATATAGAAAGAACCTGTTGAGGTCATAATATAAACAGAAATTCATGCATATATGTTACATAATAGCAAATAAAGATATCAAAATAGCGTAATTTTTTCGAAAAGTTTTAGAAATTTTGAAAGTAAGCCCCTTTTTAAGGGTGAAGGGGGTGAGATACGGCAAAATTTCATAGGACCAATCTTGTAGAGCGTCTAATTCCCAACTAACGATTTTCCCTCAGATTCGAGGTAGGACCTCTCGTTCAAAAGTTATAGCGAAAATAGTAAAACCTCACATTTTCGGGTTATCGGTTTCCACCCTTCGTTATTTTTTTGGAGGGGTTGAAATGGAAAATTGTCGGGTTTCAGACTTTTCCCGGGGGCATCAGATCTTAAGCCACCCGCATGCCAAAAATCAAGTTTCCAGCTCACCCGGAAGTAGTCTAGAATTTGTATGGATGAGTGAGTGAGTGAGTCAGTCAGTTCCACATGGGGCTGTATATTTATAGGACTCGCCTACGGCTCGATGGGGCTCCGCCCCATGCCCCCTTAGGGGTTGCCCTAAATTCGTAAATTAATAAGAAGTCTACTTGTTAAACAGGTTAGTTCCAACCGAAGAACGGGTCAGCCAAGGCAGTAACAAAAGTGTCTTATATACACTACTAACAATCAATAATAATAAAACGCTTTGAAAATCGTCTACGGGTTTTTAAACCCCCTTCCTAATTCATCTTAATTCGTTAAAAAAATATAATTGATAGTTGTGAAATAATAAATAACCATGTAAATAATTTAGGTATTATGCTCAATATCGGTACTGTTACTGTAGAAAATTTTTGATACGCATATGACTGAATTAATTGGCGTATTATGAAAAAAGAAGTGAAATAAATATTTCAGCTTCAATTTAAGTAGGTTGTACTAAAAAAGGCAAAAGAAGCATATTTGTAAGTACAAAAATATAATTTAAGTCAAGATTATTGTAGCTGTGTTTAATGAAAAGAAGTTTAAAAACAAAGAGTTTGAATGTAGTTGTGGTTCTTGCTATAAATATAATTAGTAGTGGTAGTTACAGTAATAAATGTTTCTCTGTTATTTAGCCAGCTCTTGGAGTTGCAATCGTGGAAGAAGTGACATAATCCCCTGAATCACCCAACTCAAATGAGAAATTAAAAACTTCAGGAAATAGATTACAAAGGTTTAAATCAAAGAAACAACGAATAAAATTTAAATCAATGAGTCAAAACAATAATTAAATAACATGAAAACAAAATTAAAGGAAAATAATAAAAACGGGTGGATCCGCAAAAGACCCCTACTATTAGAAAACATTTTACTGTTTGTTTTTGAAAAGTTAAGTTTTAAATTACGTGTAGCTCTACTACAAAAATGTGCGATACTAACTCCTCCACGTTACCAACCACTTGGTCTGGAACGTCAACGATTTTAGATGCGGCACAGAAAAATTGCAATGGGGCAAAATTAATCCAAATTAAGTATCTTTAAATTAAATTTTCATAGATAAAAAAATGTAATGTGCCCACTATAGCAAAACAATAATGCTAACAAATAGAAATAATTGACTATGTGAAAATAACTATTAAAATAATCAAATAATCAAGCTATAATAATGCATAAACTAAAGAAATTTAAAGTAACACTTAAACCAAATCTAGCATCGCCAACCACGATATTAAAAGAATCGGAAAATAAAAACTAATAAAAATCGAAGTATTGAAAAGCTAAGTTATTAATTTACTTTTTAAATGAGATTTTCGTACATTAAAAAAAATGTAATATGCCCATTAGAGTAAAAGAATAATGCTAAAAAATAGAAAATAACCAATAATAAGTGTGAAAATTGCTATTAAAATAATAAAAAATCAAGCTATGCTAGTTAATACTCTTAAGAAATTAAAAATACAATTTGAACTAAATATAGTATCGCCAACCACGATATTAAAAGAATCGGCTGATACAAACTAATTAAAAATAAAAACTTGTAAATTTCAGGATATAGAAGAAAAACGTTTAAATTACTGAAATAGCAAATAACATTCAAATCAATAAGCGAAAACAAGAATTAAATAACATGAAAACAAAATCATAGGAAATAATAAAAACGGAGTAGATCCGCAAAAAACCCCTACTATTACAAACTACTAATTATAAGAATATAAAATCTAGACCTGTGAAATAATAATTTATTCATAAAAACCTGTTAGTTTTGTTCAATAGCCGTTTAAAAATTCTTAAAACATATTTTAAGTGGGTATTAAAATAAAATATAAAGCACTGAATATAAATAATGCAGAAAGATAATAATTAACTGTCTATTAAGTATCATACTAAGTAATAGAAGTATATAACGTTAAGATCACGGCACGAGCTACACAGAAAATTCATTGAATGCGAAATTCGGCTGAGAGGTTCACATGGGTGAATTTGAATAAGTAATCTAAAATAAATTGAAATGAAACGAGAAACTAGCATTTAAATCTGTTCTTTTTGTTCACCACTTATTTAAACATTCTAAAAAAAAAAAATTTAAGTGTGAAAAAATCTAATACAAGACACTGAATATAAATCAAACAGAAAGATAATAATTAACTATTAAGTATTTTACAAAGTAATCGAAGTATGTTGCGTTAAGATCACGGCTCAAGCTTCACAGAAAATCCATTCGATGCGAAATTCGGCCGGAAGAATAATTCCGTGTGAATTTGAATAAGTAATCTAAAATAAATTGAAACAAAACGAGAACCTAACATTTAAATCTGTTAATTCTGCTTAACAGTTATTTAAAAATTCCCTAAGACATATTTATGATGTGTGTAAAAATATAAAAGAAACGAGCTTTCAATGCAGCACAAATTAGAGTGTATCCATCGAACACGGGTGTAGTTGAAAAAGATCATTTAAACACGAGCGAGAACTAAACCCGAAGAGTGATCTACGATACCACGCGGTGATATAGGCTGATACGGCTGAACTACGTTACCGACAAATATATATTTTTTACCTTTTTTATAGTTTAAAATTAAATAAAGTTGTAGTTTTATGATTTTCCCTAAATTGAAACATCTCAAAGAATGTCCATGCCAAATTTCAAGTCTCTATCTTAAACGGTCGCTTCAGGAATTTAAGATCATCAGTGAGTCAGTCAGTTACACATGGGGCTGTATATATTATAGACTCGCCTACGGCTCGATGGGGGCTCCGCCCCCATGCCCTCTTTGGGGTTGCCCCGAATTCGTTGAATAATTTAAAGTCAAGTATTGAACAGGCTAGTTCCACCAACTAACTGGACAGCGAAGACAGTAAAAAACGCGCTAATACGCACTCTTCACAATCAATAATAATAATAACAATAATATCCTTTGAAAATATTTCACGGGGCTCAGCCCCCATGCCCCCTAGTTGATTTTACTAATTTCGTTAATCATTCACAAAGTCTCAAATAATGAACTTTCTAGTTCCACTAAAGTACTGAACAGGCTAGTTCCATCGAAGTTTTGAAAAGCTAAGTTTTAAATTACGTGTAACTCTACTACAAAAGTGTGTGATACTAACTCCTCCACGTTACCAACCACTTGGTCTGGAACGTCAACGATTTTAGATGCGGCACAGAAAAATTGCAATGGGGCAAAATTAATCCAAATTAAGTATCTTTAAATTAAATTTTCATTGATAAAACAAATGTAATGTGCCCACTATAGCAAAACAATAATGCTAATAAATAGAAAATAATTGATTATGTGAAAATAACTATTAAAATAATAAAATAATCAAGCTATAATAATAGAAAGTAACACTTAAACCAAATCTAGCATCGCCAACCACGATATTAAAAGAATCGGAAAATGAAAACTAATAAAAATTGAAGTTTTGAAAAGCTAAGTTATTAATTTACTTGTAACTCTACTAAAATGTGTGATGCTAACTATTCCACGTTACCAACTACTAAGCCTGAAACGTCAACGAGTTAACATGCGTCACATTAAAATTGCAATGGGTCAAAATTATTCCAAATTAAGTATTTTTAAATGAGATTTTCGTAAATTTTAAAAATAATGTTATATGCCCATTAGAGTAAAACAATAATGCTAAAAAATAGAAAATAACCAATAGTAAGTGTGAAAATTACTATTAAAATAATAAAAAATCAAGCTATGCTAGTTAATACTCTTAAGAAATTAAAAATACAATTTGAACTAAATATAGTATCGCCAACCACGATATTAAAAGAATCTGCTGATACAAACTAATTAAAAATAAAAACTTGTAAATTTCAGGATATAGAAGAAAAACGTTTAAATTACTGAAATAGCAAATAACATTCAAATCAATAAGCGAAAACAAGAATTTAATAACATGAAAACAAAATCATAGGAAATAATAAAAACGGGGTAGATTCGCAAAAACCCCTACTATTACAAACTACTACTAATTATAAGAATATAAAATCTAGACCTGTGAAATAATAATTTATCCATAAAAACCTGTTAGTTTTGTTCAATAGCCGTTTAAAAATTCTTAAAAACATATTTTAAGTGTGTATTAAAATAAAATATAAAACACTGATTATAAACAATGCAGAAAGATAATACTTAACTGTCTATTAAGTATCGTACTAAGTAATAGAAGTATATAACGTTAAGATCACGGCACGAGCTACACAGAAAATTCATTGAATGCGTAATTCGGCTGAGGGGTTCACATGGGGTGAATTTGAATAAGTAATCTAAAATAAATTGAAATTAAACAAGAACCTAACATTTAAATCTATTACTTTTGTTCAACACTTATTTAAACATTCTCAAAAATAAATTTTAAGTGTGAAAAATTCGAATATAAGACACTGAATATAAATCAAACAGAAAGATAATAATAAACTGTCTATTAAGTATTGTACAAAGTAATCGAAGTATGTTACGTTAAGATCACGGCTCAAGCTTCACAGAAAATCCATTCAATGCGAAGTTCGGCGGAGAATAATCCCGTGTGAATTTGAATAAGTAATCTAAAATAAATTGAAACAAAACGAGAACCTACATTTAAATCTGTTAGTTCAGCTAAACAGATATTTAAAAATTCCCTAAAACATATTTATGATGTGAGTAAAATATAAAAGAAACGAGCTTTTAATGCAGCATAATCTCATGGCTATTTTGAAGTCAAATGGATAACGGTTTGTTATATGTGAGGGATACTAATGTTGCCAACAGCAAGGAAGCAGGTGTAGTTAAAAGACATGATTTAAATACAAGCGAGAACTAAGCGACTATTCACCCGCCATGGGAAATTAATTCATAGTAGGATAAGAAAATTCACCTTTGGTAAACATTCAAGATCGCGCATATGCTGCATAATCTACAAATTAAGGAATTATCACTGTATATATTATCGAGTATAACCCTGGGTCCCTGGTGAAATAACCCGCTCTCAATACAAAATAACGCCGTAGTTTACAATATATTAGAGTCTATCCATCGAAGGATACAATGAGTATATCAAACACGGGTGTAGTTGAAAGAGATCATTTAAACACGAGCGAGAACTAAACCTGAAGAGTGATCTACGATACCACGCGGTGATATACGCTGATACGGCTGAACTACGTTACCGACAAATCTATATTTTTTACCTTTTTTATAGTTTAAAAGTAAAAAAGTTGTAGTTTTATGATTTTTCCTAAATTGAAACATCTCAATGAATGTCCATGCCAAATTTCAAGTCTCTATCTTAAACGGTCGCTTCAGGAATTTAAGATCATCAGTGAGTCAGTCAGTTACACATGGGGCTGTATATATTATGGACTCGCCTACGGCTCGATGGGGCTTCGCCCCATGCCCCTTAGGGGTTTCCCTAAATTCGTAATTAATAAGAAGTCAAATTCTTAAACAGGTTAGTTCCAACCGAAGAACGGGTCAATTTAAGATCATCAGTGAGTGAGTAAGTCAGTCAGTCAGTTACACATGGGGCTGTATATATTATGTAAATATTCTATTGGAAGGGTTCCATCAACGGACTTAAAAGGTCTATGGACGTTGGCCTATCATCACCTATTTTCCAGATGGTTAATTTCCTGGGTTCATTAACTGTTTCTTCTGTACTGAGGACAGCGTGGACCTCAACGCCCGTTTGTCGGTCACCAAGAACTGGGCCATGAGTCGCTCGGGTGGTCAGTTCGAAATCCAAATGAGCAGCGACAGACGGCTCATTGGCTAATCGACGAAAATCTTGGACGAATGGATTACAAGAATCTAGGAAATTGGTAATCTCATCGATCACTTCGCCATCGAGAGACCTACCCATAGCAATATTTTTACGTTCCTCGCCGTCATCTATGTACAGTCGAGAACGATTGACTAACTGGATATGCCGAGACTTAGTAACGAACTTCTGACCTGGAGCGGACAAATTGTATACATGATGGTACATACGACCTTCAATTTTGAAGAAAGCGAGACCACTTGGATGCCGGTATCCACCGGGCACCTCAAGAGCACAGAAAGCGAATAGGTCGTTGTAAGCCCTTGCCCGTTCAAGAAATCGACGGTTAGAATAGAATGCTGCTTGAAGGGGAGGCAATCGAAGGACATTGTAAGCTCCATCTCCACAGCACCATTTTTTTCTATCACGTTCTTCATCAAACAACCTTGCACCACATGAAGGACACCTGTAAATATCATCCGCCCAAAGACTAACTTTGTTTAATTTATAAGCGGTAATGTGATCGAATAAATCTCCATTCCAGCTGGCCATTGGACCATGTTTGTTGATGAGACGACTAAGTGAAGCAGGCAAATGTCTAAGCTCTTTGACTAATGGATTTTTCAATCGAAAAACCTGAACTCTCTGACGCGAAGCTTCGGGATGGAGCTGGTCATATCGCTTCACAGAATCCCGATGTACTTCAGGATGCTTTTGAGTGTAGAGACTAACAGCAGTCCTGTTTACGTCGGGATTCCGTTGTGAATACCTTTAAACAGCAGCCCTGTTTACTTCAGGGTGTTGTTGACTGTATTTCCGGACCGCTTCCATATGCTTTTCATGATTTTTCTCGATATATCTTTTCTTTGCCTGCTGCAATTGTTCTTCACGGGTGGTCGAAAGAACTTTGGGGCGCCCACGCTTAGTTTTCATTGGTCGCCCTGGTCCCCTTTTAACGACTGGGTGGTCAACTGGAATGTCTTCCGAGATAGATCGTTCGAAAGTAAGTTTAGTAATATTATATTGACTTTCAATGCCACTTAGTGCAGAGTTAGCAAGTAACAGAGAAGCGAGTGATAAATGACTGTCGCAGACAAAGAGACGTGCACGGTTTTCACTGTCGTTTGAGCTGTGCCGACGCTTCTCGTCTACTCCATGAGAGTCAAAAACAAACAACATGTCATCATCACGCCAAAAGGCTACTGTATTCATCTGTCCCGTAAACAGAAAACCCCCAATTGAATCAGTAGATAAAATGTCTTCCAAAATATTTGACAAATGATGGGCCGACTTAGTCAGCTCATTCGCAGATAGTGGATAAAGACCATTGCATACGTAAGATATGTCTGCAATGTGGATTTTTTGGCCCATAATAATGATTTCTCTAACAAGATCTTCGGGAAACAAATACCTATTACTGATGCAGTTCACATGACGAGAATGCCTGTACAAACTGTCACCCGCCATGAGAATTCCATCAATAATAGGTGAAGAGAATTCACCATGTAAGCTATTCCAAGCAAGCGCACATGCTGCATTGGCAACACATTGCGCGTTATTGCTGTACGAATCAAAGCGGACGTCACCTTGGTGAAAGGATCCACTTTCAATACAGTAAAACCTCATAACAATTCAATAATGGAATCCGAATCTGTAACGAAAATAAAATCCAAAACGAAAATAAAAGCGCACTAATGATTATTTCTTCAGTAAGAGGTGTAGTTAAAAGACATAGTTTAAATACAAGCGAGAACTAAAAGACTATGGCGCTCCAAGCGTCATCTTTAAGAACTAACGTACTTCTTTACCGACACCTCGTATTTTTAGCACTTTTTTATAGTTTAAAAGTAAAAAAGTTGTAGTTTTATGATTTTCCCTAAATTGAAACATCTCAATGAATGTCCATGCCAAATTTCAAGTCTCTATCTTAAACGGTCGCTTCAGGAATTTAAGATCATCAGTGAGTCAGTCAGTTACACATGGGGCTGTATATTATAGACTCGCCTACGGCTCGATGGGGGCTCCGCCCCCATGCCCCCTTAGGGGTTGCCCTAAATTTGTAGAATAATTTAAAGTCAAGTATTGAACAGGCTAGTTTTCACCAACTAACTGGACAGCGAAGACAGTAACAAAACGGGCTAATACTACTCACAATCAATAATAATAATAATAACAATAATATCCTTTGAAAATATTTCACGGGGCTCAGCCCCCATGCCCCCTAGTTGATTTTACTAATTTCGTTAATAATTCACAAAGTCTCAAATAATGAACTGTCTAGTTCCACCAAAGTACTGAACAGGCTAGATCCATCGAAGTTTTGAAAAGCTAAGTTTTAAATTACGTGTAACTCTACTACAAAAATGTGTGATACTAACTCCTCCACGTTACCAACCACTTGGTCTAGAACGTCAACGATTTTAGATGCGGCACAGAAAAATTGCAATGGGGCAAAATTAATCCAAATTAAGTATCTTTAAATTAAATTTTCATAGATAAAAAAAAATGTAATGTGCCCACTATAGCAAAACAATAATGCTAAAAATTAGAAAATAATTGATTATGTGAAAATAACTATTAAAATAATAAAATAATCAAGCTATAATAATGCATAAACTAAAGAAATTGAAAGTAACACTTAAACCAAATCTAGCATCGCCGACCACGATATTAAAAGAATCGGAAAATAAAAACTAATAAAAATCGAAGTTTTGAAAAGCTAAGTTATTAATTTACTTGTAACTCTACTAAAATGTGTAATGCTAACTATTCCACGTTACCAACTACTTAGTCTGAAACGTCAACGAGTTAACATGAGTCACATTAAAATTGAAATGGGTCAAAATTATTCCAAATTAAGTATTTTTAAATGAGATTTCCGTACATTTTAAAAATAATGTAATATGCCCATTACAGTAAAACAATAATGCTAAAAAATAGAAAATAACCAATAATAATTGTAAAAATTACTATTAAAATAATAAAAAATCAAGCTATGCTAGTTAATAAACTTAAGAAATTAAAAATACAATTTGAACTAAATATAGTATTGCCAACCACGATATTAAAAGAATCGGCTGATACAAACTAATTAAAAATAAAAAATTGAAAATTTCAGGATATAGAAGAAAAAACGTTTAAATTACTGAAATAGCAAATAACATTCAAATCAATAAGCGAAAACAAGAATTAAATAACATGAAAACAAAATCATAGGAAATAATAAAAACGGGGTATATCCACAAAAAAAAACCCCTACTATTACAAACTACTAATTATAAGAATATAAAATCTAGACCTGTGAAATAATAATTTATTCATAAAAACCTGTTAGTTTTGTTCAATAGCCGTTTACAAATTCTTAAAAAAACATATTTTAAGTGTGTATTAAAATAAAATATAAAACAATGAATATAAATAATGCAGAAAGATAATAATTAACTGTATATTAAGTATCGTACTAAGTAATAGAAGTATATAACGTTAAGATCAAGGCACGAGCTACACAGAAAATTCATTGAATGAGAAATTCGGCTGAGAGGTTCACATGGGGTGAATTTGAATAAGTAATCTAAAATAAATTGAAATGAAACGAGAACCTAACATTTAACAGAAAGATAATAATTAACTGTCTATTAAGTATTGTACAAAGTAATCGAAGTATATTACGTTAAGATAACGGCTCAAGTTTCACAGAAAATCCATTCAATGCGAAATTCGGTCTGAAGAATAATCCCGTGTGAATTTGAATAAGTAATCGAAAATAAATTGAAACAAAACGAGAACCTAACATTTAAATCTGTTGGTTGTGCATAACAGTTATTTAAAAATTCCCTAAGACATATTTATGATGTGGGTAAAAATATAAAAGAACGAGCTTTCAATGCGGCACAATCTCATTGCTATTTTGATGTCAAATGGATAACGGTTTGTAAAATATGTGGGATACTAACGTTGCCAACAGCAAGAAAGCAGGTGTAGTTAAAAGACATGATTTAAATACAAGCGAGAACTAAGCGACTATTCACCCGCCATGGGAATTTAATCCATAGTGGGAAAAGAAAAGTCGCCTTTGGTAAACATTCAAGATAGCGCACATACTGCATTAGCTACAAATTAGGCATTATCACTGTATATATCATAAAACGTATATAACCCTGAATCCCTGGTGAAATGACCCTCTCTCAATGCAGCAAACACCGTAGTTCATATGAATTTAGAGTCTATCCATCAATGGATACAATGCTCATATCAAACACGGATGTAGTTAAAAGAGATCATTTAAACAAGAGCGAGAACTAAACCTGAAGAGTGATCTACGATACCACGCGGTGATATACGCTGATACGGCTGAACTACGTTACCGACAAATCTATATTTTTTACCTTTTTTATAGTTTAAAAGTAAAAAAGATGTAGTTTTATGATTTTCCCTAAATTGAAACATCTCAAAGAATGTCCATGCCAAATTTCAAGTCTCTAGCTTCAACGGTCGCTTCAGGGATTTAAGATCATCAGTGAGTCAGTCAGTTACACATGGGGCTGTATATATTATAGACTCACCTACGGCTCGATGGGGGCTTCGCCCCCATGCCCCCAGAGGAGTTGCCCCCTAGTTTGAATTAATAAAAAGTCAAGTTTGAAATAGTTTAGTTCAACACAAGATCTGGACAGGCAAGCCCGTAACAAAACTATCTAATACTGTAAATTCACAATCAATAGTAAAAAAGCTTTAATAATCTCCTATTAGTAGGTTTTAATACCCCTCCTTAGTAAATAGTTTAAAAAATGTGAGATAAATATTATTTATGTAAATATTTTAGGTGTTATGCTTGATGGAGGGTCCAACCCAATAATTGGTTGCCCCAATTCCGTAAATTACTGTCAAAACCTCATACAATGAACAGGCTAGTTGAGGGCTCAACTCCAACGGCAGTAACAGAAGCCGCCAATACACACTACTCACAATAAATAATAATAAGCTTTGAAATTTGCTCACGGCTCATGGTTTAATCCCACTCCCCCCTTAATTCGTTAAAAAATATAATGTTGTGAAATATTAATGAACTATGTAAATAGTCATGCTCAAAAGTTGTGTAAAAATTTGGAGATACGATTATGATTGCACATGATTGAGGTAATAATAGCTGTATTCTGAAAAGATAAAAGTGGAATAAAATTATAAGTTTATATAGAGGATCGTTGTATGTAATAGAAGTACCATATAGAGAAACGATAACAATTTTATCATTCAAAATCAGCAATTATTAGTTTAACAATTTTAAATGTTATATATATTAGTTCAGAAAATTAATAAAAATAGAGCCCTAGTAGTATGTAATAGATCACAGGGTATTAGGTACTATAATCATGAAGTCTTAAAATCTTTATATAGTCTTAAAATGAAGAAAGTTGCAACTTAAGAACCATAAAATCGGCGTACATTATGCATTTTCAACCAATGGTAGTAAAAAAAACCAATTGTGAAATAATAGCCAAAAAAGGATTATCGGTTAAATTAAAATATACTGAAAGAGTTACAATAATTGATAAGTATAGAATAGTTTTAAATTACAACAATAATAGGGTTAATCGAGACTTTAGGTGAGAGCACTGCATTGAGGAAGTTTGACGGACAAAGTGGCAGCGAGAAAAATTACTATTGAGTTTAATTCAATTGGTTATTATAATATTTCTCAGCCTGATGGGTCATCAGATATGTAGATGGTTTAAAAAAACGTCGGAAGTAGGTAAACATTAGCCAAGGTAAGAATAGAAAGTTCAATCGTTCTATAACTTGATATGTTCAATCGTTTCCTAAACTAAAATCTAAGCCTGATTGGACGGCAGCAAATAGGTCAAAGACCGGATGTCAAACGTGTTGGGACACGTTCAACCTTCAACTAAAACTGCACCAGAACTATCAACTGAAGCGCTATATTCAATCTGGGGATTCATATAGAGAGACAGCATACAAATAGTACAAAATTAAGAATAATTACTGTATTAGGGTTTTTTTTGTGCGAAAACCTACAAGAAATTTTCCAGCATGAGAAGACTAAAGTCTAGAAAATGTAGTAAGACCTAAAATATTTTTAGCAATTAATCATTTACTTTACGGGCGTTACTGCGGCAAAAAATATGCAGTACTTAAATTATATGTTTAAAGTATTCGCACAAGCTTCGTAGAGCTCACCATAGTAATGATAAAATTAATAATATAATATTGTAACAAAGTATTCCAGCACTACGCTCAATCGTCTCTCAAAAGACAAGAGTAATAGCAATAGCCAATATGAACAAATGAATTTAAATAAAACGAAACGAGAACCTCACATTTCAATCAACATTTTCGTATTACTTTAGGGTACGTGCATTAAATTTATTTCACCATCCTTAAAACAAATGCTATATTACAGTTACAGCTATATTACAATATACTGTAAACTGAAATTTGCACTAACGTAGTTTATACAACGTTTGAGATCACTGCTCTGCATAACTGTCACAAAAACTTCATCAGGAACAGGTGTGGATAAAGGACATAATTTAAATACAACCGAGAATTAATGCATCGAAACACCGTCGTGTACATAGAGATGTTCAAGTTTACATGAAATACATAAAAGTAAAAAATTGCAGTTTTATGATTTTCCCTAAATTGAAACATCTCAAAGAATATCCATGCCAAATTACATCTAAAAATGAGCTAATACAACTGTAAATATCTAACACATAACATAACAATACTATGACCTGAAAATTGACGGAAGGAAATACGCCAATTTGTCGAAAAATAGGTTTTCAAATATCCATAATAGGATTAAAATTATATTCCTACGAAAACCTTTCCTTAGAAAAGCTACGCCAGAATCGTTACGAAATAGAATATTTTATATAACATCTTACTTCAAGAATGCGACAATAATTCAAACTTACTGGAGTGTAGTTAAATTTGTTCAATAATATAAGTACGAGAACTAAACCTGTTGACTGATCATCACTAAAACAGTAAATGAAAATGTCTGTGTAAACTGTCACCCGAAATGGGAATTTCATCCATAGTAAAAGAAAATTTTCCATTGGTAAACTTTCAAGCTAGCGCACATGCTGCATTAGATACCGATTGGGCATTAGTGCTGTACAGCAACCTACCGTCGGTCAAGTTAATTAATGATTATCATTCAAGGAATACGTTTATGGTATCAAGCACGGGTGTAGTTGAAAGAAATCATCAAAAACGAGCGAGAACTAATTCTGCAAAGTGATCTACGATACCACGCGGTGATGTACGCCGATACGGCTGAACTACGTTACCGACAAATCTATATTTTTTACCTTTTTATAGTTTTAAAGTAGAAAAAATTGTAGTTTTATGATTTTCCCTAAATTGAAACATCTCAAAGAATGTACATGCCAAATTTCAAGTCTCTATCTTAAAAGGTCGCTTCAGGACTTTAAGATCATCAGTGAGTCAGTCAGTTACACATAGGGCTGTATATATTATAGATTTAAATCATATTTTTAAGTGTGTAAAAAAATCTAATATAGGACACTGAATACAAATCAAACATAAAGATAATAATTAACTGTCTATTAAGTATTGTACAAATTAATCAAAAAATGTTTCGTTAAGATCACAGCTCAAGCTTCACAGAAAAATTCATGTAGTGCGAAATTCGGCCGAAAGGATACTCTAGTGTGTATTTGAATAAATAATCGAAAATATATTGAATACAAGACGAGAACCTAACATAAATAATTATATGTTTTGATCATCAGTTGTTAAAAATTCTCAAAAACATAATCGTTCATAAAAAGACCTTCATATCTGTAAGAAATACAATGCTAGTATCAAACACGGGTGTAGTTGAAAGAGATCATACAAATTAATCAAAAAATGTTTCGTTAAGATCACAGCTCAAGCTTCACAGCAAAACTCATGTAGTGCGAAATTCGGCCGAAAGGATACTCTAGTGTGAATTTGAATAAATGATCTAAAATAAATTGAATACAAAACGAGAACCTAACTTAAATATCTGTTTGTTATGATCATTAGTTGTTAAAGATTCTCAAAAACATAATCATTCATTAAAAGACGTTCATATCTGTAAGACATACAATGCTAGTATCAAACACGGGTGTAGTTGAAAGAGATCATTTAAACACGAGCGAGAACTAAACCTGCAAAGTGATCTACGATACCACGCGGTGATATACGCCGATACGGCTGAACTACTTTACCGACAAATCTATATTTTAGATTTTTTATAGTTTAAAAGTAAAATAGTTGTAGTTTTATAATTTTCCCTAAATTGAAACATCTCAAAGAATGTCCATGCCAAATTTCAAGTGTCTAGCTTCAACGATGGCTTCAGGTCTTTCCTATCATCAGTGAGTGAGTGAGTCAGTTACACATGGGGCTGTATATATTATAGACTCGCCTACGGCTCGATGGGGGCTCCGCCCCCATGCCCCCTGAGGAGTTGCCCCCTAGTTTGAATTAATAAAAAGTCAAGTTTGAAATAGTTTAGTTCCACACAAGATCTGTACAGCCAAGCCAGTAACAAAACTATCTAATACTTGAAATTCGCAATCAATAGTAAAAAATGCTTTAATAATCTCCTATTAGTAGGTTTTAATACTCCTCCTTAGTAAATAGTTTTAAAAAATTGAGCTGTGAGATAAATATTATTTATGTAAATATTCTAGGTGTTATGCTTGATGGAGGGTCCAACCCAATAATTGGTTGCCCCAATTCCGTAAATTACTGTCAAAACCTCATACAATGAATAGGCTAGTTGAGGGCTCAACTACAACGGCAGTAACAGAAGCCGCCAATACACACTACTCACAATAAATAATAATAAGCTTTGAAATTTGCTCACGGCTCATGGTATAATCCCACTCCCCCCTTAATTCGTAAAAAAATATAATGGAGTTGTGAAATATTAATGAACTATGTAAATAGTCATGCTCAAAAGTTGTTGTGTAAAAATTTGGAGATACGATTATGATTGCACATGATTGAGGTAATAATAGCTGTATTCTGAAAAGATAAAAGTGGAATAAAATTATAAGTTTATATAGAGGATCGTTGTTTGTAATAGAAGAAAAACGGGACAAAATCAAGATATTTGAAATAAAAAAAAATATGATAGGCTAAGATGCTTCAGTTCCGCCACGGGGTGGCCAAGAAACGCAGGAATCATATATGTACCATATAGAGAAACGATAACAATTTTATCATTCAAAATCAGCAATTATTAGTTTAAAATTTTTAAATGTTATATATATTAGTTCAGAAAATTAATAAAAATAGAGTCCTAGTAGTATGTAATAGATTACAGGGTATTAGGTACTATGATCATGAAGTCTTAAGGTCTTTATATAGTCTTAAAATGAAGAAAGTTGCAACTTAAGAACCATAAAATCGGCGTACATTATGCATTTTCAACCAATGGTAGTAAAAAAACCAATTGTGAAATAATAGCCAAAAAAGGATTAACGGTTAAATTAAAATATACTGAAAGAGTTACAATAATTGATAAGTATAGAATAGTTTTAAATTACAACAATAATAGGGTTAATCGATACTTTAGGTGAGAGCACTGCATTGAGGAAGTTTGACGGACAAAGTGGCAGCGAGAAAAATTACTATCGAGTTTAATTCAATTGGTTATTATATTTCTCAGCCTGATGGGTCATCAGATTTGTAGATGGTTTAAAAAACGTCGGAAGTAGGTAAACGTTAGCCAAGGTAAGAATGGAAAGTTCAATCGTTCTATAACTTGATATGTTCAATCGTTTCCTAAACTAAAATCTAAGCCTGATTGGACGGCAGCAAATAGGTCAAAGACCGGATGTCAAACGTGTTGGGACACGTTCAACCTTCAAAGTAAAACTGCACCAGAACTATCAACTGAAGCGCTATATTCAATCTGGGGATTCATATAGAGAGTCGGCATACAAATAGTAGAAAATTAAGAATAATTACTGTATTAGGGTTTTTTTTGTGCGAAAACCTACAAGAAATTTTCCAGCATGAGAAGACTAAAGTCTAGAAAATGTAGTAAGATCTACAATATTTTTAGCAATTAATCATTTACTTTACGGGCGTTACTGCGGCAAAAAAAAGCAGTACTAAAATAATATGTTTAAAGTATTCGCACAAGCTTCGTAGAGCTCACCATAGTAATGTTAAAATTAATAATATAATATTGTAACAAAGAATTCCAGCACTACGCTCAATCGTCTCTCAAAAGAATAGCCAATGTGAACAAATGAATTTAAATAAAACGAACGAGAACCTCACATTTCAATCAACATTTTCGTATGCATTCAATCAACACTTACTTTAGAGTAAGTGCATTAAATTTATTTCACCATCCTTAAAACAAATGTTATATTACAGTTACAGCTATATTACAATATAATGTAAACTGAAATTTGCACTAACGTAGTTTATACAACGTTTAAGGTCACTGCTCTGCAAAACTGTCACGAAAACTTCATCAGGAACAGGTGTGGTTAAAAGACATAATTTAAATACAACCGAGAATTAAGCGACCTTAATTTAAAGTTACTATAGAAATCAAAGCGGACATCACCTAAGTGTAAATATATGCTTTCGATTCAGTAAACTTCATTTTCAATAATAACACAGCAATCAGAAGGAAAACAATACGCAAACAACTATGCACCCAATTGAGAGTAATTATCAGGAAGAGGTGTAGTTAAAAGACATCATTTAAATACAAGCGAGAACTAAGCGACTATAATAGGGCTCCATATAACTATAATATCTTTAAGAACCAACGTACTTCCTTACCGACACCTCGGTATTTTTATAATTTGAAAGTTGAAAATTTGTAGTTTTTGGGCATAATACTGTTTAAATCAAAGCGAGTATTACCTTGGTGAAATAACCCGCTCTCAATGCATCGAAACACCGTCCGTCGTCTACATAGAGATGTTTATGTTTACATGAAATACAATATTTGTATCAAACACGGGTGTAGTTGAAAGAGATCAATTAAACACGAGCGAGAACTAAACCTGCAAAGTGATCTACGTTACCCAAACTGTGATATACGCTCACACGGCTGAACTACGTTACCGACAAATCTATATTTTTTTACCTTTTTTATAGTTTAAAAGTAAAAAAATCGTAGTTTTATGATTTTCCCTAAATTGAAACATCTCAAAGAATGTCCATACCAAATTTCAAGTCTCTATCTTAAACGGTCGCTTCAGGACTTTACTATCATCAGTGAGTCAGTGAGTCAGTTACACATGGGGCTGTATATATTATAGACTCGCCTACGGCTCGATGGGGCTTCGCCCCATGCCCCTTGGGGGTTGCCCTAAATTCGTAAATTAATAAGAAGTCAAATTGTTAAACAGGTTAGTTCCAACCGAAGAACGGGTCAATTTAAGATCATCAGTGAGTGAGTAAGTCAGTCAGTCAGTTACACATGGGGCTGTATATATTATGTAAATATTCTAGGTGTTATGCTTGATGGAGGGTCCAACCCAATAATTGGTAGCCCCAATTCCGTAAATTACTGTCAAAACCTCATACAATGAACAGGCTAGTTGAGGGCTCAACTCCAACGACAGTAACAGAAGCCGCCAATACACACTACTCACAATAAATAATACAGTAATAAGCTTTTAAATTTGCCCACGGCTCATGGTTTAATCCCTCTCCCTAGCTTCCCTTAGTTCATTAAAAAATATGATGGAGTTGTGAAATATTAATGAACTATGTAAATAGTTATGCTCAAAAGTTGTTGTGTAAAAATTAGGAGATACGATTATGATTGCACATGATTGAGGTAATCGCTGTATTCTGAAAAGATAAAAGTGGAATAAAATTATAAGTTTATATAGAGGATCGTTGTATGTATTAGAAGAAAAAAGGCACAAAATCAAGATATTTGAAATTTAAAAAAAAATGGTTTAGGCTAAGATGCTTCAGTTCCGCCAAGGGGTGGCCAAGAAACGCAGGAATCATATAGGTACCATATAGAGAAACGATAACAATTTTATCATTCAAAATCAGCAATTATTAATTTAACAGTTTTAAATGTTATATACATATTACTTCAGAAAATTAATAAAAATAGAGCCCTTGTAGTATGTAATAGCTCACAGGGTATAAAGTACTACAATCATGAAGTCTTAAAGTCTTTATATAGTCTTAAAATGAAGAAAATTGCAACTTAAGAACCATAAAATCGGCGTACATTATGCATTTTCAACCAATGGTAGTAAAAAAAACCAATTGTGAAATAATAGCCAAAAAAAGGATTATTGATTAAATTAAAATATACTGAAAGAGTTACAATAATTGATAAGCATAGAATAGTTTTCAATTACAACAATAATAGGGTTAATCGAGACTTTGTGTGAGAGCACTGCATTGAGGAAGTTTGACGGACAAAGTGGCAGCGAGAAAAATTACTATTGAGTTTAATTCAATTGGTTAGTTTAATATTTCTCAGCCTGATGGGTCATCAGATATGTAGATGGTCTTAAAAAAACGTAGGAAGTAGGTAAATGTTAGCGAAGGTAAGAATGGAAAGTTCAATTGTTCTATAACTTAATATGTTCAATCGATTCCTAAACTAAAATTTAAGCCTGATTGGACAGCAGCAAATAGGTCAAAGACCGGATGTCAGACGTGTTGGGACACGTTCAACTCTTCAAAGTAAAACTGTACCAGAACTATCAACTGAAGCGCTATATTCAATCTGGGGATTCATATAGAGAGACAGCATACAAATAGTAGAAAATTAAGTTAAAATTACTGTATTAGGTAATTTTTGTGCGAAAATCTACAAGAAATTTTCCAGCATGAGAAAACTAAAGTCTAGAAAATGTATTAAGACCTAATATATTTTTAGCAATTAATATAGAAATTAAAGCGGACATCACCTGAATGTAAAGATACGCTTTCGATTCAGTAAATTCATTTTCAATAATAACACAGCAATCAGAGGGACAACCATACTCAAACAACTGTGCGCCCAATCGAGATTACTTATCGGGAAGAGGTGTAGTTAAAAGATATCATTTAAATACAAGCGAGAACTAAGCGACTATAATAGCGCTCCAAGCGACATCTCTAAGAACCAACGTACTTCCTTACGACACCTCGTCTTTTGAGAATTATTTATAATTTGAAAGCTGAAAATTTTTAGTTTTTGGGCATTAATACTGTCTAGAACAAAGCGAGAATGGCTGAAATAACCCGCTCTCTATGCAGAAAAACACCGTCGTCTAATCAAGACATTCATGCTAACGTAATTCAATAATGGTATCATACACGGGTGTAATTGAAAGAGATCATTTAAACATGAGCGATAACTAAACCTGCAGAGTGATCTACGATACCACGCGGTGATATACGCTGATACGGCTGAACTACGTTACCGACAAATCTATATTTTGAACCTTTTTTATAGTTTAAAAGTAAAAAAGTTGTAGTTTTATGATTTTCCCTAAATTGAAACATCTCAAAGAATGTCCATGCCAAATTTCAAGTCTCTATCTTAAACGGTCGCTTCAGGACTTTAAGATCATCAGTGAGTCAGTCAGTTACACATGGGGCTGTATATATTATAGACTCGCCTACGGCTCGATGGGGGCTCCGCCCCCATGCCCCCTCAGGGGTTGCCCCTGAGTAGTTAAAGCCCAAATTAGAGTCGTCGTTACGTCATAGATATATCTTTCATAGTTATAATTTGAATGCCAGAGCTCAAAGTTCAAGATTTCATAAAAGCTTAGTGTTAATTTGGGGGGATACATAGTGTTACTTGGAGATTAAAAGTAAAAAGCAATTATAAAATAATTATTATCTTAGCTTTTTACAGGCTGCGAGACTATCTTCAATTTATATGTGAGAATTTTTTGATATTTAAAGAATGGTAAAAGAATCGTTGAGGGACATTACGTCATCGCGCAACTAAGAACTTGGTGCAATGAAAAAAGTACAAAAATATCGAATTATCATTAAATTTGAATTAAATGTGTTTAAAGGTCCATTTTTGTAAAAAAAATTATTTGTTCACTTGAAAAGAACTTAGCCATTACAAATGTTCAAATATGCTACAAATTTAAACCTGAAAGGTAGAGAAACGGTTAAAACAAAACTTATGTGTTAAAAAGTTGTGGGATCACGCATCTTGGTTACTTAGCGCAAATAAAGGAAATAACGTATAAAAATTAAGAAAATCTTGTTAATCAATAATTAAGTCTAAATTATTAAACTGGTTAGTACCACCGAAGTAGTGGACTGCCAATTTAACTTTACTCACAATTAATACTAATAAAAAGTTTGAAAATTGCTTATGGCTTTTTTCTTTTTTCCCTAGTCTCTTAATTCATAAAAAACTGTCCCCACTTAGGAAAATAAATAAAAAAATTCTAAACATTTCCAAATCGATGCAAAAGTTCACATTAATAACTGTAAACTAAAATGCCTTGCTTGGATAAAATAAAACTATAGGTGCATGGTGGTAATAATAATAAAAATAATCGGCCTGTAAATTCACCAATAAAAATGGAAAAACTTATTTTAGATAAAGAGTGTTGATATTGACAATGGTTTTGTCAAATCATGACTTACGAAAACTTATAAAATAATTGTTTATTCTTAGGCCTCCTTAGACAGTAGATCTAGGTTCTTGTATAAAGAAAAAAACATTTGGGGAAATGAACAAATATTTATATATGTAATGTACAGCAATATCTCACCTAAAATAATCAAAACCTTCAATGGGATTATTTTAAATATAAGTTATTGTAGGGATAGAATGGAGTTGTGAAATAATAATGGACTATGTAAATATTCTAGATATCATGCTTAAAAATTGATATGTGTTAAAATTTTGGCCACATGATGTAAGTAGTTGGTGTATTCAAAATGAATAAAAGTGGAATAAAATTATAAGTTTTAATTGAGGTACGCTGTATATAATGAAAGACAAAAATACTTAAGAAAGATATTAGAAAATTTAAAAATCCACCGATAATGAGTTGCAGGTGAGGCCCACCGAAGAACTGCCCGCTAAGACAGTAAGAAAACCGGCTAATACGAAAATCGCCTGTAGCTCGTTTTTTAAAACCACATCCTAGTTCTCCTTAGTTCGTAAAAAAATTGAGAATTGTGAAATCATGATCGATTATGGAAATATTCTAGATATTATGGTATATGGAGGCTCCACCCCCTTTCCCAGAAATTAGTTGCCCCTATTCTTTAATTGCCGTAAAAATCTCAAGCACTGAACATGGTAGTTGAGGCCTCCACCCCATAACCCTCGTTGTAATTTTGTTTGATACTCTAACTGTACTGATTAGGGTTATGAGTGTGGGTTTATGTGTAGTTTTTATGTACCTATTATACCTGAGTACTAGTACAGATTTTAAGTTAAACTTGTTAATTTTGTTTGATACTCTAACTGTACTGATTAGGTTATGAGTGTGGGTGTATGTGTAGTTTCTACGTACCTACTATACCTGAGTACTAGAATAGATTTTAAAAGAAACTATACTGTAGTAAACTAGTCGCCAGGGGATGTGACGCCATGCCTTGCCTCACCCTCCTAGCGCAAAAAGTATGAAAAAAAATATCTGGATAAAATGGATGAAAATGTAGGATGGCTAAGCTAAATAAACTATTTTGCATAAACTAATTATTATATAAACTATTATTTAAATGAAAAAATAAATACCGTCAGAAAAAATAGGACAACATGAACAAACTGTTATGAACCCGCTACAGGCTAATCACAAAAATACTATTCGATGCAAAATAAAAATGTATGTTATAATTTAAGAATAATTATTATAAATACTACTCATAAATCCTGTTGGAGTTACAGGGATAATTCAAACATTAGTTAAAAATTAGAAATTTACCTCGATTCGTTGGAAACCAAAGTTTTAGGTCAGTAAGTAACAAACAATGTAAAAAATCGCTAAGTAACAACAAACAATTCAAAACAATCAGTTACCTAACAATTAATTGTAAAACAACAGTATGGCCTAACAGGTAGAATAGAAGGCATTCATAACACTTATTTTTTTTGTTTGGTATGTACTTCCCCACTCACTCATCAGGGTATCAGAAATTCATCAAATGTCGGTAAAGTAGATTTAGTTCTCGCTTGGGAATTACTGTGTAGTAAGTGATATATGGGTGATATAACTAAACTTCGCTTAATCTACTTTACCGACATTTTCTGATACCCCGATGAGTCAGTTACACATTCGGGAGTATATAATTTAGATTTATGGGCATAACTTAAACAAATTTGGTATGTACGTTCACTAGGTAGGTTTTAACTGATATTTGCTTATAACATCCATATGGCGGCAAACCTACATACTCACCCCCATGGGTCTTATGGGAAAAATTGAAAAGTGCCTAATATTGATAAACTATGATATTTACCTTTACTAACCAACTAAAATTTTCTAACAATATTTCATGGCAGCTAACCTACATACTCATTCCTATCGTGTTTATGGGGAAAGTACAAAATCTCAAATTCTTTTGGATATTCGCTGAGTAGGCAGGTCTGCTGCGACGGGGGTATTGTATGATTATTATTACATTTAAAGGTACTTTGTTTAAATAAACAAATCTTCACGAAAATGGATTGCGTTGTTTGTGGTTTATTTTCTATTGAATATTACCATTGACTATGTACACTAACGTGATTAACCATGTACTCACGTTAGTGTAAATAGTCAATGGTATTAACTAGTGGCTCATAGGGGGTAAAAGCCCTTATCATAAAATTAAAATAGTATATAAGTCACGCCACATAAGTTGACGAATGGCCAAAAACATCTGGGTAGGGCGAGGAGAGGAGAGGGGGTACTTTTCCAAAAACATCGAGCTTACGTTATGTGCAATTTTTTTTAGAACAGCTGATTATCCAATCATTTTAACTGAATAGTAGTGAAAATTCATTCGCCAAGTTACGTGGCGAGGGTTATAGCCGCGTCCGCACTGGCCGAACGTGTTCGCCGAACAAAGTTCTTCCGAACTTTTGTTTGTTCGTTGCTAACCTTTTAGTATGTAAATCATATGGCCGGTTAATTGTTCGTTAAGAATGTTTGTTGATTTTTGTGTTCGCCGAACAAGTTCGCCACGAATGTTCGCCCAGTGCGGACGCGGCTTATGAACCATAGCGGATTTCCAGTTCTTCACTATGAACGTTTCCAAAAGATTTTATTTTAATTTATATAGTATTTTTAAAATACCGTTTGAATAGGCCATTTACCTAGAAAGTGCTCTTTACAATCCTATACCTTAAATGCTTAATTTTATTTTATGTTAAACTTTTATCGATCATTGAAAAATAAATTTTTGAAAGAATTCTTAGTCCTTGACCTAAGCGGCAATGAGGAAAAACGTGACTGATGCTCAGTACCCATTCTAGGTCAGTTAACTTTCAATACCTACATCATGCTCATTTCATTGCCATTTTTATCCAAAAATTGAATATATATTTTTGCTCCTGTCTTTGTGTTATTTTTTCGTTACCAAATTTTAACACGGCACCTCAAAGTAGATCATCTTCACTCACCGTCAATATTCGTCCCTCCTAATCAAAATACTTGATTTCGTGTAAACAAAGCAGATTGAGAAAATCACTATAGGTCCTACATAGAGAATCTTTCAGGAGAACCTATAAAAGCTTATATATTTCCCATCTTGTAGTAAAGTTTTTGAACTGGTACTTTTTCCCTAGTAAGTAGGCCATAAGGTGCTTTCCCTAGTAAAGGTCTTTGATTTAAACTCTCTCCTATAATTCTGCAATCTATGAAATTACCAAAAGGTTTCTGGGAAAATTCAGCTAACAGAATACCAACACTTCAATGACTGATATATTCTTTAAGTTTTAATTAATATATCATCTTCTTTCATCATTTGACATTTCTTATTTTAAAATCAAACCGAAACATGTTTTAATTTAAATAAAGTAGGCTATTCTCAAACCCCAATTCTACACCCATTGCGCCCTTACACTATGAGAATGTATTTTATGATTTGCATACACGCTCACATGGAAAACCAGTAAATTTTTAATTTTTAGTTTTTTACAGCAGTCAATTTGTAGTAGTACAATAGTTTGTAAGGCTGGTAACGCTCGAAGTAGAATTTTTACAGTCGCTCCACGGAAAAAAAACGTCTTATTATAGTACCACTCTAGGTATATATTTTTGTCAATTGGTTATTAATAGTTCTTCACTCAATGTTATCATCTGTCTTTCGTTTTAAAATCAAATTATAACACATGTTTTAATGTTTACAAAACAGACGTTTTTCGAATCCCCATGCTATTCTTTTGGAGAAGGTTTTACGTTATCCTCGCCTCCTCGTAGTTTTATAGAATTGCTGTTAATTCCCCCCCCCCCCCCCCACATGGGACCGAGACCTTTAAAATGAGACCCCTCCTATCTTCCTGAGATTTGTATAACGCTCACAATTTTGCTCAAGAAATTTCGCTAACAGAATTATATATATAGATTACAAGTTAAAGCAAAGATTGGAAAAATAGGTGTTTTTATTAGATAAAATTAAACACAACAACAACAAATAAAAGGGGAGAGCGGGGCAAGACGGGGTTGAGGGCAAGACGGGGTTTTACATTTATTTGCTCCGGCAGATGTCACAGTATATCGGCAAATAGTTGTGGCTATTCCTCTGCTATATGCCATTATGAAATTATAATAACCAGGAACTACAAATCAAAAGGTGTATTTGACTTTAAATTACAAAAACGTTAAAAACAACATTAAGAAAGAATTGAATCTAGAAAAGTAAACATTGAGTAAACATATGATCAAAAATAAACAAATTGTAATAACAGATGTTGAAAACATGTGAGGCAGGCACATACTCCCCTCCCAGTAACAACGTGCTTCATGTATTGTATCTGGAAGGAAAACGCACTGTGCGTCCACTGCGTGTCTTCTTTTCCGGTTCTTTGGATGGATTTTTGTTGATTTCTGTTTTGTCCTTATCATCAGTGCTCTCGTTCTCTTCATTTTTCATGAGGTCCTCTCTTTGTTCATCCGTCTTTGGGTAAAAATCTTGTAAAAGGAATGCCGGTTTCAAGCGGTCTATAGAAACCGAGTCTTCTCCCCGCGGCAGTTGGACCTTAAAAACTTTGTCATTTCTTGAAATTACTCGGAACGGTCCCTCGTAAGTTGGTTGTAAAGATTTCTTGTGAGCATCCTGTCTGATAAAGACATGTGAAGAGTTCATTAGTTTAGGGTGAATAAAGATCGATTTCCTGTTACGATGATGAAAAGGTGCAGGGCGAACAGATTGTGTATGTTCCCGCAGTTGGTGCAGCAGTGTGGGGACGTCTTTTGAACATTTTGTATCTTCAAAAAAATCCACAGGAAGTATGATGGGTTCCCCGAAGACAAGTTGGGCAGGCGAAACTCCTACTTCAGGAATTATATGAGAATGTAGTCCAAGTAAAACTGTAGGAAGTTTGGATACCCAGTCTGTGTTCATCTGAGCTTTTAGGGCAGACTTTAGGGAACGGTGCCATCTCTCTATAACTCCATTTGCGGCCGGATGGTAAGATGTGGTCTTGATGTGTTTGATCCCAAGCATACTTGTCAAACTTGAAAATAGTTCACAGTCAAACTGTCTGCCTCTGTCAGTTGTTATAAAACGAGGAACGCCAAAGCGAGAGATCCATGACTGTAGGATGGAATGAGCTACTTCCTCCGCAGTTATATTTGTGATAGGAATTGCTTCTGTCCACCTGGAGAATCTATCTATGATTGTTAGAAGGTAGCGATATCCTCTAGAAGGGGGTAAAGGACCTACGATGTCCACATTGATATGGGTAAATCGTTTTTGGGTAGGAGGATAAAAACCGATTTCACTTGAAGTGTGGCGCCATATTTTACAACGTTGACAAGGAATGCAAGTTTTGGCCCACAAGGTAACATCACGTTTCAGTGAAGGCCAGCAGAACCTCTCTTGAAGCAATTTCACTGAACTGGCAATACCAGGATGGGACAAATTGTGAATTGAATCGTAGAGAGCTCTACGATAGCGCAGAGGTATGAATGGACGTAGTTTACCAGTCGATGAATCGCAAACTAATTCCAAACCGTTGTCAAGATTCATTGTCTTAAACGAATACGCTGCTGATTTTGACTCTTTAAGATGCTTAAGTTCATTACATTCGTTCTGCGCCTGAGCAATGTCACTAAGAGAGACAGTAGATGAGAAAGAAATTTCTGAAATCCTAGAACAGGCATCCGCGGAATGATTTTGTTTTCCGGGTATGTATCGAATATCTGTTGTGAATTGACCAATATAGTCCAGATGTCTTAGTTGCCTAGGGGTAGCTTTCTCTGTACGCTGCTCAAAAGCATAGCTTAAGGGTTTGTGGTCAGTTAAAATTGTAAAATGACGACCTTCTAGATAATGTTTAAAATACTTAACAGCTTCATATGCGGCCAGAAGTTCACGGTCGTATGTACTGTAGTTTTGTTGGGTTTTACTAAGTATTTTAGAGAAGAAACCTATGGGTTCTGGTACATTTTCTCTCATTTGCTGAAGAGATGCGCCAATCGCAAAATCTGAAGCATCAACAGTGAGAATAAGGGGAAGATTACTTGAAGGATGAAAAAGTAGTGTTGCGTTTGCTAGTTCTTTCTTTAAAGTATTAAAAGAATCTTTTGCACTGTCGTTCCAAACTATCTTCCGTTTATCCCTACGTATCGGTTCCGGACAAAGGTCATAAAGAGCTTTTTGTGTTGAAGCTGAATTAGGCAACGATCTCCTATAGAAGTTGACAATGCCTAAAAAACGCCTAAGTTGATCAACTGTTTCTGGGAGTGGAAAATCGAGAATGACTTGAACTCTTTCTGGAAGTGGGAATATTCCAGATTCGTTGATGCGGTAACCTAAGAAGGAGATTTCAGGAACGGCAAATTCGCATTTAGATGCATTTATGCAGAGGCCGTGATTGGACAGACAATCTAAAAGTAAATGAATATGTTCTTCGTGTTCCTTTTCCGAATTAGAAGCAATTAGGATGTCATCAAGATAAGAATATGCAAATGGAAGATCCCGTAAAACTTGGTGAATAAACCGTTGAAAGGTTTGACCTGCATTTTTTAACCCAAATGGCATGCGTACAAATTCGAATAGCCCAAATGGAGTGATTACAGCTGTCTTAGGTACATCATCAGGATGCACAGGTATGTGATGATAGGCTTTGACAAGGTCTATTTTGGAAAATATAGTCTTACCTTCGAGCTGTGAGTTGAAGTCTTGTACGTTGGGTATCGGGTACTTATCTGGAATGGTTATGTTGTTCAGTGCACGGTAGTCGCCACAGGGGCGCCAGGATCCGTCCTTCTTAGGTACCATGTGTAACGGGCTAGACCAAGGACTCTTCGATGGTCTACAAATACCCATATTTATCATCTGGCCGCAAATGGAGTTATAGAGAGATGGCACCGTTCCCTAAAGTCTGCCCTAAAAGCTCAGATGAACACAGACTGTTTTCAACATCTGTTATTACAATTTGTTTATTTTTGATCATATGTTTACTCAATGTTTACTTTTCTAGATTCAATTCTTTCTTAATGTTGTTTTTAACGTTTTTGTAATTTAAAGTCAAATACACCTTTTGATTTGTAGTTCCTGGTTATTATAATTTCATAATGGCATATAGCAGAGGAATAGCCACACTGGTGACCCCTTAAATTCGCGCCTTCCAAGCCACTATCTTGGACACTACAAGTATCTACAAGGTGTTTGAGGTCGTAAGTCTCAACTTAATTTTCAACTACCTAGAATCAACATCACTTTTGAATAGAAGTCAAATATCATGTCTGATTCCGATGATACCGTCATTGATGAACGAAATTCCAATGTTACCCAATTAACAGTTAAAATTCCACCGTTTTGGAGGAAAAATGTTAGGGTATGGCTACGTCAAGTTGACGCACAATTCTTTACGAAAGGAATCACTCAAGAAAAAACAAAATATTACCACGTTCTAGGTAACCTAGATACTGATGTAGCAGAATTGATCTCAGACTTCCTCGAGAAACCATTGAGCCTGTTGCCATGTGAATGTCTGATAGTGCTACCAGCCATTTTGAGCAGACCGTTCCGAGAATATGGATTTAAATGTGTTTTTATGATGTGACGATCTAATTTTCTGTCAGTCTTGAACGTGAAAAGAATAGACACCTGTTTTTCTGGTATTATTGATTATTATTTATTGAGTAAGGTACTTTTTTAGGAATACATCAATGCATACTATAACCTAGAGGAATATATCCTTGTAGTATTAAATCAATCACACATAAAACTTGTCCTTGGGGGCAAGACGGGGTATTTAGAAGGAGGGCAAGATGGCGTGTACAATTTAAATGGTGTTCATTTAAAATTTCATCGACTTTGGTATTTGGTATAAAAATTATTTATTTAACAATAGGCCTATTGCCAAAACGGTTAAATTAGCAAGACTCTTATTTGTATTTAGTTTTTCGAGTAAGCTCAGTGTTAATCTTTGATTGATTAATTTTTTAAGGTAAATATAACATTATTTAGTGTTGAGACAGTGCCTATTTATAAGTATAAACAATAAATATTTTTAAAAGGGAAATCAGTTTTCATTTAGCAACTAAACCCTTTTCCTTTTTATAGTATTGAGCTACCCCATCTTGCCCTCACTATAGGGTAAGATGGGGTACTTGGTAAACCTTTAGAAAAAATTTTTATTAGTGTTAATAATTTTTATTTTTTTGTTCAAATTTTTTATTGACTCTATAGATACTGCAGTTTTAATTGAAATATGTAGTATGTTTATTGAGGTTTTCATAACGCAACAAAAAAATATTAAGGGCTTTAAGTACCCCGTCTTGCCCCACCTTCCCCTATGCTGTTGTTTTTATTTTTACTTAAGCTTCAATTTATAGGGTTCTTTAAAAGATATGTAGACATTTAAATTCCCTAAAAGTAATATTATGATATTCTTTTTCCTAGATCAGGCTATAACTGAATTAAATTGTTCCAAAATAAAAATTTGGCGAATAAAAAAAACTGAAATTTTTAAATAATATTTTTAAGTGAATATCTTCGTAACCATAAGTCCTAGATACGTAAATTTTAGGAAATTTAATTGTCTACAACATTTTCATTACTCTCTTTTAGATGAAATGCCCCGTAACGATGTTATAACAAAAAATCTGAAAAAATTTCCCACAATTATGACGGGCGCGGAGGGGGGAGAATTGTGCATTTGCATTTTAACACCTACTAACCATCTTAGACAACACATAAAAAATTTAGAACTACCGGACCGCATTGCGCCAACTATGACCTTGAATGACAATTTTTCCCTCACTTTCCTTGTATGGCGGTGCTCCATCCTGCTGGAATATGATTTCCGCCTTTTGTAGAGGATCGATTTCATCCAGCAACTGAGGTAAGGAGTGTTATAGAAAATCTAGGTAGATTTCTCCATTCAAGGTTCCCTCGAAAATATGAGGCCCAATAAGTCGATCTCCAATTACATCTGTCCACACAATGATCCCAAATCTTTTTTGGAAAGAAGTTTCCCCTGGGGCTTTTGGATTTTTTTCATTCCAAATGTGCATATTATAAATGTTTATCACTCCTTCTCTGGTAAAAGGGAGGTTCTGGGATTCATCAGTCCACAGTATTTTTTGAAAAAGTGATACACCTCAATGTCACGTTGAAGAAGCCATCGGCTAACTCTATACTGGTACCGTGGTCACGAGGCTCCAATCCTTGTACCTTTCTAAATGGTATGGATAGAAGTTATTGCCCTTTAACAATTTATGTACTTTTCACTGGGACATACCAGTTTCAATTGCAAGCTGCCTCATGCTAGTGCCAGGGTTGTCGTCCACCTTTTAAAATAACAAATAATTTGGCTTTAAATTTGTGGTATCGAACAATTTATAATTATTTTTTCTTAACCTTAAAATTGTTCCTACGGTATGTAATTTTATGCATTGGTTATATTTTTAATAACACATTAAATATTTAATACGCAGCAATAATAAATATATTTATAACAAATTAAAAATAATCTTATACTCTAAAACAGGCTCTGTTTGTACAGGCAAACTTTTTTTTCGCTCCAAAGATTTTTTATTTTTTGGTTGAATGTGGGGGTTTTGGCCACCAGAAATCGATTGGAGCTGGTCCCATAGCCGGGAAAAATCCGGTTTTTCGCTCTAGATCCCTTCAAAGTTCCCATGTTATCCTTATGGAGGTTTTAAAATTGAACAAAAATCAGCTGATAACTGTAGATAAAACCAAAGTGTTATATCTTTAAAAAAAAAATATACCAAAATGCAGCACCCTTCGGCCTGAGCGAGTGAGCGAACCGAACGAGCTCGTCTTAATTAAGAGGGCGAGTGAGCGGAGCGAACGAGCTTTGCGTGATAACGAAAGTAATAATTTTACCTAGCTTAAGCTCGGTCCCCCTGGTACTTACTATTAACAAACACATAGTTACTTCAAATTGGATCAAAGTTTTAATTTTGACTGGAGTGCAAGGAAGGCTGAGTATTAGATTTATAAATAGTAATTTAAATCCACTTCAAGTACAGCTGATATGTTAATGCGCTAGAACACTGACGTTCGACTTTATTAACATTTTTTAATGTATTGGTTAGAAAAAAGTTCATTTACAAATTTTTGTTGAAAAAATGGTATACTGTTAAGCAAAACATAAAAGGTAAAATTAAGTAAATAAAAAACTTCATTTTCACATGAAATTTAGTGACCTCTTCACGATATTTTTGCGTGAAAAAAAAAGAAATTTACATCTTTTTACGTAATAATAACGTGAAAAATGTAAAACTGAATCGTTAATCTTCAAGTGATTTTTACGTTTTTGTGCTATCTGGACATTCTAATCGCTATTACCATGTAGTTTGACACATAATTTTTTACCACTTATTAATCTGTTTAAGCAATTTGAAACTGTATAAGATCATACATTTGCTAAACATATTTATTTGTTTCGAAAGCATGCCTACCTTCGACAATAAATAAAATACTATTGTTTAGACTTGGAGCATGACTAAGTGATTGTGACTTGCGTGACTTTGGGAGTACGTGACAATGAAACCATCATGTTAGAGTCGGTCGTGGCCATGGCCACGCCACCAACGACGGTGAAACTGTCATATACGCCATAGATAACAACTAGCAGTCAGTGACGGTAAGCTACAACTGGTTTAACCGTACCAATAAATTCGAATCAATAATAGACTTGAGGGTATTTTGTGCTTATTTAAATTATTTTAAATATCTACTGTATTAAGTCTATTTAAGTTTGCTTATGCAAACTTGAGAAAGAAATACACCCATAATATTAAGGAAAATTATAAATATTATCAACATTAACCCCAAGTTATTATAGTCTACTTTATACGTCGAATTATACTTCTAATTAGTCTTTTACAAATTAAGTTATGATGGCAAATCTTACAAATGTGCTACAAAGTCTGGAAACGGCTTAAATGTGTAATAAAAATTTAGAATACATTTGAGGGCTAAAAGACTCTATTTAAACGTCCTAACTGGGTGTCCAAGTCTGATGGGGGTCGGCCCATGACGAGTTAGTAGAAGATCTTAACTGTAAGCATAGGTAGAAATGTATTTCACCATTGACTTTGTACACTGCGTGAGTTCATTGATTTCATTGAGTAGTTTGATTGCTGCAGTCTAACGCTCGTTAATCCACTTGAGGTCAGGTCTGCAGAATTGTATTCTACTCACGCTAAACATCTCACTTAGTAGAATCATTGACTATGTACACTAACGTGAATGGTAGAATACAATTCTGCAGACCTGACCTCAAGTGGATTAACGAGCGTTAGACTGCAGCAATCAACTACTCAATGAAATCACTTTTCTGAAACTTTAAAATTCAATAACTTCGGACATACTTGACCTTTTGATGTCTAGTTTTTGTGGCATATTACTTAGAAAGTAATACCTTTG
The DNA here is from genome assembly GCA_030545055.2 of Neoaliturus tenellus. Lineage (NCBI taxonomy): Eukaryota > Metazoa > Arthropoda > Insecta > Hemiptera > Cicadellidae > Neoaliturus > Neoaliturus tenellus. Next base: position 101,346,117 of record CM061531.1, read on the forward strand.
ACAGACTATCAAATTGAATAAAAACACCTTTTTAGCGAATTTTCCATAGGGAATAAGATATTACCGTAGGTCTCATGGTAGACCTAAGCCTGGGACCATGTTACTTTTTCGTTTTAGGTGCCATGCCCAGAGACTAAAAAATAATAGTCATAAACTATATATATATATATATATATCTATATATATATATATATAATATATATATATATAGTATATATAACTATATATATATATATATATATATATATATATATGTGTGTGTGTGTGTGTGTGTGTGTGTGTGTGTGTGTGTGTGTGTGTGTGTGTGTGTGTGTGTGTGTGTGTGTGTGTGTGTGTGTGTGTGTGTGTGTGTGTGTGTGTGTGTGTGTGTGTGTGTGTATTTATGTGTCCCTAGACAGGGTTTGAGTTAAAATCATGAATTAAAGTTTTTTATATCTAAATCACATACGGGGTTTCTAATTAAAATATTTTCATCAATGCCAGTATACAGGGTGTTCCAAAACTGGAGGTCACAGGTTCGAATCTCAAAATTTTCCTTAGTAAGCATGCAGATTTTTTTACATAACTTTAAACGTATTAGTGAAAGGAGTATTTTGGTGTGAAAACAGAATGAATTTATCTTTTTCCGTTCAAAGTGGCGGCCATTTTTGTAAGAAAAATCAACATTTACGGAATACCCTGTAATTCTTTTATTATTTGTCATAAATGACTCCTGATTCAATATACTTATTTGAAATGAGCTAAGCTTTGCAATGATATATCACAAGACCACATTTATTAAAAAAACTAACATTTTCTAAATTTGATAGTTTGAAATATTAACTTAAACAAACTTAAAAATTCTAAATGTAAACATATGTCATATTGTATATCATCTTAAAGCTCTCGTTAAACTGACCAACTTTGTAATTTACACTATTGCCGTATTCTCTTGTGGTTTTGTAGAAATAAAGTAAAAATGCATTTTTTCCATATAACTTGCATGTTAAATTGATGTTATGGCAATAATCAAATAAGGACTTCCATACTATAAAGCCCTGAACAATTAGCATGCAAAATCATATGGGAAAATGAAATTTTTTTCGTTATTACTACAAAACCACACGAGATACAATAATAGTGTAAATTACAAAATTGCTAAGTTCAACGAGAGCTTTAAGATGATATACAATATAACATATGTTTACATTTAGAATTTTTGAGTATTGTTTAAGATAAAATTTTCAAATTTATTAAATTTTGGAAATTTTAGTTTTTTAATAAATGCTAGCTGTGTACCCGTTCTTCGCACGGGGTGTATTTGCAGTTTATTAACAGAATATAAAAATCATATAAATCATATAAAATCATATAAAATCCTTTCACACATTCACCTTTATTTGGTTTATTTTAACGTATCTCTAAGTGATCTCTCAGCTATGCCAGCTGCCAGACCAAATCCAAACGGCCCTTTCCAGGGCCACTTTAGAAATATAGGCTCAGTTTTTAAATGTATTGACGCAGGTGCTTTGCACTGCAGAACATCTTTGATTTATTTTATTATTATTATTTTTAAGATGGTAGCTGGTTATGACAGCCATGCGATGTATATATATATATATATATAGTATATATATATATATATATATATATATAACGTATCTAGATATTATAACATATTTTATGCTTAATAGGTTCTTGGTAAATTTGTCAAAATCTTGTTATATTCATTTCCCATTTGGGTTGGAAGTTAGAAGTTATGTCTTTGTCTTTAATGTTTTTGTTGCAGTTTTACTAAACATTAATATTCGTGATTAACTTTATAGTTATAAAGTACACCTTACCATTACTCATAGACGATTAAAGAAAACTCAGACTTGTCACGAATATTTAAACCTTGTGACAATAGCTGTACTAAATCCAATGTACCCCTGTACCCCAACCCTGTATTTCTTGTTCTACCCTTAAAAGACATGTACAAATGCAAATCCACATTAAAAATTAATTTAAATTTGAATACCCAACCCAAGTAAAACAACGCATCGCATGTCAGTAATGTAGGCACCGCACCAGTGTAGATATGTTTATTTTTAAGTAGATATTAGGTCTACTTAATATTTTTTTTTACTTTAAATTTACCGTCTTACCTAAAAATATCCCCATTTATTGCCAATTTATACAGAACCAAATAAATAGAGACATTCCACATTAAAATATTTTGCCTCGAAAAACATAGGAAAATAAAGCACTGATCTAGGATTACTTCTTATTGCCAAGGGAATAGCTCTTTCTACCTCCTAAATCTCCTGTCAAAATGAGCATATTTGTTTACAAAAAATTAAAACGATAACAAACATCTGCATAATTGTTCTAGCCATCTAATTCCATTTTACCAATCAGCATGATATCCTTGAATGAAAATTATCAGTGTTTCGTGAGCAGCGTCACCCTCACACATTAGTACTGTCCCGTGTCTATACTCGCATTATTCGGAAGATCGAGCAATTTATTAACCTTGTTGGTTTTAACTACATATTTTGTTTTCTCTTTATGTCAGAACGTGTCATGAAAGCTAAATTGGGAACTAAAATTAGTTTGCAATGATAATAAGAAATATTATAAGATTTAATGAAGAAAACTCGTTATTTAATACTTAGCATAAATTATTTTAATATTCATATTAAGAACCAAGAACTTAGTTGATTTTACTCGCCGTATTTTGGCAAGTGAAAGGTAAAAACTTTTTTTTTTCTTTTTTCTTTTTTCTTTTTTTTTTTTTGAGGGAGAGGCAGGGAAAATGCATTACGCACACAGGTGGCCAGCCTGTAGTGTGGGACTCCCCTAAAAAACGGGTTTAACCCACTAAAAACCTCCTCTACTCTTTAGGATTCTAACCTGGAATTGTTTATCACATTACGTCAGGCTAGGCCTAAATTTGGCTTACGCCCATGGGGCTCGCTCCTTATCCAGCTGTTCGGTCAAGGATCTGGGCCACTTCGTGGTCCAAATCGGTTTTCTTTTCCAGGAGGATACCCCGGACGACACTGTGACAAACAATCCCAGTTGCCCTCATCCTCCATAATCTTTTGGCAGACCGTGTCCACCGAAAAAAACACCGAGTTTTCTTGTGGCCTCCAGGCGGGGCCTTTCCCAACGCGAACAGCGGAAGAAGGTGTGTTCCGCGTCATCGGGAACGCCCGGGCAGTAGATGCAATCCGGTGAACCGGTCTTGCCCATCCGGTTCAGGTACGACTTGAAGTAGCCGTGACCTGTCAGGAACTGCGTGAGGTAGTAGTCCACCTCGCCATGCCGCCTTTCCACCCATGGTTGGACCTGCTCGATGAGTCGCGCAGTCCATCGTCCTCGGGTGTCGTGCTCCCAGCTGTGTTGCCACTGCTGGAAGGTTCGGGAGCGCTCTTCGGTTCTTGCCGTGTCCTTGCCGATCTCGCCTTGTCTCTGGTAAATCGCTTTCCTCTCCCCTGCCAAGAGCTTGACCGGGATGACTCCGGCGACCACCAGGACGGCAGGGCTCGGACACTGTCCGGTAGGCGGAACACACCCGGAGCGCAGCCTTGACGCTGAACCCGGGCGAGTCGCAACCTGTAGCACTCCTTATCTAGAGCGCCTGCCCACACCTCTGCCCCGTAAAGGAGCACGGACTGGACCGCGGACATCAACAGACGTCTTCTGCTGGATCGGGGACCCCCGACATTGGCCATCAGCCTACTAAGGTAAGTGACTACCTTAGCGGCCTTGTCCGCCGTACGAAAGATCTGATCCCTCCAGCTTAACTTGGTGTCCACCATAACCCCGAGGTATTTGGCGGCACGAGTTGATGTGACCACCTCCCTTCCCCACTCGGAGTGGGACGACGGTGTCGATCCTCTTCTTCGTGAGGATCACAATCTCCGTCTTACTGAGAGCAAGCGAGAGACCGTGATCGGACATCCAGTTGTTGACCACCCGCATAACTCGGTTCAACTTCAGTTGGGCCAGCTCAACGTTGCGTGCAGCAATGAGAGCTGCAACGTCATCGGCGTACCCAACCAAAGTGGTTTCCTCAGGCATCTCGGACCTCAGGAGGCTGTCATAGGCAACGTTCCAGAGATCCGGCCGAGTATTGAACCTTGTGCGGCACCAGAAGTGACTTCCATCGTCCGCGTTCCGTCCCTCGTGTCATAAATCAGGCTTCGAGAGCGTAGATAATCCTCGATGAGCCGCAACAGATATGCAGGAATACGAAAGGTGTTGCGAAGCGCATCCAACATATCGACCCACCTTGCCGAGTTGAAGGCATTCTTGACATCAAGCGTAACAAGAAGCACTACTCGGCGGGAGAAATGGTTGTGGCTCTCGGCTCTCTCCACAGCTCTCTGAACTTCGGTGACAGCGTCGATCGTTGACCGTCCCTTTCTGAAGCCGTACTGACGGGGGCAAGGTAAACATTAGACACGAATGAGTCTATATTAAAAATTTTAAGTGTTACAATCTGTGGTGAAAATGACAAGCTGTCTCTAATCCAGCTGATTAAAAATCATTTTAGGACATATGTTCACATGATATTTTTGGTTTATTTTGATCCCAGGAATCGCCACACGGAGTTTCGGAACAGAGTTTCCAAACACCCTGTGTATACAGAGTGTCCCAGAACTCTCTGGAACCCTTTTGTATATTTGTTCCTTGCATCGAGACAAGAAAAAAACATACAAATAGGGGTCTAGATTCCATCGTCAAGCCACTAGCCGCCATTTTGTTTTTTTCTCATAATAATTTTTATTTCGGTAACGGATGGTTGTATTCAGTTCATATTTGGTATGTATTTTTTTCAAACCACCGTATTTTTTTTTTAGGAAAAAAATAATTTTTTTTACACAGTATATTTTCAAAATGGAGGCCATTTTAAATTTTCAAACTCAAATATCTCAAAATCGGTAAATTTCATAAAAATTTTACTTTGCACAAAAAAGTTGCCAAATTAAATTATATAACCAACGGTTTCAGTTTTATAAGGATCTGACAACAAATAATAGAGTTATTGCGATTTTTCTCCAAATAAACATTGATTTTGCATTATAAGTTAATGCAAATTAAGGCCATTTTAATATAAAAATCGCAATGACTCCGTTATTTGTTATCAGATCTTTATAAACTTGGTAGATAATTTAATTTGGCAGCTTTTTTGTATCAAATGACACTTTTATGAAATTTACCGATTTTGAGTTATTTGAGTTTCAAAATTTCAAATGGCCGCGATTTTGAAAATACACAGTGAAAAAAATTAATTCTTTTCCTTAAAATGTACATTGGTATGATAAAGATTTTACCCCAAATATGAACTAAATGCAATCATCTGTTATAAAAATAAAAATTATTATTTGAAAAGAATGGCGGCTAGCGGCTTAACGACCCCTATTTGTATGATGTTTTTTTTTTGTCTCGATGCAAGGAACAAATGTACAAAACACAAAAGGGTTCCAGAGAGTTCCGGGACACCCTGTGCATATATATGTATGTATGTGTCCCTAGACACGATAACTCTCGTAAAAACGGTCCGATCTACACCAAATTTGGTAGAGATGTGTAATCCTACGTTTATTCAGATGATTTCCTAAACCAGACATATCGACCTACCGGAAGGGATAGTTTTGGGGGGTTTTGTACTTTCATTTTTTTTTTTGTATTTTTTATATGTAATTTTTTTAAATTTTTATTTTGACCATTGGATTTAGCTAAAAAAACACACAATTTTGTATTTTGAAACTTTGCTCTATCTCCATTGATTACCGAGATATTAAAAAGTCTAAAGACAGTACATTGTATTTTGGGGCTCCAATGTTAATCTTATGGAGAGTAAGGATGTGTTAATATTTCACTTATTAACCAATATTTTTGGATGAAACTTGGCATTCAGCTTCATCTGGTTGAGATTCATCCATTTATGGTAAAATATCTTGGTTTTTGTGCTTATCATGGCAGCCAACCTGCATACTCTTTTCTCATGTTAATCATATTGAGAATAGGCAAACTCCTTTAGCAATGGACAGATATTGATGAAACTTAGTATATGGCTTCATATGGTCAAAATAATTTTTTGTGTGCTAAAACCCTACTTTTAAAGTTCCCCATAGCAGCATACCTGCAAACTCTTTCCCTATATTTATCATAAGGAGAATAGACATTTATTTTCATATTTATGAGCATGTGATGATATTAGGTTTACAGGTTTATGTGGTCAAAATTAATATTACTAATTTGGAAATTCGCTCAGTAAGCGGGTCTGCTGCGACGGGGGTATTTTTTTATAAAATAAATATTTACAAAGCTACGTAGGACATTGACATAAAAAATCTTAACATAAGTTTGTTACCTTACTTAAAATTTATAAAATAACATTGTCTAATTAAAAGAAATAACCCTCACATAGTATAAGAAAAGAAAATGTGCGAGAGCATGGGATGGTCCGATGGTCATTATCATAGAAGAGTAAACAATATTTTAACTATTGCTTATCGTTACGCATTAAAAATAAAAAGAAATTGTAAATAAAAAAAGAAAAGAAAACTATAAAAATAAATTGAAATAGAAAATGGTTTTTATTTCTTCGGATGCAAAATATTTTGACATCGTTCTTCAACAACTATCAATAGTGATTAATTTTGTAAACAAATTACATTTTATTTGATTTGGTGCAACTTGGCAAGGACAGATAGACAGGGCCTCTTGGAGGGACGTGATATTTGTGAAAATGTGAAATTTTCCTCCACAACAGAAGAAAGATCTTAGATGACTAATTTACTAACATCCAATTTTTATAGAAATGCCAGAGAACTCAGATTAAAACAATATCACAGAAAACGGGTTTTTAGGTTAAGGATTAGGTTTAAGAAAAAAATTTCAAAGAATGAAAACTCTTTATTTTTTTGATATTTTATATTCTGTTATGGATTTGATTTGTCTATAGGATCAACTGTTTTATTAATAGACCTCATAAAAGGCATCGATTATAAAAATTGCAAATCAATTGCCAAATCAAACGACCACAAAGAGTGGTTTGAAGAATTTTTGAGACTGTAAGTAACAAATTAATAGAACCAAATTTTTAGTTTGATTAAAGATCTTTCAATAATATACCAACAATTCCTCGATATGACCAAGGCCGACTGACCATATCACCATGATTTACCTGGACCATGGTCACTAGACAAGACATGACTAATCATGAGGACAAAGTATAAAAACAATCTTAGATAAAAAATGATAAATGAAAAAAATTCGGTTTTGATGGTTAACGGTGTTTTTAGTTAAACAATTCATAGGATCAAAATTGTAGTTCGTGTGGAAATCTTTCAAAAACACACCACATCTTCTTGGCCATTAGTGCTCAAAGTAAAATAAGGAAACAAACATAAATTCCCTCAAGTGTAAAAAAACAGGTTTTACGGCTATGGGAGGGACATAGCGCAAACCTTTACTGGACCAAATTTTGAATTAATTCAAAGATTTTTCAAAAAATATTTAATACGACCAAAAATTTGGTTGCTACAGTGCAAAACTAGAAAACACAATCGTTAAAACTTGCTAAATCATTTCATAAAAATCTTTTTGATGGTTAACAGAGGGAGCTATGGCAACATGTCAAATAAAAATAAAAAATGTTGCGCGTTTAGCTTTCTTTAAAAATAATTCATAAAGTTGCAGATAGGAAGGGTGGTTTGTCTGGTAGAGCTAAACAATGAAATAGGTTAAATTATATTTATCAAAGTTCAGCAGACTTTAATTTTTTTACAGTTTTAATTTTAAAATATTATGTGTTTCTTACTATTCTTAATATTGTATTAGTATTACGCCTGTGTAGAAGTGTCTATGTGCCATAATAGTAAATTTATTGATTAAAATAGATGTAAAATTTAAGAAAGTTACAATTCAAGCATCTACCGGGTTAACAAGACAACATTTAAAAAAATTCATACAACCAATGTTGTAGTCAATTAAAAGATCTTTAATTAAGATGACTCTGATTTTGATACGACCAATCTAAAAAAACTAAAATTACAAATTCCACTTTACGCAATTTTAATTTTGTTGAGGGTGTTAAACTTTGAAAACACAAGATTTTGGGGTTTTACCTCTGCATTAACTTTACAAGCTGAGCGGGTGAAAAATTTCAAGTTCCTTTCTCATCCTGAAGTAAAAAAAACTTTGTCTATCTGATCAGTGAGTGAGTGAGTGAGTGAGTCAAGTTTCACATTGGGGTGTATAGTTATTTGGATGGATTCACTTTGAAGTTTATTTTACTTTGTCTTTTTGAAAGCTGTATACATATATGGTAAGTCGACTCTTTTGTTTATAGTCTCCCTTTTGCCTTTTATCTTTCACTCTTTCACTCTTTCTTTCCTAAATGATAGATTTCAACATAGTTCTCAGTTGAAAAAGCAAATCCTCATAAGCTAAGAAACCCCACATTGATTTCTTACATGTTATTAAAACACAAAGATAAAGTAATTAGACTAATTTAATGAAAATTCTAAAGAGTATAAGGCCTTGTTGACAAGAATCTTTGCAGTTTTTTCTTAAATTCAGGTTAACTTTTTCCAGATCGTATCTCATTAAAAATTTTGTTGTAAAATTATAAACCTGCATAAGTGGTTTTTTTAATTATTTTTTTTATATACAATTCTTATCTATGGGAATCTAGAGCCATTGCTTCTCGATTTCTGGTATTATAATTGTGGTTATCACCTAAGAATCTCAAACTTTTTATTTTGTTATCCAATGACAGAATAGTTTCAAATATATAAATTCCGTTTACTCTCATTATGTTCAGCGATACAAAGTGTTCTTTCACTGAAGTTCTTGGTTTTCAATTTAAAATTATCATTATATTCTTTTCTGTAATTTAAAAATAGTATCAAGGTTACTTTTAGATGTGGATCCATATGATATGCCTAATGAAATTATTGTGTGAATGTAGCAAAATATATGTTCTTCAGAGAGTTCAAGTAAAATAAAATTTTATCTTGACAATGCAAATATCCTGCATGATATTTTAGAAATCATATTTTCAGCATGTAAATTCCACGAAAGATTCTATTAAGAACAAATTAAATGTAATTATAACATCCGATCACAGTCCGACTTCCTGGACAAAGGGAACCTATTTGTATCCCTAGAATACAATTTACGTTTCCCTTTGTTGAGGGCTCGCCGTTAAAAGTTCGCCGACGTCAATTTCCGTTGATGTTGGCCTATTGTATGACCGGGCACAAGAGCCAAGGTCAAACAATAGAGTCAGTTGGTGTTGATCTTCGGACGGACTGCTTCACGCATGGTCAGTTGTACGTCTTACTCAGTAGAGTTCGACATCCAGACAACATTGCTGTTCTGGTACGTCCCGATAGGGTTCGCGAAGGAGTCGCATACGCAAAAAACATTGTGTATGACGAACTTCTTCGTTGAAGCCTTATTGTACTGAGCAGTAAGCTAGGAGGCCAGCTTTATCAAAATTCTCCGTTGGATTGTGACGTTTTTATGGCAGTACGATAGGGGGCCTGCTCATCAAAAGTCCCTGTTCACTATATTTTTTTGTGTTTGTTTCATTAGTTTCCATGTTTTGTCAGCAGAGGCGAAGGGAACTGCTTCACCAACCTCCCCGATGTCTTTTTAGTTACGATTTTGAGATTTATCGCAGAGGCTAGGGTAACTGCATATCAAACTGCCCGTTGTGTTTTTGTTAATTTGTATATATGTGTAAATATGGTTCCTGCGTTTCTCGGCCTCCCCGTGGCGGAACTGGATACGCCAGATAGCAATTCTAAGCCCTGGCTAACTAACAGAGAAACATTATCACTTTAACTACTACTACAAACAATACCTACAATGTCAAATGCAGCTAAAAGTCCTTGTATTAAAACTTCTGTAACCTAATCTTAACACCTTACCTAATGTATACCTTTAACAAAATTACATTTATTTTCATTTTGCAACCCCTTAGTTACAACACGTTTTAATGAAAACTGATAATTTTTATTCCACATAGACTTTACACACAATACCTTAAATACTCCTAGAAATTTAACGCGACCTACATTAATAATACTAAGTAGAATATTCATATAATTAATTATTATTTCACATAGCATTATTTTATTTTTTTATAAATAGTATATTTATGTACCGTAGGGGTCTTTGGCGGGTTCAATTTTTAAAGTATTCTTATTATTTTGTGCTAAACTTTTTTGTGAAAAGTATTACCTATGTCCGTTAGTGTCCCATTGTTAGCTATCTATTATTTTTAATTGATAGGTTTTTTATTGTTTTCGCTGGTTATTTTCTTACCTATCAAATCCATCATCTCACCATTAACAATAAGTATTTATGAAATAGTGTACTTTGGGCTCTGGCATTCAAAATTATGACTTTAATCATTAACTCTATAACAACTAAATATTTTTGCTTTTAACGAATTCGGGGCAACCCCTATGGGGGCATGGGGGCGTAGCCCCCATCGAGCCGCAGGCGAGTCTGAGTATAAACTGAAAACAATAACAAACCAAAACAATTAGTTTAACTGACAGAATATAAATCAGCTGATCAGCTGATTTAGAAACAGACCACATAACAGTTTTTCCCCCCTTAAAGTCTTGACCGCAACATTTGATCCACGTGTCTTCTGCATATCAGTCCATTATCAAGCTTTATCTTGTAGTGTAGGTTGCCTTCTTCAGATAGAACATTTCCAAAACTCCATTTTCCTTGGCCATTGTAATTTCTGACTTGGACTCGGTTCCCCACTTTAAATTGGCGTATTATACTTTTCGGTTGGTTCTCACATTGTTCTCTTTGCTCTGGTGTCATCAAGCTTAGGTATGTTCTAACTCTTCTGTTAAACATGAGGAAGTACGCAGAATTACCAGTTGAATTGGGAACTTGACGAAGTTGTATCAGTATTCTGTGAAGTTTAGATTCAAGGGTTCCTGGTTATTCTAATATTCATCTCAATGTTTTCTTGACCGTTTGAACAAAACGTTCTGCCTGTCCATTTGATGACGGGTGAAATGGTGCTGTCGTCTTATGTTTTGTTCCACATCTGTGAAGGAAATCACGGAAAGTAGATGATGTAAAACACCGCCCGTTGTCAGAAATGAGAATGATAGGTAGACCAAAGGTATTAAAAAGTTTTCTAAGTTCCCTCACTGTCCATTCTGCAGTTGCCGTCTTTGTGGGGATCACTTCCACCCATTTTGAAAATGCATCGACGACTATGAAAAACTGCTGTCCATTAGTTGGTCCCATGAAATCTATATGAATTCTCTCCCACGGCTGAGTTGCAGGTTCCCATGGGTGATTTATTTCTTTAGCTGGTGAGTTTTGTTTCTCTCGACAAGGTCTGCATCTGGAAATCATCTCTTCAATGTCTTTATCCATGCCTTTCCAACAACAGTAACTCCGTGCTAACGCCTTAGTTTTAACCATGCCAACGTGTCCAAAATGTAGTTCCTTGAGAACAAGTTCTTTAAGAGAGATCGGAACTATTACCTTCTACCCTTTAAAAAGGCATCCTTCATGAAGTGTTACTTCATTGTCATGGTATCCTAAGGTCTCCACTGATTGACCATCCTTTAGAGCTTTGACGACAGGGCCGAGTTCTGGATCTTTGATTGTTTCAGAAGCTAGTAGTTTATGGTCAATTTTGATTGTGTTAAGTTGGTTTGTTTGAAATACATTGTGTTCATCAGCACTCTCACTTTTCAAAGTCTCCACAGGAAACCTAGAAAGGAAGTCTGCATTACCATGTTCACTAGTGCGTTTGAACTCAATTTTGTAGTCGAATCCTGATAAGAAATGTGAATAATTGAAAATACGAGTTGCAGACATTGACGGAAGGCTCTTATGTGGATTGAATATAGCAACTAGTGGTTTATGGTCTGTAATGAGAGTAAACTGTCGCCCATAGCAATACGGGAAAAATTTCTTTAGCCCCCAATAGATTCCTGTTGCCTCTTTGTCGATCTGACTGTAATGTCTTTCAGTCTTGGTGAGTGACCTGGAAGCAAAGGCGATGATAGGTCTTTCACTTCCATCCGGGAATCGATGAGAGATTACAGCACCCAGGCCTACGGGAGATGCGTCCGTAGCGAGAATCAGTGGAAGGTCTGGGTTAAATTGGCACAGAACTGTATCACTTGTAATTATTTCTTTTATTAACTGGAAGCTTTTCTCACATTCACTGTTCCACCTGAACTGTTTTCCCTTTTGTAAAAGTTTATGTAGAGGGTTTAGAAGAGTTGATAGGTCCTTGGTGAATCGGTTGTAGTAATTCACTAGACCTAAGAATGATCGAAGTTCATTAATGTTTCTAGGTCTTTTAGCGTCCTTAATAGCTTTGATCTTATCTTCACCCTTATGAATCCCATGTTCATCGATAACATGTCCTAAGTACTGGATTTTCTTCTGAAAAATTTACATTTGTCACGGTTCAGTTTCAAGTTGTGCCTCCTGAGACTTTCAAAGACTCCTTTTAGACGATTTAGAAGTTCTTCTGCTGAACATCCTTGAATTATTATATCATCGAAAAAACACTGAACTCCCGGAAGACCTTGAAGTACCCCATCCATGGTTTTCTGCCAGATTCCAGGGGCAACCTTGACACCAAACATTAATCTGTTAACAGTGTATTGCCCTTTATGAGTGCTCAATGTTTGTATTTCTGCACTCTCGGAATCCATTTCAAGGTGTAGATAAGCATTGCTCAAATCCAACGTACAGAACAATTGTCCACCATTCCTCAATACGTAAAGATATCCTCAATACGTGGTATCGGATAATGGTCTTCTTTGATTTGCTTATTCACTGTGACCTTGTAATCGGCACATATCCTCACACTCCCATTAGATTTCATAACTGGCACAATAGGAGTACCCCATTCTGATTTATCAGTTTTCGATATAATGCCGGCTTCTTCAAGGCGATTGAGTTCCTTCTCAACCTTTTCTGTTAGGGCGTAAGGTATTGGGCGTGCCTTGACAAATATCGGTCTTGCTCCATCCGTGAGCTGTAAATGTCCTTTCTTATCAGGAATTTTCCCTACACTAGTTTCAAACAAATCCTTGAAATCTTCTAACAGTTTATCAAGTTCTAAAGTTTTTGTTTTGCTTTCCACAGTTTTTAGCTCCGCCCAGTCTAATTTCACTCCTCTTATCCATTCTCTTCAAAAAATTGCGTCCAGATCTTGGTTGACTATGTACAATTTACCAACAAATGTTTGATTCTTGTATACACACTGCACAAAAACAACTCCCCTAGGTTTAAGAATTTCACTTGTGTAAGTTTTCAGTTCAACATTTGTGTGAAAGATTCTCTTATTTAGATTCAGTTTTTTGTAAGTAGAGTATAGCAAAATACTGATCGCCGCACCAGTATCAAGCTCCATTCGAACGGGTTTTCCCTCAATCTCAATGTCAATCATAAACTTGTCATTATTATGAGACTGTACCTTGTAAATGTTATGTTCCTCTTTGTCCATGTCCTCTTCATCAGTTTCAGTTAAATGAACTCTATTTTGTTGTGAACTCAAACACACACCAGATAAATGTCCTTGTTTATTACATTTCTTGCAAATTTCATTGACATATTTACATTGATTAGCTCTGTGGTTAGGTGACCCGCAACGGTAACATTTACCCTTAAGTCGTTCAAATGGAGAAGACTTGTAAGAATTATGTGCTATGTAAGGTTCCTTCGGGCGTCCCTTACCAGTTGGTGCCATGGAAGGTTCCTTCGGGCGTCCCTTGCCTGTTACCTTATGAACATTTCTCTCCGGTGGTAACGTACTCTCAACTAAAGTACTTTCATTCTTGGCCAGTTCCATTGTAGACGCTATCTTGACTACATCTTGAAAAGATTGGTTTGACTTTTCTTGTAACAACTTTGTTCTGATATCAGTATCCTTTAGGCCTCTAATAAACTGCATGCGGAGCAATGTATTTGCAATTGATTTATTGCAATGTTCACAGGTAAAATCACAGTCTGAAGTTAACTTTTGTAATTCAACAGAATATATCTTGATGGTTTCCTGACCTTCCTGCATTCTTGACAAAAATCGGTGCTGTAAAGCCCATGTACTGGGTTGGGGGTCGACATATTCTGTCAATAGATTTACTAGTTCGTTGAAGGTTTTGTCAAGAGGGCTTTCAGGAGCACAAAGATCGTACAGTTTCTGATGTAACTGAGGTGTAAGCGCGTGAAGCAAAGTGTAGACATGGTCATCTGGCTGCATCAATCGCCCATGTAAATGGAGAAATACTTCAAGGCGTCTGATAAAGTTTTTGAACGATTCCTCTTCCTGAAAAGGTATAAAAGAAATTGAGGCAGTCAACGGTCGAGAATGCTTAGGGGTTTCTGGTGTCCCAATGGTCGATTGAGAATTTGCTGTGACCTGACCCAGTTGTCCTAATCTCTCCTGTAATTGGTCCACCAGATTGTAGTACTTGTTTTCCATCTCTACTCTGTATTCTATTTTGTTCTCCAAGTTTTCTTCTTCCGTTTTCATTTCTATAATCTGTTGAGCTGCATTAAACCTTTCCCAATATTCTTCCAACATCTTGATTCTTCCTCTAAGTACGTCCATAGAAAGGTCCTGGATATTCACTAAAAATCTGTCAGCTCTTGTAAGCTGTGCTTTAATAACTGATCTAACTTTCTTTAAATCAGAGATATTTTCAACACGGTCAAAATTACTCATAATGGAAAGAAACAAAAACAAATAGTGCACAGTAATAAAAAAAAATACAACAAAAAGTTTTGGCTCGTCGCCACATACTAAGAACTGTACAAATTAAATGTATTTATAACATGCTCTTTATTTGGAATCTGAGTATAAACTGAAAACAATTAATTTAACTGACAGAATATAAATCAGCTGATCAGCTGATTTAGAAACAGACCACATAACAGTTTCTTATCAATTTGCAACCCTAAAAACGTAGTATGTGTTACTTCGTTTATTAATTTTTTATTAATTTCAATTTTTGGACTGATGTGTACTTTAGTTTGGCGTGTTTCAAATGAGATAAATTTAGTTTAACGGGGGTTAAGTAAAAGCTGTTTATCATTTAAATATTAACTCAACAAATGTAAGCCAGTTTTTTAAGTTAATTCCAATGCTTTTTCTGAAGAACCAGAAATTTTTTAATTAGCATCATCTGCATACATATATAATTATCTATTATAAGACAGGTTTGGGACATTCCCAGTGTAGCAAATAAAGAGTAATGGGCCCAGAATCTCCACGGTGACCCCTGTGGCACTCCATGCTTTACTAATCTAGTTTGTGATTGATAGGATATTTTCATTTTGTTTTCACCGCAGTATACTAATTCTACAAATTGACTTCTATCACACAGATAAGATTTAAACCATTGCAGGATATTTTTGTGAATACCGAGCTGGAAAAGAATGGACAAAAGTTTATCATGCTTCAGAGAGTCAAACGCTTTAGAAATATTCATAAATATACTCACGACTTTTGTTTGCTGTCCAGGCAGTCAACGATAGATTCTGTGAATTCTGTGGCTGCAGTTAAAACTGATCTACCATGCCTGAAACCATGTTGGCAATCGTCCAAAAGGTTATTTGTTTCTAAGTAATTGATTAATTGATTGTACATCACCTTTTCAAATATTTTTGATATTGTAGGAAGCAGGGCTATGGGGCGGTAATTTGTTATTTCAGATTTAATTCCATTTTTAAACAACGGTTTAAATCTTGAGACTTTTAATTTACTTGTAAAGATCCCTGACACGAAAGAAGAGTTTATTAAGTGAGTTAAAGGCTTTGATAAGACAGTAATAGCTTTTCTTTAAGAGTGCCACAGGGATCTCGTCATAACCAGTGCTATACTAATTTTTAAAATGACTTACAATGCCATTAACTTCTTTCTTGTCAACAGGCTTTAACCGAAAAATAGTTTAAAAGAACTGTTTTTTTAGAAATACATTATTGTCTCTTTCTATTGCCTTTTTTTAGCATTTCAGTTACAAGTTGTTATCTTCAATTTTTTTTAGATAAAATCATGGTTTTTAATGTTTACTTAAATCTTTTTTTTAAAGTGAACAAAAGAATTCTCAAAAATTTAAAAGGCATGTTTAAGTTGAGTGCGAGTAAAAACATGAGTTGAACATGAGTTGCGAGTGATGTTGAGTTGAGCATTGTTTCTATGGATTGAGGAAGATAAGCCTCTCTCTAGAGTAAACATCAGTGTTTCTTGTGAAAACAGTGGCAGTTGTTGCAACACTGAACGCACAATCTTCAACAAATGCTACAAAAACAATTCCTGAATGTTCCAATGATTTTGGTAAGAATTTTACAAACATCCATTCCTAGCAAAACATTACTTGAAAACTTATAGATCAGTGCTTTATACATGTTCAAACAAGTTTTTATATCTTTAAAAAAATTGGTATTCCTTGGTTACAAGGACACCTAATATTACTAAAAAAAGGGAGCCAATGGGCCAGTTCTGGTGGTCATAATTAAGTAAGCGGCTCCACCATTTAGGCTAACTTGGTGATTACCTACCGAAACAGCATATTCCCTGTAGTCGAAACAAGGGTCGTACCTGGGAGGGGAGAGGGCAACCATCGTAAACTGCCCCGGATGCTGCGGCTCTAGGAGTGCTGTGCAGCAGCTAAGAGTTTAATGTTTAATCAGTTACGTAGTGGCCACGGTTGCAGGGCGGACCCTAAAATTTGGCGGAAACTGTTCTGCCAAATGTTTAAAATGTGCCAATATTTAGGTGTCAATGTTTTGTGCTTTTTTCAAAGGTTTACATGTGTTATTGTTGTGGATGTTTTCTGGACATGTGTATAGTATTTAAGTTATTTATTTGCAATTTTTTTCATGTATAGCAAAGTGCACAGTGCGTGTATAGCCTGCTTGATTTATTATTTTTGTTTAGTGTTATTTTATTTGCATGTGTTAATCTTGTTGATAAGCTTTGCTGGGCATGCATAATATTTATGTAATTCATTTACTCTGTTGTTATGTACGTAATAATTATTTACAGTCGCCTACACTTATATTTATATGATTTGCATGTCAGGTATTTAAGCAATTCATTTGCACATTTATTATGTATATAATAGTTTACCTGCCAACTTGAATGATCTGCATATCTAGTATTTAAGTTATTTATTGACCAATTTTTATTTACAATCTGTTAAGGGTTAAAATTTGAAAAAATACTTATTTAATAAGTAAATTAGCTGTATAGAAGAGTGACATGAATTATTGCTGGTCTCTCAAAGCAATTTTAAACCTAAACTCAAGTATAAACCAAAATCGCCCATATTTTAACATTAAATTAAATTAAGTTTGAGTTAAACTTGTTTGGAGAAACAGGCCGTTAGTCCCTATTTAACAACAGAGTGAAAAAAATAATGATAAAAGTAAATAATAATAATAAATAAATAAATAATAAAAATTATATGATATTAAAACGGTAGGGGAGGTTCCAAATGGAATGGCTTTTTAGATAATAATCTGAAAAATTACCGTCCATTAAGTTCATTGCCAGTGGTTTGGATGAAAGTTAAATTTTTCTTTACATTGTAGACTAAATTTTATGATTTCTTCCTTTACTTTGACAGTCCTAGTGTCATGGTGTAGAATTTCATTGCTGACATACCAAGTGGTTTCCAGGATGCTTCTTAAATGCTGCGATTGAAATCTTTGTATTATGTCAATATTCAAATTACTGACTGAGCCAAATGGTCAAATTCTGTACATCCAGTATGATTTGAGTATGACTTTATAGATAATCAATATACTGGGTGGGTTTCAAATGCCCCCCCACCTAATTTTTTTTCCATTTCTTAAAATATCGACTCCCAACCACCATCAAACATTGCAAACAACTTGTAACTGAAAACTTGAAAAAGCAACTTTTACTTCTTTTTGGCGTTGTTCACATTTTTGGCCACCACGTTGGATCCGCCATTTTGAAATCAACTTTTTATTTTTTAAATAAAAGGAAGACGTTTTATTATTTCAACCTGAATTTTTTAAATGTAAAGGTAGGGTTGGACGCATCATTTCAAAGTAATGTTTGCGTTGAACACAACGCCGCCATCCATTTTTAATTACCTGTTTCCGTTCTCAAGATATTAAAAGTTTTTAAATTTAAATTTTCAAAATTAAAAATGAAAAAATCCTTAGTTTTCTTTAGTATTTTTTTTTTAATTGACTTTTTATCATCAGATATCCCACATAAAAAAGAAGTATTGCTTTTAAATAAACTAAATAAACTGGAATAAACTTTTCTTTTTTTCAATCTTAAGGTAGGGTTTTGACACATCATTTCAAACATTTCAATCATTTCACATTTTTTGCGATGAACACGATGCCGCAATCAGTTTTTAATTATCTGTTTTCGTTTTTGAGATATTTATGGTTTTATAAAATTAAATAAAAAATTTAAACATTCTCGTTTTTTTTTTACTGTTTTCTTAAATATTGGCTTTTCATCAAAAGATATATATATATATATTTTTTTTTTTTTAAGAGGTTGGCGGACCTCTTTTTGCCTTACTTTGCCCCCTCCACATAGACTATTGATCTGTGCGTGGAACGTATTATACAAAGTACGGGGGTGAGCCGCTACAGTACAAGGTAAAAGGTACTGATAAAAGTCACTGGCAGAACGCGGATTCGAACCCACGACATCGCTGCCATGGTCCCGAAGTCCGGCGCGCTAACCACTACGCCACCGACTCACCCAAATCCTTCGTTAGTTATAAATTTTAACTGTCATCTTGGGTAAGCCACATTGGATTATAATGCTTGTTTTAAGTTAAATGTGGTAATGTGACACAAGATGATATAAACAAGAATCGCTATCCAAATTTCCAACTTAAAAAAAATCTATAGCAACTACTAAAACGGGATATGTGATGATGAAAAGTCAATTAAAAAAAAAGTAAAAAAAAACAAGATGTTTTTAAAATTCTTACTTTTATTTATAAAACTGTAAATATCTTTAAAACGACAAAAGATATTTAAAAACAGATTTCGGCATCTTGTTTAACGCAAAAAGTTACTTTGAAATCACAACTCAACCTTAACAGTTAAAAAATAAGTTTATTCCAATATGGCGGATCCAAAATGGCGGCCAAAAATGTAAACCCCATCAAAAAGAAGTACTTCTTTTTTATCTGGGGTATCTGATGATAAAAAGTAGATTTTAATTTAAATTATTGAATAAAACTAGTAATTTTTGAATTTTTTTATTTTGAAAATTAGGATTTAAAAACTCTTAATTTCTCGAGAACGGAAACAGATCATTAAAAACGGATTGTGAGGTTGCGCTCAACGCAAAAAATTACTTTGAAATGATGGGTCCAGCCCTACCTCTACATTTAAAAAATAAAATGTTGATTTCAATATGGCGGATCCACGATGCCAACCAATAATGTGAACATAAAAAAAGTAAAAGTTAATCAATAATGTTCGTGGTGTTTGGGGTTCATTATCTTAAAAATGCAAAAAGAAAAAAACAAATTGGGGGGGGGAGGCATTAAAAACTCACCCTGTATGTTTTAAGGATGATTTTGATTTTCCATATTATGAGCCAAGGGATTATTAAATTTAAAATTTAGAGCCAATCGTTTATGCCACACATGCGATTGCCATGTTAATAACATTCGATCAAGGAGCATTCCTAGGTATTTAACCTCAGCAACCTGATAATTAGGAAAAAAATCTGAAGTAACATCTATATCTCTTATATTAATACGTGAGGGCTGTTTTTTGTGGACAAAAAATCCGTTATTTCTGGACCGATTTTAATGTTTGAGATGTCAAAATGTTTGTCCCAATTCGTAGTTTTGCATAAAGGGTTTAAATTTTTGATATTTGTACTCTGAAGGGCACGGGAAGCCTCTAAAGTTCGTTTTTTGTCCATAAGATTAACATGGGGAACAATTTATATTGAATTGCAAAATAAAACAGCTGTGATGGTAAAACAAACAAACACATGTTAAAAGATAGCTGAATAGAAGCAATTAAACAACGGGTACTGAAATATCAACACAATTATTCCATACTTTAATACAAGGAGTGTCTATTGTGTGGAAGAATTTGTGTGTTTTATTACCTTTTTCTCAAAATGTAGAAGGTAGATTTTGCTTGAACTTTGGACATATGTGTATTTGGGCACAAAAATAAGTTTAGAAACTTAACCCCGGAAAAATTCATTTTCCTGTACAAAAACTGGTTGGAAATTGAAATTTTTGGACTGGGTCGTATTGGTTATCAGATTGGTATTGAAACAACAACAAAATTTAACAAAAATTGAAATAGAACACTAAATGTTTGCGCATGGGTTTTCAAACTGCTGTGAACTAGGAAAAGGGATAGTTGGTTGTTGGTGTAACTTTAATAACCTGTTTACTGTGATAATATAACAAATTTAATGCAGAATGCTACACCTGTTTGAAAGAGACGACCTTTAAAAGTTTTTACCTCCAGTATAGATAACAAGCTTATTGAAAAAATGGTTCGTAAAAAGAGAAATTTTAACCAAAATATAAATGCCATATAAACAAAAATTGATCGCACCAACAAAAGATGTAGATTTTCCTAATTTTTGTGGTTTCTTCTGTAATGCTAACGAAAGTCAAGTTAAAGAGGATTTAGTTTGTTATAAATAGTAATAGTGTGGGTTCATTCACTATGTCGAATACTAACTCATACATTCATTATTAGAAAAACAGCCGCATTGAGCGCTGCATATCTTATACAGGGCAGAGGAGATGTAGTTAAATATTGATTGTGTGATGAACTATCTAGACTAGGGATCGCCTCCTGATCGAAATTCAACCAAAATTTCTGTTTATCTGGACCCAAGAAGTTTAAAAACATTTTATAACTGAAAAATCTGTTCTTCCAGTTTTTAGCAGTTGTTTTTACAACAGCTGTCGAATGATTCAATCAATTCTCCTTCTTTCATAAGATTAACATTGGAACTTTGAAAAACTGTGGGGCGTAGCCCTGGAGTCTGATGTGAATTATAATAGGATTCTGCTCATCTACAGGATTCTACCTTTCTAACGGTATGCGAGGATTTCTTTTACGATGCTCACGAGCTGAGAAAAAGGGAGGAAACCAAACATGCTTGCCTCTTTTAGAGATCGCCTCCTGGTTGAAATTCAACCAAAATTTTTCTAGACCGTCTGGATACAATTTGTTAAAACAATCTATATATTAATACTCAAGCATGTTTCATTTTCTCCTTTTTTCTCAGCTCGTGTACATCGTAGGATAAATCCGCACATACCGTTAGAAAGGTATAGTCCTGTAGATGAGCAGAATCACATTCTAATTCACATCGGACTCCAGGGCTACGCCCCACAGGCTTTCAAAGTTCCAATGTTAATCTTATGGAGAAAGGAGAATTGAATGAATCAGACAGCTGTTGTAAAAACAACTGCTAGAGAATTAGGAAGAACAGATGTTTTAGTTCTAAAATGTTTTTAAGCTTCTTGGGGCCAGATCAACTGAAGTTTTGATCGAATTTCGATCAGGAGGCGATCTCTAGTATGTCATAATTGAAGCATCTGCTCTTCCTGATTTGCTAGCATGTTTTATGTCAACAGCTGTCTAATTATTCATTCAATTATCCTCTCATAAGATTAACATTTGAAATTTTGAAAGCCTGTAGTGCGTAGCCCTGTGGGCCGATGCGAATTAAAACGCGATTCTGTTCATCTACAGCACAACCTTTCCAACGGTGTGCTCGGATTTCTCCTATGATGCACACGAGCTGAGAAAAAAGGAGGAAACGAAACATGCTTGCCTATTAATATAAAGATATAGATCTTACATCTGTAAATTTATAATAAATTTTATAGGAGTTTTTAGGCAGAGGCGTCATCACAAATCGGCATAAAAACCATCATTTAATTCTAGCTAATTTGGATCTAAAAAAACAACCACCAAATCTCAACACTATCACATTGGGAAGTTAGAGAATTATTGATGCAGATATATGGATGAAATACCAATATGATATAATCTGATTTTCACTACAATTTAATTTTCATTGATAAATGCAGCGCATCGCGCTGCACGGGCCCCCTAGACTATATATATATAATAATACGTGAAGCCGTTTTTAGTAAACACTACTCCTCCCTTATTTCTAGACGAAATTCAATGTTTGAGATGTCATATTACTCGTCTCAGTTCATAGTTTTGCAAAAAGGTTTTAGATTTTTGATATTTGTACTCGGAAGGGCATGGAAAGCCCTTAAAGTTGTTTTTTGTCCATATGATTAACATGGGGAACAATTTTATTAAATTTCAAATAAAACAGCTGTTCATAGTTAAATCATAAAAACACATGTTAAAAGCTAAATAGAACTTTAAATTTTTATGCAAAGGGCAAGGTTTCATTACAAGGTACTCAAATTGCGCTGCACAGGTACCCCTATATTCGGAGGCAATAGAACAGGCACGTGAAGGACAAGCTAGTTAACATCCTATACTCTTATACGAGCAATGTTTGCTTGTTTGTTTGCTTGCACAATTATCTCAAAAACGGCTCCGACGATTTCCTTCAAATTTTGGAATATGGGGGTTTTGGCCACCAGAAATCGATTGGAGCTGGTCCCATAGCTGGGAAAAATCCGGTTTTCGCGCTAGAGCCCTTCAAAGATCCCATGTTATCCTTATGGAAATTTTTTAACTGAACAAAAATCAGCTGATAACTGTAGATAAAATAAACCAATGTGTTACATCTTTAACCTGTGGTTTTAGGAAAATCATACCAATGTGCAGCAAACCTTCCGCCTGGCGAGTGAGCGGAGCGAACGAGCTTTGTGTGAGAAACGAAAGTAATAATTTTACCGAGCTTAAGCTCGGTCCCCCTGGTACTGTAGTTAAATGAGCAAAAATCAGCTGGCTTATTAGAAGACTTAACCTTGACACGACTGTTCCATTGCCCCCAACTATAGTGTTTACAGTAACTTAAGTACGGTTCACAAAAATAGTCCGATGAGAGTTGCCAATGCGTTGTTGCCAAATATATCCAGAAACATATTTTTATTCTATAAAATACATGGAAAACATCACCACAAATGACCATATTGCAAGATGAGAGGGTCACACCTGTTGAAATTTCCATCTTACTATTTTTGTGACCCTTACTATAGTAGCTAAACAGATGTATTAAGTCAGGGGTTTGTATCTCAGACAATGACCTCAAAATAGAATGTTACCTGCTGATTTCACACATGAACCGCATGGATTTTATTTTTTTAATTTTCTTTGCAACAACTTAAGTTACTTTAATAGTTGAAAATACTAAATTGTATATTTTTTAGCTCTTGTGAACCATTTTACTCAAAATTATAAAATTTAAAAAAATAAGGGTGAAAAATTTGAAAACTCATATAGGGGAAATCTGAGGCTTCCTATCTAAATTTAACTCTGTGTTCCAAATTTTTTTAAATCGCTATCATCAAACAAATTCCTTATACTAAAAGTACCACCAATCTGCAGGTCTAAGTGTGAGATTAATATTCTTCTTTTGCATTTAATTTAACACATGAAAAGTAATGAAAACACATATGTTTATTTTTTATTTCAAACTTCATAACATGTAAATGGGTGTTTGTTTAAACAAACATGAGACCAAACACAAATAGTTATTAATTAAAATCTTAATATGTGAATATTTTTTCAGTGTATTTAAAATTTGAATACATCTATGTTATTAAACATTCAGTACCACCTGTTTTTGAGGCTCCGCTACAGAAATACTTTTTGTAAGTAGCCTCCAAATCAGTATATTACTAGTGGTACCTGTGCAGCACAATGCGCTGCTTTACCAGAGTCCATAGAGATCAAACCTAGGTTTTTTTCTGCAAATTAACTTACACAATTGTGGGTGTATGATAAATTGATCTTCATCATTAATTCTCCAACTTCCCACTGTGATATAGTGTTGAAATTTGGTGGTTACACTTGGTGGTAACAATGTTATTTTGGAAATATCGACAAAACTGCACCCTCATTAAGGTGCGTTTACACCAGAGTTGACAACAAAAAGTTATTAACTTTAACCATAAAGAGATACTAGCAAGAGCAAGAGTTGGTAACTTTTGGTTGTCAACTCTGGTGTAAACGCACCTTTACAAGGTATCTTGTAGAAAAATTATATTTTAGCTAAGTTGATTATTTTTATTTTATTTTACAGTGTTCTTCCCTTGATTAAGACATATAAATGTAATTATTAAAAAAATATAAATAGTTATCACGTTCGCTGCTGGCAGCTGCTATAGCAGTTGCCCGCCCACTAGCGCTGTGCGCTGACAACTGCTAAAGCAGTGGCGTGCTCCCTTCAAAGTTATTGCTTCAGTGTGAGCCCAGCTCTTGGCCGGGAAGGTTTATATCGTCCCCGCATATTGTGCCGGTTTCGCTCGTTAATCCGTTTCCGGATCGGGAATTCCATTCGTTTTCTTGCTATCGTTGGAGGAATGTAAGTATAATTCAGCATGGGGGTTGAGTTTTGACATTTTATATGCCACAGCGAACGTGTTAGTTAAAAAATAAGTGTGAAATAATTTGTTTTCCGTTTAACTGCCTTTCTCGTTTTCACGTATAGGAAAACTTTACTTCAGATGTAGGATCTAACTACTACTTATACAAATAGGCTAACATTATAAATAAATGAAAATGTTGTAAAAAACCTAATAATTACAACTAATATATACCTAACAATAATAATACAGTAACAGTATAACAAAGTTTTAATAATATATGGAATGTTTTTGACAAACATGACTCCTCTGTCTGTTCCAATTTTTGGATCAGTTTGAGGTATGAAACTCATCTCATTTATAAGTTTTGCAACTAAGTATTATGTAAATAGATTTTGGATATTTCTATAATGATAGGCCTGGGTAGCCCCTCAAGTTTTGGCATAAATTTACAAAAAAATTAACATGGAGAATGATTAAATTGAAAATTTAAACACCTGTTAACAGTAAAACAGGAGACCAACACGGGTAAAAGTATGTATAGAAGCAATCGTACTAGGCTACAGCGGGACCTCTCATATCCAACTCTCCTACAAACGAATCCTCCGGATGATGGCTACTGGCGAGCCTATTCAGACGTGAAAGAAAGAAAGTGTGTGTGATATACTCTATGCTTTTGTTTTTAACTGTCAGTCCATATTTGTTAATGTGAAATGTGCTTTGACTATAATCTTGCACTGTTTTGAGTTTTTTTCCATTATTTACTGCTCCTCCCGACTTTTCTGACTACAGCCCAAATATGTGAGTTTCTACTGTACTAATGAGGTGACAAAACACTGTACATCAACCCAAAACCTGATTAATGTGGCACATTGCACTGCATAGGCAACCCTAGTATGTGATTATTAGTGTCTAATGTGTAAGTATGTTCTTGCTAATGGGTTACTGATAATAATTTTCTTACCACTCAAAGAAACTAAAATACTAATTTCAATCCAGGTCTATGGCCAAGAAAACGGAAAATGTGAGGCTTCTTCTACACTCAAAAGATCAGAGTTCTAGACCATGTTGGCAGACTAAAGCCCGGGGACACTGTTTCCTCTGCACCATCCTACAAATTATTCTATTCCTCTTCTTCTTCATTGTCTTACTTTTCATTGCTTTTGAAGTATCTGACATAGAGAAAGACATTAAAAGAAAAGGGAAAGGAATCAGTAACGATCCTTTACCAAATAACACCATTCCAGGAACAGCGTTGTGCAAGTCTGTTAATGCGGAGAACATGAGTTTAGTGGCATTGGGATACTTGACTGGCATCAGAGAGAAGAGCACCATGGAAGCCCAGAACCAGATATACTACCTCACCGACCGCTACTTCACGGACCAGGAGGCTTGTGCTATTGAAGCTGCTCTTCGCCTTTTCCAAGATAAATCTATATTTATCATTGAGATTGGAAATGTTACTGTTAACCATACAGGAACTAATTACATACCTTACCTAAGGCAACATTACACAAATCTAAATGAAATCAAATCAACAGCTGAAAAGTTTTTTAAAGGGTCTCCATTCCAAAATCATATAAAAAGTATTGACAATTTTGCTTTATTTGCGGCCAAAGTGTTGCTTGTGTGGCAGTTTGGGGGGACCGTGTTGGACCCAAACTTTCTTCTCCTCACAAGGAGGCTTTACGACCAAAACGAGGGATTCTGTGAAGTTGACAAGGATTTACTGTTTTGTCCCAACCAATGCAGCGCATTTGTATACCAGGTAACTACCTTATTTAAGCACAGTTATTATTTACAGTAATGGTTACTATTTCTGAAAATCTGAATTGGCTGGATTCAGACTCTAGAAAATCCAACCAGACAATCTAAAATTTGTTGTTTATAAACAATATAATCAGTTGAATTAAATTTTTATACCCACAGTACATATCTCAATGAGATTGCACTGTCAAGTAATTCTACAATAGGAAAATCATCGTAATTTACGAGGCAGAGACAATAGTTGCATTGCAGGAATATGACGACGATGTAGACTGTTTTTCAACAGTCTGTTGTTTTTAGTGTGATGAAGAAGTTCCCACTATTTCCAACTAAATAGACACCAAGGAAAACTTTTAAAATATTTTTAACTTTGTATAAATAAAGGGTATTCTAAAAATATGCGAAATAAAATTAACAAATTCCCAGATATTTTTGAGATATTCAGCTTAAAATTTAAAATACCCCCCAATTTAAAATTAGTAGTCTTCAATAGTTTCTAATGAAATGTAGCTTACTAATATACACAACCATGCAAAATTTTAATTTTATATCTTAATCCACAAAGGAGAGAAAAATATTTATTAAATATAACATATAGACAGACAGACAGGAAACTAGGCAGGATAGTACATACGTCATACGATAAAATTTGTTTATTTAAGGATTAACCTGGTGAAGTTTGGGTCAATAATTTGGTAGTTACCTCCTGTACATCTTAACATAAATGTTAACATAAAAACTAGGATTGTTGGAAAATTCTACTAAATTGTAAGAGCCATATAGCCTATACAGTAGTAACAAAGTATTTAGCCAATGAAAACATTTTGATATAAATTGTAGTAAATTTAATAAACTTAAAAATGATATGGTTTCTATGAAAAATTATTGCTTCAGGGTCATAATTGGCCGACCGAAAAACAAGTGCTCTTGCCGTAGAACCGGGGACTTTTAAGTTTGACATCCTTACCACCAGAAACACATTTATCAGCAAAAAAATTCATACCTCCTTCCATATGATTAACATCTGGAACATCTTTATTGACTGGACCGTACCGGATGTCTCACGTAAGGTGTCTCAAATTGATTACAGATCAAAAGTTTGTCCTATAATCTTGAAATAAAACTATTTCCCACTATATTGACCCCAAGGAAAAATTTAAAAATATTTTTAACTTTGTATTAATACAAGGTATCCTAAAAACTTTTTTTTTTAAAGGGGCCACAGGTTCGAATATTGGAAATTTCAAAAACAAACATATGTCATTTTATACATCACTTGAAAGTTCTATTCAAAGAAACATGTTGGTGGAAACAGAGTTTGGTTATTTTCGTTTGTTTCAAAATGGCGGTAATTTTTGCGGTCAAAATCAAATTTTACGGAATACCCAGTAATTCTTTTATTATTTTTCGGTCCTCCGATTTTGATGAATTTGGTATGGAGGTGTAAGACCAGGTCTATTTTCATGAGTTCGTGAACCAGCATGATCAGGGGAACAGTGTTTTCAAAGTTGTCAAAAATGGGTTTTCAGCACTTTGGACCTCAATTTTCAAAATCCAACAACTTTAACTAAAACCATTTAAAAAAGCTTAAAAACAAACAAAAATAGTATTTTGAGTTTTTAATCTACCGTAGCTTTAACAGATTACGGAGAAAAGCCAAAATATGTTTTCCATGTTAATCTTATGGGAAATAAACATCTTGCTTATTTATTGATATAACTTGATAAAATTTGGCATGTACATTCACTAGGTGGAGTTTAACTTAGATTTCCTTACAACATCCCCATGGCAGCCGACCTACATACTCACCCCCAAGGGATTTATGGAGAAAATTATAAAGTGCCGAATATTGATACAATTTTATTTTTACCTTAATTAACCATTACATTTCCTAACAACTAACATTTTTTACAACATCCCATGACAGTAAAACCATACATACTCATTCCTATCGTATTTGTGGGGAAGGTACTAAATATCAAATTTCTATGAAATTCGCTGAGAACGCAGGTCTGCTGCGACAAGGGTATTTTGCATTCTATTCCCCAATATATTGTCTAAAAGTTTCATTTGCGACGCTTTAGTCACATCTTGCCCTTTTTTCAAACTATGAATTAGAAAACATGAAATTGAGATGTTGCACTTATTGAATTTCTACTTTCAACACTCTCCTGCGGCTTTGATAAAATCCATAACAAGCATACAGTATATTGTATTATTATTGTTCCCAATTTCATTCCGGTTATTTTAGTGTATAACATGAACAGTTTATATGCAGCATTGGATGGATTACAAGGCCCACTTTAAGTGAAGAAGTCCATCTCGATGACGTCATTTGGGGGTTTTGCAGGGTGGATTTTGAGAAGACTTTTTTTGTAGAATCACTAGAACATATACTAAAGTTTAAAATAAAAATTAGCCTGTCGTACCACATTTGCACTTATCTAAAAAACTAAGTGACTTTTTAGCTCCAAGTTCCTCGCCTACGGTACTTCCTTTTCACCACATATAAAGTAATATTCAAAACAATTATTTTAGTTTCAAAGTTTTTAACAAATTGAAACAAATTTATAACTTTATTTTATAGTAAAATCATAGTGCATTTCATTTTATTCAAAAAGAAGTTGTATTTAATTTACATTTAAATGAATGAATTGATGCGAATTTCTTTGTTTGTCAGGTTGTGAAGACTGTCCTTGACTTGGTGGGAAGCAGCGGAGAGGGTGTCCACAACATGACACAAGATGCAGTCAAAGACATAGTGGAGAGGATCGTGGATAAGTCTGTGTCCGATTACTGTGGAGACGAACAAGCCATCCACATCGGCTGCATAGGCATCAACCGGTAACGTACAACGTCTTTGCAGGTTTAACAAGTTTTGCTTGAATAGGAGTGTGCAACAACTATTTTTATTACACTGAATTTTAAATAAATAAGCCACCCTAAATAATAGAAGTTGACTAGCCATGAGTAATAGTTTAGATTTCCCTTGGATTATAATGTAAATAAGCCTAACATATGTATAATGTTATTGTTAAATAAATTTGCATAGCCTAATCAATAATCAATATATACATTAAATGTGGTAAAATTGCTTCATAGTTAATAATAATTTTAATAAGATTCATAAAATTTTAATAATAATATTATTAATATTAATAGTAGAAAAAAGGGAAAATTTATAATTACCACCACTCTACCTAATTTAATTTTTATTATTTTCAATCTCTATGATTGTTAATAAAGAATCTCTCTCTCATAATTCCAAATTTATCTCTATGATAATCCTACATTTCCTGCAACAAAAAAAAAAAAAAAAAAAAACCAAGAACAAAATTTCTCTTCTTGATTCAAAATGGCCTAGTGAATATGTGTTTTTAAGAGTCTCTGACCAAATAGTTCAAATTTTAAGTCAGAGGAAGAGCAACAGGCGACAGATATCAATATTTTATGCCGAGAAAAATTTTAAGCCTGTAGTGAATGAATATTTATTTTTGGTAATCTCAAGTCATCTTATTCCTCAACCATAGAACCATCTCAGCATCTCTATCAAAACGTCAACCTTCAACAACTCTTCAAATGTTGTGCAAATAACAATTAACATAACATCAAGTAACTTTTGAAGAGGGGCGGTCTAGCAAGGGCGGTTGGTCGGCGATCGCAGAGGGCCCCAGGAGCCCCCTGACAAAAGGGGCAGCCAGGAAGAGTCCTAAGTTGCGAAATAGTCCAAACAAAGAATGGATACAACAAATGTTTGTGGAATATGGAATAAATATTTTTTATCACAAAACTTGGAAAAAAATATAATACCTAAATTCTTTATTTGTTTATAACCGTAAAGAGGATACATTTTATGTACCAATGTATGTTAAAATAAACCTTTGTAGTACTCCATTATTTCACTGTGCCTATTTGGCTTTTATTTTAAAAAAACAATATGACTCGCAACCTCTATCACATCACAAGGACACGGTGCGTTGGTATTTAAACATTGTATTTTACAACCACTGTATTAGGAATTCTACATGCTTAAACAAATTACCAACAAACAAAGTGATAAACATTTCAAATTTGTGTATGATAAAGCAAAAGGATTCGCAAAAAAAAACAAAAAAAAAACACAAAGTTATTTTGAGGACTAAAAATTACAAAAAGAATTAGAAATTTTTATGAAAGAAGAAAGTATAAATAAATAAATGGCTGGGGAGAATGCAAAAGACGAATAAGCTGCAGGGCTAAGTACTGTAAATGGGTTCAAGCTAATACATTTGAATAATCTGGATAGTACCACGAACAGTCTAGGAGATTGTTTTAGTCCAAATTAAATTTTACTGAACGACTGGTCCTTGCTCGAACCAAAAAAATTTTCCAAATAAAGGAGGGGTTTTTCCAACCCCATATTTTAAACACAATTTTGGAGCTCACACTCACAGTGGCATCCCCTCACTTTCACCACAAAGACACTGAAATGGAACAAATCATGGAGGAACTTACAGATGAAAAGAAAAATAATCAATACGAATACTGAATCTATGACCTTGAAGAGGGAGTATTAATCCAAAATTTTCAGGAACCTTGTTCTAAACTTCGTGTGCATTATATGTTGTGAATAATTTTTCTCAATCTGGCTTATTTCTAAACCTATACTAAGCTTATAAATGTGTTATAACACCTCCAAGTAAGCTGTGAAAGGACTTTTTCTAAATTGAAAATTGTTAAAAATAGATAGAGGGCTGATGTAAACCAGGATCTTGTCAGATTTGCTTTTTATGAATGTTGAAAGGGACTTGTTTTTAAACTTGAATACAAATGAAATAATTGACAACATGGCCGACAGTAGCTTATAATTAAGAAACAACTTGTTGGGTTAGTGATTTGAACTATTATTCGATTTATTACTATCTTGAAATGCATTGATTATTTAGTTTCTTGTGCATTATAGTAACTTCATTTATAATATATTATATATTTATAATAAAAGGATTGTGTAGGCATATGTGTGCAGTGTTTTTCAGAGCCTGCAAAAAATATTTTTTTCAATAGTTAAAGTGATTGTTAGTTTCACTAAAGTGACTCTGTTAACTTTGCTTTGTATTGCTTTGCCAATTGGCATCGCATCAATTGCAGCATCCAGCTCATCAGTGCAACGTCTCGACTTCCGATGTTGCTTGCTGACTTTCCTTAATATTATTAAGCTTGAGTCGGTCCACTACATCTCTGCTGCTAAATTCTTAGTAAAATTGTTATAAACATTTAGACGATTAAAAAAAAAAAAAAAATAGATTTGTAAAAGGAGACATGCCATACAGACATCTTGATTAACCTTTAATTGAGAGATTTCCAAATAAATAATTGCATATACCATTTTACATTGTTCTTATGGAAATAGATTTAACAAGGAAGCACTCTAACACCCTCTTGAATTTAGGTTAATAGATAATGAAGTAAAAGCTAATTGTAAAAAGGCTGATGCATTCAAAAGGCTGATGTCCCTGCCTAAATGACACCTGACTCAGAACCACATTGGATACTTGCTTCTAATATTCATACAGAATGGAAATGATATTACAAACTGCCTCATTTTACTGACAATTTGTATACCGTACCATACCTTATTTTGTGTAATTCAGATAATAATTCAAGTGCAGAAGCCGTCCAAGCGGTATGAACCATCTAACAAGTTTCTACTGGATCTGAGTTATGCGTCACTACAGGCGCCGGCAGTTTGAGGCTGGGCAGCAAGGCAGCAGTTGAATAGGGCAGATTATTTTGAGCCGTTGATTCTGCCCAGCGTCAACTTGTCGCCAACTATACCATTAGCATTTAATATATGTTATTTTCAAGATTCAAGATTTTTATTAGTCATAAGGCATACAAAATTGATGCATTGGACATTTCCATACCAAGATGAGAGCACCTATTTAGTTCTAACCCCATGACCGCCAGAAGCCTTTGGCCAAAATTATGTTGCGCCAAAAGAAAACAATTATAGCCAAACATCATGTGAGTGTTGAATGCCTGTCCTATATAAGCTCTTGACTTTTATAGGGATGAATTGAACTATTATAACACATTATTTGGTGTGTATTACTTTCACAAATAGTATACACTTCCTGGAAAGTTACTAAATTTGTAAGGCAGTGGAGAACATGTGGTGTAATCAACAACACAACCTTATATCCAATCAACCCTCCATCGGGCGCATCAGGTGCCTTTTTTTCTTGAATAAACAATAGTTTGCCTACGAGAATGCTGAAACCTCGTGTACTTGATGCTAGTCTTTCTGACAAACCATCGAGGCTATTTCCAACCCTTTGTCTTCAGCCAGACAATTTGGGGAGCGAATCCTAACAACTACTGGAGGTAAACTTTTTAAGCGCTTTTCCATGTTTTTAAATCAATATGCCCGACTGTGGGTTAAAATACATACAGTTTTGTTCACAATAAAATGTAGAACAAATGATAACTTTTCAATAGAACTTTTTTAAATTTTGTAGTTTATAGTTTTTTTACGATTTTTATGATAGCTTATATTTTATTTTGCTTCTACATGTTTGTTTCTACTTTAATTGTCAAAGCAAATAACTAAAACATTGTCCTGTCAAAAGAACTTAAAAAATGGCAGTAGTTTTTATGTAAAGGTACAAATGGGCCAAAAGTGCTTGGCCCTCTCACGTTGCTTTGAGTATAGTTTGGTGGTGCTTACACCCAATATTTGTTTGGTAGTTCAATTTCAAGCTAGAGATAAGTTTTACTGGTATGCCAAGGGTCGGGAGTGAACACAACGTAGAAATATGTGGGCTAGAAATATGCTGCAGCCTTTGCATCGAGGTAGACCTGATTTGTTGTTTGCTTAAGATTGCAAAATAATAAATCTTAATAATCACTTACAATATTATTTTTTTAGTTTGAAAGAAGAGCACATCTGTGAGGATCTCTATCAAGATTGCCAATATTTAAGGGTGCAAGAGTGGAAGACTAAAAATCCCAAATGGAAAACAATTGTTCAAAAATTCTGCCCTAAAATTGTAAGTAAGTTACAATATGACTCCCAAGATCCTTTTATAACTTAAAATTAATAAAATAGTCAAAATATACTTTTCAAATAAAAATTTTCTCAGTAAAATAAAGTCTAGTTTAATTTTTTACTCAAGAAAAAAATCATTAAAAAACACTTTGTTGATGCCTGTTATAAAATGAATACAAACAACAGTTACTATGCTACGTTTGTATTTTAAAAGTTTGATGAAATCTGTTTATGCTAAATTATCATATTTACAACAATTTTTCAGTCAAAGAGGATATCTTTACATAAGCCGATTTAATTTGCTGCATGTTTTTGGACAAGGAACTCCGTATATGGCTTCAACCAGTATTAATGTTTTTTGTGTCGTTGGCTAGAGCCAACAACACAAAAAACATGTCGGTGTGAAGTTGTTTCTGAACACATTGGACCATCCAATGTCCAAATAGATCCATTCAAACAGAAGGATCTCACAAGCTCTTATACTTGTTACATCTCCTTTTTCCCATTTAAATAACATTGTGAGGAAAATTAATTTATTTTCAGATTTGAACACTGTTAGAGCAAACACAGTAGTGAGAGCATCTACCTATTGATAACAAAGAGGTTATGTTAAACCATAGATGGTAGAATGGTTAACGAACTTCACTAAAAGAGTGTAAATAGTATAAAGTACAGTATATGTAGGCAATTTATATTTTCATCAATATACAAACAAAATTTTTTTGATTTTGAAGAATAGGTGCACTAGTATTTTAGAGTACTTTCTTTGTACGGAAGCATTCTTTCTAGTTTACAAATCTGGAATTCGACATATGTCAATGAATGATTAATTATTCCATCTTTCCTAAATTAAGATTTATAAATGTTTCAGTTGTACCTACCTGTTAATCTGAATCATACCAAAAAAAACAAAGTGTTGATGGGTTGTCAAGTCCAAAAAATTTATGATATCAAAATTTGTTCCAAGTCAGTGACACGGTTTTAGAATAGCTACTCGGCAAATTGATTCGATATTTTAATGCTTGGAAAACATTCTGTAAAACATTATTATTATATTTCAATACGGTACTTGGCCAGAAAATGTACCTATTTTTCTTTGAATTAAATGTAAATTGAACATTTTACCATTCATAGTAATATATCCCCATTCGTAAAAGGTCTAACTTTGCTAATACATCTGCTGGCCAAGTACGGTATCGTATCAAAATATAATAATGATGTTTCACAGAATGTTTTCCAGGCAATAAACGATCGAATCAATTTGTCGAGTAGTTATTCTAAAACTGATGTAACTGACTTGGAACAAATTTGATTTCATAAATGTTTAGGACTTGGCAACACTTTGTGTTGTTGGGTATGATATTATTTTTTTATCATATTTGGGTTTTAAAAAAACAATTTTTTAAATTGCTGTTTTAATAAAAAATTTTAAGATGAACAGAACATTATGTTTGTATTCGTTTGTCTGATTTTTACAAGGAGGTTCAAATGTGTGAGGAATACTGCAGTTGTTTATAGGGTCGCTATTTAGCTGCATTGAGAGATTAAAATACTAATTTACGAGGTGGCCCGTGCGCAAATTGCGCATTTTATGATTCTGAATGAGTGAAACTCACCTACAGTACGTGAATGTTGATTATGAACTGACAGAGATCTATTTTTGTTTAATATCTTGCAATTCATCTGAAGATAATCAGCTGTCAAATTACAATTCACATTAAAGAACTTACATTAAAAGTTGGTCAACATTTTAAAGCGCCCTCTAGAAATAAATCAAAGGCGAGGGGGGCGAAGCCCGAAACAATATGACCTTTTTAATTACGATTCGTCACTGCGGTATATCCTAAGCTTTAAAATGACACCTCAATCTTAAAAATCGGTTCAGTAGGTCGAGAGAAAAAGGGACGTAACAGACGAAACCCTTATAGAAATAAGAAGATAGATGGACCCATGCTGAATACCTGTGATTCGTAAAGGAAGTGACATGAGGTATTAATTTGAAGGTCTCTTTAGTTTTGGTCACCCGCCTCCGAATTCCTCTTTACGATCAATAAATAGGCCTAAAACAAAATATTGTTAAAGGCATAAGTTTGTGCAGCGTTGAAGTACCACGTTTTATTGCTTTATCTGTAGTGTTTGAAAAGTTTACAGTACTTGTACTCCCTAAATAACTCAGCAAGTGAAATTTTCAAACTACAAAGACGCAACCTAAGAACAATTGCTACCACCTGTCTTGTTTTTTGTATCGTATGGCATTCATAGCTAGCCACCAATTTCAGAAAAATATAAAACATTCTCTGCGGTGCATAGCTCCTGCGTCAAAACATTTTAAACTAACTAAAGCAAAAAGTTATGATCTCTCTTTATAAAGCTAAATCAAGGGCGCTAAGCAATTGCAGCCCAGCTTCACTTGCACAATGCAGCCCAATCAACCCTTCGGGGAAAGCACTCAAAGGGCACCCATTGACTATGTGAGTCATAGTCTGGAACTCCGCTCCACAGCCGCATGACTGGTCTTCTGTCATTCCCCATTTGTATTTCCAATAATTACATCTTCCCACTCTAGTGTGGAATCGATTGAGAACAGTCCACTGCTTCCGAGGAAGATCCATACCACTTACTGCTAAGGTTGGCTCAGCAATTAAAAAGTGATTCCGACCTTGGAAAGAGTCGAAGGAAGATGTCCTATCGGTATGGATCGAAAAGTTTGTGTCCGTCAACTAGGATGCTGTCTGCAGTGGTGGTCTTCGGGACCTCAATCTGCCCATCTTCTGGGGTAGATAATCATTAATGGGTAGCTGTAGAGTAGATACGATCTTATTATATCCTCTAGTAAGTGCCTCCCTTTGTCTTATTTCAGATGGAGCGATATTACACAGCACCGGGAGCCAGGGTACAGGAGTTGGCATGAGTGTGCCACTAATGGCTCTCATAGTCCTGTTCAGTTGGACGTCGATCTCTCTGAAATGCACACTGTTCAACCACACGGGAGCACAGTACTCAGCAGTTGAGTAAACTAGGGACAGAGCAGTGGTTCGCAGAACTTGTGCGTTAGCTCCCCATGTGGAGCCAGCAAGGTGATGGACAATGTTAGTCCTGGTTCTCACCTTGGCTGCTGTCTTTTGTAGGTGGCTTTTGAATGTCAGGGACCGATCTAAAGTGACTTCCAGGTACTGTGGGTGGTCATTGTGCTTTAGCTCAACACCGTCCAATACCATTTTAAGCTTTTGGTAGGCTAGTCTATTGTTCAAGTGAAAGCAAGATACCTCAGTTTTTGTTGGGTTTGGATTTAGCTTCCAGGCCTTAAAGTATTCACCGAGGGTACTTCAGGTCGTTTGTTAGTACCTCCTCGGCATGTCGGAATTGATGGTGCTGATAAGCCAATGCAATTTCATCCGCATAGGCAAACTTTAAGGAGCAAGTGTCAAGCATGTCGGCAGTATACACATTAAATAACAGTGGTGCCACTGATCCACTTGAGAGGAGATTTAAATGACAAATTTAATGTGCTAAAACCCTCCAAGACCTCAACAGATTTTCTTAACCTCCTTAAACAATATAACTTTTATTATCTGAACATAGCCCAACCAGAGGGGACAAATGTTTAGACAATGTTTTTGTTTATAAGAAAACTGCCTTAACATCTTCTGTCGATATTATGAAATTTCCTTATTCTGATCATGATGGAATACTGGTGAATATTTCTCTTTCTCCTGATGTAAGGAATTTCGATAATAGTACAAAAAATCATGCATTCATAAAGTTTTACTTGCCAAC
Organism: Neoaliturus tenellus; assembly: GCA_030545055.2. Taxonomy (NCBI): domain Eukaryota; kingdom Metazoa; phylum Arthropoda; class Insecta; order Hemiptera; family Cicadellidae; genus Neoaliturus; species Neoaliturus tenellus. The sequence continues at coordinate 101,383,203 of CM061531.1, forward strand.
AAAAAATATACAATATTTAATTTTGAACTTATTAACATATGACTGGCCAAATATTTTTAAGCAGCTAAATGGAAAGGAATCAGAGACCGTTTTCCAGTTTATTTTTGACATTTTAATTAATAATATAAACTATTTTAAGATTAAGACAAAAAACAAAAGTAATAAACATAAGAATAAAAATAAGGTTGGGCATCAATGGTATACTAGGGACCTAGCTAATATGAAAGAAAAGCTTTTATTTTTGCATACTTTTTTAAAAAGTAGAGATGATTCTGAAAATAAAAATATTAAAAATAAGTACAATACCTTGAAGTATGAATACAAAAAGGCTGTTAGAGACGCTAAGCTGCTTAGTAATGTTTGTTATATTGAAAAAAGTAGCAATAAATGTAAGGCAGCATGGGATATTATAAAGAATAATAATGTTAAAAAAGAACAATGTAAAACAACTATCTCACCAGATACTTTTAATGAATATTTTATTGGATCTATTGACATTATTAAAGATAAGCTTAACAATTCTAAGTCATTATCTTATTCTGATTATTTGAAGAGAAATGTACATGATTCTGGGTTAAAATTTAGTTGGACAAATATTACAGCCAAGCAGGTTTTAAATGCAGTAAAAAATATGAATAACTCTGAAAGTAAAGATATTTATGGAATGTCTAACAATCTATTAAAAAATATAATCTGTAGCTTAGATGTTCCTCTTGCATACAGTATAAACTTACTCTTGTTAGATGGTAAATTTCCTGAATCCTTAAAAGTGTCCTGGGTTTGTCCAGTCTATAAAAAGGGCCCCAGGGATAAGCCACAGAGTTTTCGTCCAATTTCAATAATTCCAGTCATAGGAAAATTAATAGAAATTTTAGTATATGAACAAATGATTGAATATTTTGAAAAAAACAAATTATTAAACATTTCTCAATTTGGTTTTCGAAGAGGGTTGTCAACCACAGATGCTTTGGACACTTTAATAAGAGAAGTTTACCAATCTTTTGAAGCTAAGACCTTTGCTCAGGCCACATTTTGTGACCTGAGCAAGGCGTTTGACTGTGTTGATTCTAATATTCTTATTGAAAAATTAAAACAATATGGGTTCCAGGGTCCACCTCTAAATTTTTTAAAATCTTATTTGAGTGACCGCAGGCAACTAGTCAAATCAAATGACAAAGAGTCTGAACCAAAATTATTGAAATGGGGTGTTCCTCAGGGTTCAGTACTTGGACCCCTTTTATTCATAATTTATATAAATGATTTACCAACGGTTATAAATTCCAAAACAATACTTTACGCTGATGATACAACTTTCTTTAACATAAAGAGTAATTTAGTTGAGTTACAAAACATTGTTGAATCTACTATTAAAGACGCATCAAATTGGTTTCATTCTAATGGATTTTTACTGAATGAAGAAAAAACTCAAAATATTTTATTTACATTGAAACACAATTTCATTCCTGCAGATCAAAATTTTGTAGGCACAGCCAAATTTTTGGGTTTACATATTGACAGTCAACTTTCATGGAACCCTCACATTGACAATCTTTCTTCAAAACTATCACGTATTATTTATCTCTTAAGACGCCTCAGAGATCAGGTTCCAAAAAATTATATGAGGACAGCTTATTTTGCCTATTTCCAATCTATCTTTCGTTATGGTTTACTTTTTTGGGGAAGGTCTAGTAAAATTGAAAACATTTTAAAGCTGCAAAAAAAGGCGTTATGGACTAAGAGCAGATCAGATCCAGAAGAACACTGCAAACCCCTCTTTATAGAATGGGAAGTCCAAACAGTTATAAATCTCTACATATTTGATGTTATGATAAACATTTTAAAAAACCAAGACTATTTAAAGTTCAGCAATCACAGCTACAATACACGTAAAAAACATAATGCTTTATTGGAACCTCATCGTTTAAGCTAAACTTCCAACAGCCACATTGTATTATCTGCTAAAGTATACAATGTTTTCGAAAGTTCTGCTAAAAATTATTCTTTCAAGGTTTTTAAACAAAAATTATATAATTGGTTATTGGGTCACCCTTTTTATAGACTGGAAGAATTCTTTAATTTTGAAAATATTACATTTTAAAGATATGTATATTTTATAACAATTATTTTATATAATACATTTTATAAATGTTTCTTTAGAGCTAAGGCATTTTGACTGTGCAGCCACACTGTAATTATGACATTGTCAATGATCATTTGTATTCTTACGACAATAAAGATTTATTTATTTATTTTTTATTTATCCCTGTGGCAGGCCATCTTTTGGTTGCCTAAAAGTACTTTCCTTGCGCCCCAAATATACTTTAATCATTTGGTAACTTCAATTGTGCCAATCTGAGTTTGATCAATAGTTAGGGACATTTTAGGATTTTGTTTCCCTATTTATTGTTTCCCAAGCTTTTTACTTATTTTATCCGATTGTTTGGTTTTTTAGCATAAAAATCTTTTTCGTTTCTTAATAATTTATATTTGTATCTTTGTTTAACTGTTTACGGTAATTTAATAAATCATTATCACCAGTATGTTTAGCATCTTTTGTCAACCCCACAATTTCAATATTTTTTTTTATTAAATCTGCATTAATCCAACTATGAATTTTTTAATCAAGAACCTCTTTTATTTCTTTTTTGGGAAAAATAAATTAAAGTAATACTGAAAAATGTTTGAAAACACAAAATTTATCTTTAGATAAATTAACTTAATTCTCTTAATTAATCTTTATAATTTAACTTTAGATACGTATAAAGACAATCAGTTTTCTCGCATCAATAGTCTAAAGAAGATCCATGTTTGTATCAGAAAAATCCCTATACTCAATATACAAACTTTATAAAAAGCCAACAAACGAAAAGAATTGCAAAGTTCATAAATAAAAAGAAGTTAAAAAAAAAAACATACTCATCGAGGAAATAACTTGACTGATTGTCTTTGACTAATAGACTAATTTGTGTTGCATTTATCATAGAACATTAAACAAGGAAAGAAAAACTTGCAATAAACTACTCTAAACGCCTTTTATATGAACGTAAATGATCATGATCATACAATGAGTGAATCTTACTATACATAAATCTGAAAAAGAATAACAGGTTGTCATATTTACCATTGTAACTATACTGTTCACTTTCACTCTCTCTATCACAACCACATGTAGAATTTATTTCTTTTCCACTGTTCCTTTGGAGTTCCACTTGAGCTGGGCTTGCTGCTTCATTCACACCACTAGTTCTGTGGTCCAACTGCCACTGTGCCGCCTCTAGCTCAACAACGAACTGGTGGATCGCCTCGATGGTCGCCAGGTACCATCGTGGACTGTCAGCTTGGTGCCTCCAGAACTGCGAGAGTCTAGCTTTCAAGACCACACTCGGCAGAGCTATTAAAAAAAATTAAATAACATTCAGCACTCATAAAATGCCACCTGCATGTTACAAATAAACTAAAAATAGTTGGGATGATTTTTAAAGGCCATACAAAATTGTCGGCAAAATAAAAATATCATTTTGACATCAGGACTATACAGCCTCTAGGTTCAACATCACAGCATTTTCTATCTAACCCTAAACTGGTCAAACTATGGTTGTACAAGTTTACGTGGTTTTTGTGTTTAGTTTAAGTTGATGAGTCCCTATATTTTGAATGTTTTAAACGGTGATAATTCTACAATAATATGACAAAGTCTCATTTTAAAGAGATTAAAAAACAAATTAAGCTTAAAACACAGAAAACAAAGGACTGTTTATAATATGTTGATACTGAAACATAGGGGCAGAGATAGTTTGGATCATAAACTAAAAACAGAATACATCACCTTGTATTACACCCATACTCTTTACATTACAAGTTATGAAAATATAGGTTAAATTACTGTACCTGTTTCTGCCAGCAGATCAAAGTTGAAATATGAATCATGTTGACATGTTTTGAAAATGGTTTAGTGAAACCGAAATATGTCAACATGATTGATATTTCAATTTTTAACTGCTGACGGAAACAGGTAATTTAGCTTATATTTTCATAATATTGCAGTTCTGGGGCTATACAATATGACGAATATGAATTTTAATTACAAGTTATAACGTTTTATTCCACCATTCCCACAAGACAGCAAAAAATCTTATACATTTTATATTTATACATTTTAGCCATAAAATGCATAAAGACAACTGTTTGGGTAGAAAACATAGGAGAATAACTTTGAACATAACTTGTTATTAATTTGTGATGTTAGGGACATTGATGCCGGACCAGACCAGTTGTTTGTCAACCAGTGTTTTTGAACAAATGATTGGGGTTGGGGGATGCTGGTTTTGTCAACAAGTCTGATTAAATTACCCTTTCATCTTCAGCTTTCTGTTTACTGCCAACACTGACCAATAATTTGTCTCCTTTTACATTTATTTCAAGCACTTTGTCTTTTTAATTTATAAAATTTATTTTGGTAATAAAAAACCCTTAAAATTTAAAATATATCTTACATAATCTAATAATGGCAAGATTTTTATGCAAACTGTTCTTCACAGTTACAACTTATATAATAATCTAATATCTAATGTTGCACAGAAAATAAAATTATACAGGGTGTCTCACGTAAGGTGTCTCAAATCGATTACAGATCAACAGTTTGTCCTACAATCTTGAAATAAAATCATTTCCCACTAAATTGACCCCAAGGAATAATTTAAAAATATTTTTAACGTTGTATAAATACAGGGTGTCCCAAAAACTGGGGGTCACAGGTTCGAATCTCGGAAATTTCAAATACAAACATATGTCATATTATACATCATTAGAAAGGTCAATTTAATACAAACATTTTGGTGGAAACACAATTTTGTTATCTTTATTCGTTTCAAAATGGCGTCCATTTTTGTAGCCAAAATCAAAATTTACGGAATACCCTGTAATTCTTTTATTATTTGTCATAAATGACTTCTGATTCAAAATACTTATTTGAAATAAGCTAAGCTTTACAATGATATGTCACAAGACAAAATTTATAAAAACTCTAAAATTTCACAAATTTAATATTTTTGAAAATTTTTACATAAACAAAACTCAAAAATTTTAAATACAAACACATGTTTTTTTGTACATCATATTAAAGCTCTCGTTAAACTGAACAACTTTGTAATTTACACTAATGACGTATCTCTTTTGGTTTTGAAATAATAACGCAAAAATGTCATTTTCCCATTTAACTTGCATGTTAATTAATCAGGACATGATAGTAAGGCAGTCCTTCTTCCATTGTTGTCATACCATTTTGAAACGAATAAAGATAACAAAATTGTGTTTCCACCAAAATGTTTGTATTAAATTGACCTTTCTAATGATGTACAAAAAGACATGTGTTTGTATTTAAAATTTTTGAGTTTTGTTTATGTAAAAATTTTCAAAAATATTAAATTTTTGAAATTTTAGTGTTTTTATAAATTTTGTCTTGTGACATATCATTGTAAAGCTTAGCTTATTTCAAATAAGTATTTTGAATCAGAAGTCATTTATGACAAATAATAAAAGAATTACAGGGTATTCCGTAAATTTTGATTTTGGCTACAAAAATGGACGCCTTTTTGAAACGAATAAAGATAACAAAATTGTGTTTCCACCAAAATGTTTGTATTAAATTGACCTTTCTAATGATGTATAATATGACATATGTTTGTATTTGAAATTTCCGAGATTCTAACCTGTGAACCCCAGTTTTTGGGACACCCTGTATTTATACAATGTTTAAAATATTTTTAAATTATTCCTTGGGGTCAATTTAGTGGGAAATGATTTTATTTCAAGATTGTAGGACAAACTGTTGATCTGTAATCGATTTGAGACACCTTACGTGAGACACCCTGTATAATATTAGTTCATAAAAAAAATACACTATTTACTTAGACGTTGGCTACAATTGATTTGAAAAATCAATCCAGACTTTACAGAAAAAAGTTCAATTCAATAAACATAATATCCTTCCTTTCACCCCTATTTATGATTAAAACATGGATGTAAACAATGAACTTGAAAAAAGGAATTTACAGATATGTGTGAATAGCAAAATAGTTTAGTATAACAATTAATTACATTTGTTTAATCATTACCTTTAACCCTGGGATCTTTAAAAATTCCTCGACTCTGATTCCATGTAGAATCAATGAACACAACCCGATGAACAACTGAATGTCGGCTGTCTTTACACAGGCGTTTATTGTCCAATGGACGAACTTCCCTGTGGACAATCCGTCTCATGAATTAATAAGTTTGCAATAAACACACTCAATTTGCCAGGTTGTGTTATAACTATGAACTGGAAGTGGAAATTTTTTTCAACTTCTCACAAGGTTCATCATTTAAAGGGTGTTCATTAAATAAACAATATGATAAATTTCCCATAACAGCGAGCTTGTATGTTATGGTTTGATGTATGGTTAAAAACAAATATGTTATTTTATGTGTAGGTAAATGAATCCAATGTAACCCTGCTTTTAAAATTTCAAACGGTTCACAGTCAAGAGAGATATCATATGTAGCTTACGCCTTGATCACAATAAGAACTGATGATACCATTCTGACACTAAACAAATAGTAATACAATAAGAACAACTTTTTCCCAGAAGGCAAACAATCTATATAACTTAAAATTATGTACTGCTTCCAATTTTTTCCAATTTGCATTATTTTGACATATTATTAAAATATTTTGATATTTAAAGATAATAAATATTGAGGTATGGGGCCGTCCATAAATTACGTCATCGTTTTTTGGCCATTTTTGGACCCCCCCTCCCTAAAATCATCCTACCATCATTATTTCTCTGACCCCCCCCCCTCTCGGAAAAATGACGTCATTTTTAACAAACCTCCGTTTTAAGTAAAAATAACGCTTTTTAAACGCTACCTGATAAACTAAAAAAATTGACCAATCAAATTTGAATTTACCTTCAGAAATAAAGCCAAAATTACTTTCTCAATGGAAAAATAAACTATAAAACAATGCCTAAAAATAGTCTAATATATTTTACAGGTAATTATTTTATAATAGTTGAGTTATGTTAGAATTTGTCATTGTTATACTGTCAAAATTTGATATAAAACATCATATTTAAAATGACGTCATATCAAAACCAACCCCCCCTCCTTGCACATCACCCTACCGTCATTTTCAATCTGCACCCTCCCCCCCCCCTATTTTCAGATGACGTAATTTATGGACGACCCCTATGTTTGTACCACTAAATTACTCACTAATTACCACAAAATTGTACCACCAATTAATGAGGTAATTTTATGAGTTAACTCAAAATATCTATACTTAAAAGAAAGTCGTGTTAGTTAAACCACTTATATCTCCAAAACGGCTGAACTGATTTGGCTGAAAATTTGTGGGCAGGTAGCAACCAGGAATAACATATAGGATACTTTTTAGCGAATTTCAATATAGGGAATACGCTATTACCGTAGTAGCCATGGTAAGACCTAAGCCCGGGACCACTTTACTTTTTTATTTTGAGGTCCCCAGAAGCCAAAAACACCATTCGTTCGTTTTCATACATATGTATATATATATATATGTGTGTGTCCGTGGTACTGATAACTTTTGAAGGGGACCTCCGATTTTGATGAAATTTGGTATGAAGGTGTAAGTCCAGGTCTATTTTCATGAGTTTGCGAACCAGCATTGTCGGGTTATGAGAACGGGGTTTTATGGGGTTTTTAACCCTAGAAAGGTATCGTGTTTCAGTATGACGCTAAAGGTATCGATACGCAAATTTGACGTATTTATAGTTTTATTTTTTTTAGCTATATAATTACGAAATAAAATGTTCTAGGGATAAAGTTTGCTTATTACAATCTCATTTAAAATGTCTTAGGGTTTAGTTTGCTAATATACATATATATTCCTTTGAGTAAAAATATATATATATATATATACATATCAAAATTTGGTGTTTCTTGACTATAAATGTTGGGGATGGCAATTGATAATTTATAAAAAATAAACCATTGTTTTTGTAGGCTAATTTTTTAATATTATGTGTGTTTATATAAATATATATAAATGTTTATATATATACATATATAATATATATACATATATATATTCATTACAAGGTATTGTTTTTTTATTTATTTTTTTTTATTCAAGGGCAAGAATAAGGCAATTAAAAGAAAATAATTAGAGGGAAAATGTTTTATTGTTAAATTTACTTTATATTATAAAGCTAAAACATAATAAAATAACTGGGGAACTTGAATCCTTGAATACCATCAAAAACAAATTTATAGTTTCAGCTTTTAGTCAATGTTTGTATTTTTATTGCTTTTCTTCTTGTTTGTTCTTATATAATCCTTCATTGTTCAATAAACTCAAAATGTACACAAATTACACTTTTATTTCAACATTGTTAACATATATTACAAAACTTTAGCATACCTTATATAGGTATTGACACGTAAGTTTGACGTACACGTTCCAAGAAACTGACCAGCAAGAACTCAAAGAAACGCACTATGATCTTAACCACGGCAATCATCCCACGGCAATAGACTGCTGAGAGCACTGCTGGAAGGAGGGGAACCTCAGTGAAGAGGTTAACGAGCGGGGCGACAAAAAAACCGGTTATACGTCAATTTTGCGTACGATACTGTTATATGTATATTGGACTATTATTATACTGGCTTAAAGCCATATTCATAATCACTGTAATGTTGGCACCACTGTAACTTCCGTTCCCAGAATACAGTTCATTTATGGCGTTATGGCTACAATGATGTGTCTTGGTATTAATCCCAGCCCATCCAACATCACATGGCGCAGTCGGTAGTTTATTACCAATTTTAGTTAAATTGAAGTCAGTAGTTTTTTACGACAATGGAGGCAGTCGTCAAACCACCACGGGAGCTGGTCTTCGAAGAGGGCAGTACGACGGACTGGCCACAGTTCAGGAAACGTTTCGAAACCTACATGGAAGCCATAGGAGGAGATGAGCTCAAGCTAACCGAAAAAAGAAAATGTGCAATTTTGATGCACATAATTGGTGAAAGGGCAGTCGAAATCTACGAGACATTTGAAAACAAGAAAGAAACTTTAAAAGAAGTTTTGGACCAGTTCGAGGAATATTTTGTTCCCAAAGTGAACGTGACCGTGGAACGTTACAAGTTTTTCACGTGTACACAAGAAGACAACCAAACGGTTGATGAATACGCTACATTGCTTCGACAGAAAAGCAAATTTTGTGAGTTCAAAGAACTGCAAGAGAGCCTAATCAAGGACAGAATAATTTGTGGTTTGAAAAGCTCAGCGCTTAGAGAACGGCTTCTCAGAGAGACTGACCCTGACCTTAATAAAGTACTTAAGATCTGCAGAGCAGCAGAAGTATCACGACAACAAGTGGTGGAGATGTCAGGCGAGAAAAAAGACAATCCTGTCAGCATCGATAAAGTGGGAGCGAAGAAGGCTGAAACGTACAAGAAATTTAATTCACCGAGGTACTCTAGCAGCAGTAGGCCTAAGCCTACTTCCTGGGCGAAGCAGCAGGGAGAAACCTGTTCCAGTTGTGGGTATGTACATCCCAAAAACAAGTGTCCGGCATTTGGAAGACGGTGTAACACATGCAAGAGATTCAATCATTTTTCTACGCAGTGCAGGAGCAAGGCGAAGCAAGGACAGTACAGGGGTAAAGTAAACAACAAACCTGTTCATGACCTAGAGGTAAATTTTGAAAATTCTTGTAATGTTAGTGAGCCTAGCTCTGAAAATAATTTGTTTTTAGGTTCCATTGATGAATGTCAGGCTAAGTCAAATGATTCTTTAAATAAGCCTAAGCCTAAAGATTGGAGAGTAAAATTAAAAGTAAATAATAGCTATGTTAGTTTTAAGCTAGATACAGGGGCTCAAGCTAATGTGTTACCATTAAAGGTATTCAACCAGTTGTGTATCAAGACTAAGCCTATTTTAGAGTCTGATTCAAAGCTCACTACATATTCTGGTGAAACTTTGCCTGTCATCGGTAAATGTATCCTAAGAGGCCATTATGGCGATGTTTCTAAGGTCTTAGAATTTCATGTTGTTGATGTAAATGCACCTCCATTGCTAGGTTTGCAATCTTGTAAAGATTTTAATTTGATACAGCGTGTACAACCTTGTAAAGTCAATCAAGTTCTCGCTGTAAAGGATGAACCTTTAAGCGTTGAAGTTAAAACCATACTTAGTGACTACAAAGAGCTCTTTGAAGGTATTGGTAAAATTGAGGGTAAATATCACATCACAATTGATAGTAATGTCACACCTGTTGTACATCCTCCGAGAAGGATACCTTTGACATTAAAGGATAAAGTAAAATCTGAGTTGGATAGGCTAGTATCAGAAAATATCATTGCTAGTGTAGATTACTCTACTGACTGGGTAAATTCTCTTATTGTAGTAAATAAGCCTAATGGTAAATTAAGATTGTGTCTTGATCCGAAAGATTTGAACTTTGCCATTAAAAGAGAGTATTATCCTTTACCAACTATTGAGGATATAACTGGACAATTGAAAGGTGCTAAATGTTTTAGTATATTGGATGTTTTTAATGGCTTCTACCAAATTGAGCTAGACGAAGCAAGCTCTGATCTTTGTGTTTTCAATTCCCCTTGGGGGCGATTTAAATTTTTGCGATTACCTTTTGGGATAAAATCCGCCCCTGAAGTTTTTCATAAGAAATTCAAAGAAATATTTGAAGGTTTAACTGGGGTTAGTACATATATTGATGATCTATTGGTATGGGGATCAAGTGTAGAGGAACATGACAATCGTTTGAGACAAGTCTTAGAGCGAGCCAAAGTAAAAAACGTTCGGTTTAATTTAAGCAAATGCAAATTTTCACTTGATAGAGTCACGTACATGGGTCATGTTCTGTCGAGTGATGGCGTATCAGTAGATGAGCGGAAAGTTGAAGCTATTAAAAATATGCAAGTGCCTTCATGTAAAAAAGACGTTGAACGTTTTTTAGGTTTAGTTACATATGTAGGAAAGTTTATTCCTAAGTTGTCAGAAAAAACTGCTCCATTGAGAGTATTGTTAAGAAAAGATGTTCAGTGGCATTGGGAAGATGCCCAAATTAAAGCATTTGATGACCTCAAGAATTGTTTGGTAAGTAAGCCTATATTGCAATATTATGATTGTAACAAACCTGTCAAAATATCTGTTGATTCAAGCCAAAATGGATGTGCTGCAATTCTCATGCAGGATGATTTGCCTGTTGCTTATGCTTCAAAAGCGTACAATCTGACACAAAAAAGGTATGCAAACATAGAAAAAGAGTTATATGCTGTTTTATTTGGTTGTGAAAATTTTATGAGTATATCTATGGTAAAAAAGATGTTGTAATTGAGTCAGATCATAAGCCTCTCGAGGTTATTTGTAAGAAGCCTTTGCATCAGTGTCCTGCTAGATTGCAAAGAATGTTGATTAGGTTACAAAAATTTGATTTCACACTTGTGTACAAGCCAGGAAAAAGTTTGTATTTTGCGGATACGTTATCTAGGGCATATGTAGATGAAACTGAAACTAATTTAGATCATGAGATAGAAGCTCAGATTTTTTCTATTGTTGAAACACTTCCTATGACTGAAAGTAAATTTAATCAATTTCAAATTGAGACTAAAAAAGATAGGGAACTAAGTATTTTACTTAGGTATGTAAATGAAGGTTGGCCTAAGGATAAAGCTAAAATTGATGAAAGTGTTATGAAATATTTTAAGTTTAAAGATGAAATTACTGTATGTAAGGAGGTTTTACTTAAAGGAGATAAGATTATTGTTCCTCTTAGCCTAAGGAAAGAAATGTTGGGCAAGATCCACTATGCTCATTCCGGTATTGAAAAATGTAAAAACAGGGCCAGAGAGGTTATGTTTTGGCCAGGTATGAGTAATGATATTTCTAATGTAGTCCTTAATTGTAATGTTTGTTTACAATTTCGCAAAAGTAACATGAAAGAACCTTTGTTGGAAGAAAGTTTGCCTGACAGACCTTGGGTCAAAGTAGGAGTAGACATTTTTACATTTGATTCCAAAAATTATCTCTTGGTAGCTGACTACTACTCTAAGTATATTGAACTAATTTCACTAACCAGTCTTAGTTCTGATTGTGTTATCTTAGCTATGAAATCAATTTTCTCTAGACAGGGAATAGCCTATGTTGTCAGATGTGACTCAGGTACTCAGTTCACATCCAGTCATTTCAAAAAGTTTGCAAGTGATTGGGGCTTTAAATTAGAAATAGTAAGTCCTAAACATTCTCAAGGGAATGGTTTCATTGAAAGAAATGTTCAAACTGTAAAAAATCTAATGAAGAAATGTAAACTAGCTAAGTCTGATCTGTTCTTAGCTCTCTTAGAGTTGCGTAATACTCCCTCTGTAGATTTACCATCTCCGGCTCAATTGCTCATGTGTAGGAGGTTAAGGGGACTGTTGCCTGTCAAGCCAAGTTTATTGAAACCTGTTCTGAATAGTAGGGCTAATGTTAAAAAGGTTCTGAAACAAAGGCAAGCTAGTCAAAAATACTATTTTGACAAAAAGACTAAACAATTGTCACCACTGAAGGTGGGTGACAAAGTTAGATTTCAATTGTATGTTGGATCTGAGTGGACGGCAGCAACAGTAGTCGCTGTATGTAATCAGCCTAGAGCATATAGGTTAAGAACATCTGATGGTAAAGAGTTTGTGCGTAACCGCAGGTTTATATTTAAGGTTCATGGTAAGGATTTGTATCAGAACACAGAGTTAAACTTTGATTGTGATAACAATTATAAGAGCAAATCATTGAGTCCTAGGCCTAGAATGTATTCTCCAGATTTTGTACCAAGTCCGAATAGGCCTAATGTAACTCCGGTTAGGTCTTCACCAGGTACAATTCAGGCAACGCCAACAACATCAAGGTCACCTTATAGAACCCGTTTTGGGCGACCTATTGTCAAACCAACTAAGTTAGACTTATAACTTGTTTAAGGCCTATTTTGTTACTTAAGAGAAAATGTTTCGTTTATTAGGCTAGTTGTGTTAATTGTGTAGGCTAGGGGTCAAAAGCCTACATGTATAAATGTGAAGCCAATTATTTTTATATAATGTTTTATGATGAAATTTTTATTTGTATTAAGGTACAGTGTTTTAGTTGTAATTTTCTTATTTTCCCGAAAGAAGAGGGATGTTATATGTATATTGGACTATTATTATACTGGCTTAAAGCCATATTCATAATCACTGTAATGTTGGCACCACTGTAACTTCCGTTCCCAGAATACAGTTCATTTATGGCGTTATGGCTACAATGATGTGTCTTGGTATTAATCCCAGCCCATCCAACATCACAGATACCTTTCTAGGGTTAATGGGTTTTTGGCATTTTTGGACCTAAATTTTCAAAATTCATCAACTTTAACGAAAACCATTTAAAAGAGCTTAAAAAACAAACAATTTAGTATTTTGAATCTTTAAAATAGCTTAACTGGTTATAGAGAAAATTCAAATCAAGTTTCCCATGTTATTCTTATGGGTAAATCTTTAAAAAGTTATATATCACTTATTTATCAACATATCTTAATAAAAATTTGTATGAACCTTCACTAGGTGGTGAGTAATTAAGATTTGATCAAAAACCCACATGGCAGCAAACCTACATGCTAAATCCCACGGTATTCTCATGGAAAATAAGTGTATAATGGGAGCAGGGGCGAACCTAGGGGGGGGGGGATAAAAGGGATATATCCCCCCCGAAATGTTGGAGAATAAAAAAATATGTTAAAAAAATAAAAATAATCTATGACAATGGTTAAAATATTATTTTCATACGCCAGTCTTATATAAATAATAATAAGGGTTTTAATTGCACAATGCAAAAGGATAAATCAGTAATATTACATCCAAAACAGGTAATTGTAGTTTTGGAAATGATATACATTATTTATTGCGCGTTGGCATTACTGACGACTTCATACAATGCGTCGCGTCGGCACTGTCGAGCTCTTGCTATTGGCACTAAGCGTGCTCTAATTCACTTGCAGTGCTTCCACCCCTAACTTATTAGTTATTCTGTGTTTTTGCCGTTTAGTTAGTCTAAACGTGTGTGTATCTTAGAGATAAAGTAAACTCATATATTTGACAAATTTTAAGTAGTGTACTTATTTTGTTATTTTGTTATTATAGACTGTAGAATATCATTTACTGTAGCATACTCCATTTGAAATTTGACAACTTGATTATGTTTTTGAGAAAACACAATATCTTTTTCCTTCATATATGCACTGTTAAAATAATACGAGTATAATACTTTTATGTTACAATTGTATTATACTGTTATTAGTTATTACCTATTATAATTATATATATTATCTTTACAATATAAATAACTCTGATACTGTGTTCTGTGTCTTATAGATAAATCACGTATTTACCTCTTGATGAGTAATGTATTTTGGTGTTTTTAATAAACTTTAGACTATAACTTTTTACTGTACTTGGCCTGAATGTTATTTTTTCCCATCGTTATATAAAGTCAATAAATTTTTCAAGAGTTTAAATAATAGTCTGATCCCTTCATTTAATATTTGGAACCCATTATTTTCACTCCAAATTCTGACGCAGAAGAGGTCTGCAAAAAGTTTCATTTTAACTTCTGAAATTCACTAAAACTAACCATTTAGCTTAAAAAATTCCATAAAAATTCGGGGGAGGCCCCCCGACCCGCCGTGTTCTTGGGGGGAGGGGGGGTATTCCATACCCCCAAACCCCCCAGTGTGAAAAAAACCCCTTCACAAAAAAATATCCCCCCCCGAAATTGAATCCTGGGTTCGCCCCTGAATGGGAGCAAGAGAGATGAAGATAATCAATAAGGTATCTGTTCCTAATCCGCTGATCAGCTGTCTTTTGCATATTTGTCAATTTTGAAATGTTTATGTTTTGTTATTTGTAAACAAATCATTCCTTTTGCATTGAAGCTTTGGATGTCCACTTTTTTACTGTTAAAAAAGTCATTTATTGCAATATAAATATTAATATATAAATTATTCAATAAAAATAATTTACTCAGAAATATAATGCTTTTAAATATAGTTCCTTGTAAAGATTATTAATTATATAAGATAGCCAAAAAGTTCTTTGATGTTGAAACAATAATTCTTTGGAAATTCGCTGAGTACGCAGGTCTGCTGCGACGGGGGTATTATCCATATTCCTCCAGAACTCCACCCCACACATCTTCAAAGTTATCATTTTATTGTTATGGAAGCAACATTTTTGTATTGGAACATATGATTACATTGAGGAATATTAATTTTGTATACAGCTGTTCTCATTTAAATTATTGAGCAAAGATTGGTAACAAAAAACTAGAGAATATAATAGAATCACGAAGAGTGAGCTTAGCGAATGAGCTAAACCTAACTTGGAGTGAGCGCAGCGAACAAGCTGAACGAACCTGTCAGCAAGTGAGCACAGTGAACGAGCTAAACTTAAAATAGTTTTTTATATACAAACTACCAAATTAGAAGAATTTGGCACAAAAATTAGTGAAATATTTTCTCAAAATTAGTTAAACCAGGAAGTATTTTTTTACTACAAAATAAATATTTAAATATTAGGTGAGAAAAAAAATTATACATATTAAGATGACCTATAGAAGTCAGAGATGCCATTCTGTTGGGTACTCTGCACCCTTTGTGGCCGGTGTCTCGTCACCATGCAAAGGATACAGATATGAACCCTCCCTTTCTTGGGGTTCAAATCTGTAGGACACACAACTAATCGCCATCGCTAGAAAGAGTGCCAATCTATTAATAGACAATTCATTCACCCCGTAGTCTGATAAGTTTAAATAAAAAATTAGAATTCACATTAAACTACAAATAATGTAATGAACATACTCCACTAAAATGTCCCTACAGTATTCATGTTAATGCCTCCTGACTAATATATAGTACGCTAATTTACCTTATTGTCTTCAATCTTGTAGTAATTCATAATCAATTACCGGACTATAGTTTCGAGGTTACTACCTCATTATCAAATCAAAGGCAAACTGTTCAGCACTCTGAAATGATATAATTGACGATTTGGTAATGACGTAGTAAACTCGAAACTATAGAAATCGTTTCCAAAATGAATTACAGTAAAACCCTACAAACTAAACTCACTGTAGTAGACTTAGGCACTGTCGAGTCCAGTGAAAGTCTACTCACACCGTTTACTCGATCAGAACGTGTGATATGGGCTCACAATGATGATAGCATCGTGGAAAAGAGGTCACTATGGTCGCGATGATATTGCTTTAAATGGCCAAAAGTACCGACTAAAGAATGTAATACATAATGACTGTAAACTCCGAGTAATTTCGACGATCTAAAGTTATCCAAAGTGTAGAGTTACCAACAATCGATTTTGTAGGGATTTACAGTACTAAGGTAAACTTATAGGTAATTTCATTACCTGAAAAATCTTTCGCAGATTTCTTGAACAGAAACGGCATCTTTACTGGGGAAAACTAGTACAACCTAAAATTAAAACAAAAAATTAATACGAGGGCTGTTTGGAAAGTAACCTCCTTATTTCTGTAAATAAAACACAGAAGTAGAAATAAAATATTTGAGGCGCATTTAAATCAGAAGTTGACGACCAAAGGTTAGTTGTAGACTTTTACTGTTACATTGTATCTAAAGAAAATTTGTCATTAATTTCCCTGACTTTCACTTACCATTCAAATCGATTTCCCTGACGCCCCTACTTCTCCTTCTGCCTCAGCACCCCCCTCCGCCACGTGCCCCAGTGCATCCTCATGTCTCCCCAGAGTGCCTCCTATGCCTTGCACCCCCGTACCCTCCATGGTTTCGTGCTTTTATCTCATACGGAGGTAATCCAATGTTAGTAGTTTACAGATGATTCAGTCGCAAATAAATTAACACTCAACAAAATTATTTTACTCTTACACTCCAACTACTAAATAGCCAATATACAGGGTGCCCAGCTTCGACTGTCCGAAACTTTTCCATGTTGTTCAGCAAGCCAAAAGAAACAAAAAAGTTCATATAAACATATGTCCCAAAATGCGTCGTTAACCCGCTAGCCGCCATTTTGTTTTTTACACTTAATAATTTTTATTTCCGTAACGGATAAATGGATTGGGTTCATATTTGGCATGGACCTTAATTAAAACAATGTTTATTAAAAGAAAAAATATTATTTTTTTCCAGTGTGTATTTTCAAAATGGCGGCCATTTTAAATTTACAAACTCAAATATCTCAAAAACGGTAAATTTTAGAAAAATTTCACAAGAGACAAAAAAGTTGCAAAATTAAATTATTTAAACAATGATACCAAATTTGTAAGGGTTTAACAACAAATAACAGAGTTATTGCTATTTTTCCGCACGAAAACATAGATTGTGCATTATAATTAATGCAAATTTATGTTATTTTGATAGAAAAATCTCAATAACTCCATTATTTGTTATCAGATCCTTACAAATTTTGTATCAATGTTTAAATAATTTAATTTTGCAGCTTTTTTGTCTCTTGTGAAATTTTTCTAAAATTTACCGTTTTTGAGATATTTGAGTTGCAAATTAACTGGGGTCATAAAAAGTCAATTTTAATTTGTTATTTCTCAGTTGGACAACAATACCATCATCCCACTGTCCCATTATCCCATTGTCTGACTAAAACACGAGACTGTCACAAAAACAATGAAATCTCACTAGGCTCGACGAGGCAGTTATCGCAGTGTCAGGTTAACCTTTCTTATCTCATAATATCTTTTTTCTTTGTCATCGCTAGTAATATTGCTATCTCATCGTAATACATTTTTTTACTTGGTTCTTTGCGTCTTATATAAACATACTTTGCCAAGTTAATAAATAATTAAAATAATTATTTTTTTGTATTCTTTCTTTTACTCTTTTAAGGACGACATAATTTCAACGGTTTATGCCTATGAACAGGTATCCTTGCCTATGTAGGCACCATTTCCAGTCAATTATATTGTTATTATAATAATAAACTGTAAGAGTAATCAGGCATAATCTAAATAATTGTATGTTGTTATTATAAAAATGAATTTGAAATTGAAATTTGAAAAATCACTTATCAATTTATATGTTAAAATTACTTAGAAGAAATCTCTTTACTTATTATTACTCGATTTATCAATGGAAAAAAACAATGAAACACAGAAAATTATCCATAAATTTTTGGTGGCGTGATCGTAGTCATGTGGTCAGGGAGGACCGAGTCAGAGCGATGGCGTGGCGAAGCGGGGTGGGATGGGGATCATGGTGGCGTGATCGTAGTCATGTGGTCAGGGAGGACCGAGTCAGAGCGATGGCGTGGCGAAGAGGGGTGGGATGGGGATCATGGTGGCGTGATCGTAGTCATATGGTCAGGGAGGACCGAGTCAGAGCGATGGCGTGGCGAAGCGGGGTGGGATGGGGATCATGGTGGCGTGATCGTAGTCATGTGGTCAGGGAGGACCGAGTCAGAACGATGGCGTGGCGAAGAGGGGTGGGATGGGGATCATGGTGGCGTGATCGTAGTCATATGGTCAGGGAGGACCGAGTCAGAGCGATGGCGTGGCGAAGCGGGGTGGGATGGGGATCATGGGACACTATGGCGGGGAATAATGACCTTGACTGCTGGTCAACACATACTCACCTGCCAGGATGTGCTAAAAATAAAAACCAAGATGGTCTCATTTCTTTTCCAGTCCAGTGTGAGTTTATCTCTCTTATTAGTGTGTTGTTCAGGGACCCCTCGTAATTTTGTGTTGTATTACGCTAAACAACACACTTCGAATTGCATTTGTTTTGCATTTCAAGAAATGTTTCATAAAGTGACATTAAATTTTATTTGACAAATTTATAAATTTATAGGCCTAATTTATTAATTAGCATACATTTTGAACAATTGGTTGTTCTTCAATTTTTACCAATTAGAGAAAAAGAACCATTGTTTTTGTATGTGCGCTCTTATCATGAATAAATTATACAGAGCGATCCTCCCCCTCACCCTACCCTCCCTCAACAACCAGCGGCTGCCCGATGCCAAACAATCGAACACTTGACCTTGGTTCTTTGTCCACCTTAGACCCTTTTATATTGTTCCTTGTTCACTCAACTTGAATATCTGTTTACTTATTCCAATAAGATTAAAAAATAATGATTATATAATTTACCCCATCAGAAACCCGCGGCCTCTTAATTAAAACTTGTTTGTTTTATTTTCTACTCAATTTATTGAACTCTTTGTTTTAACTGTAATAATTTAAAGTATTTTCTATTTTTACATAACTTTTTACTCACTTATTAAAATAAATATTTTGTTAATTAAATATACAGCCATTAAAAATTTGCTGAGTACGCAGGTGGGGGTATTTGAATATTTGTTATAAAAAAATATGTTTTAATGTAGATTAAGGTTGGCTCTAGGTCATACATTGCTGACTGTGCAACTAGCCCAAAGGTGAAGGTGAAGGACTCCTAAATTTAGTGAATAAAATTTTGATTGGTTGGAAATTGTTATTAGTGTATGTTAATTTTTTATATAACAGACAAAGTTTTATAATATATATCACCATAATTTTTTAAAAGAGATTCTAGATTCGGTCTGAGTCATACAAGGCAAATTAAAAATAACAAGTTGAATAATTATATAAATAATTAAGGTTAATCATGATGATGATGATGATGACACTGAGAATATAACACGCTGATGCTGTTGTTGTTACTGGTCGAAAAGCAGACCCCGGAAGGACAGAATATTGAAACAAGTGAAAGAGTGAGAAATGGGACAGCAGACGGCTGATTGACCACTCAGGGGGCCGACTCCTGTGATCCTGCGACAACTAATTTTCAGGCTCAAACAAGTGGTCCACTCTGCCCTCTAAATGGCCAACCAACCGAATGTCCATACATGTCTTCAGCAAGGGGTTTCCATGCAATCCGGATGACATCAAATCCCAGCTGTCTAGAACATGAATGGATCATGAGGGAAGGGAAATTGCCATAGTGGACAGCCAAAAGACTTACCACATGTTATGACAACTTTGTTTGCTGTTCCCAATGTCAATTTTGCAACTAGTATAATCCAGTTTTAAAGTTGTCGTGGGATAACACTAAGTGCAACATCTGTATTGGATGAAGTACCAGAAGAAATAAAAGAAATAGTCACCTGATCAGATATCATGCTCGGCTTTCCTCTTTCTTATTGAGGCTTTGATTTGCAGCACATATCGCTTACCAGCACTTATTTTTCTCTATACAAATTTGATTCATACTTACATTCTCATTTGGATCGTAGTCTGGGATGCAGGGATATGTGAAAATCCTCACATCGTCTGGTGCCAACACCGCAGCATGAACAGCCGTACTCTTGCCATCCATTTCTCTGGCGTGTTTGATTATGTCAACCTTCACTGGCAGCTAGAAACAGTCATCTATGAATGTTTACAAGTTTCACAACTACCTTATCTATGAGATAGTAAAAATTAAAATTATTACGAAAAACAAAAATTGAATATATTAAATATTGACCAGCGTACTAAGCAAATTTACAAAGAAATTTGAGATTTTGTATTTTCCCCATAAACACCATAGGAATGAGTATGTAAGTTTGCTGCCATGGGATGTTGTTGGAAAATGTTAGTCGTTAGGAAATGTAATGGTTAGGTATTGTACCAATATTCATCACTTTTAGCAAATTTCCCTATAGGGAATAGCTATTACGGTAGTAGCCATGGTAAGACCTAAGCCCGGGACCTTGTTACTTTTTCATTTTGAGGTCCCCAGAAGCCAAAAACACCATCTGTTCATTTTCATCTAAATTATATACTCCCGAATGTGTAACTCACTCACTCATCGGGGTATCAGAAATTCGTCAAATGTCGGAAAAGTAGATCTCCTATATATCACTTACTACAGAGTGATTCCCAAGCGAGAACTAAACTTACCGACCTGTATTACTGAGAAAATTGCCAACATACTGGGAGTCGCGGATTACCGAAACAATCTTTTTCAGAAATTTTATAACATTAACCAATTGTGCCTTTATAGGTAAAGCGGTCTATCCACCGAGAGTAATTTCAATGTACAGGGTGTATCTGAAATTACCTCTCCAGACCGGAAGTCACTGATGTCAAATACAAACTCTCACTTTAAATAATTTTTTTTAGTTTTACACGATTTTTAAGAAAATTTTACAATTTGATCTTGTACGCATAATTTTAGCAGTTTATTGACTATTTGAGGTTGAAATTTAGATTTTCCTCATTCTTCTCTGAACATTTTAGGTTCAGCAAAAATGTCTAGGCACAAAAATGTCTTAGACTCTTTTAAATACGTTTCCAACAAAAATTGTCAGTTTGGTCCAAAATGTTTTTTTATTAAATTTACAACATGACGGAGATTAATGAACATGTATTTAAATGTTTAGTAAAACTAATCACGTGATAATTGATGTTTTATGATGGCATATTATTTTAAATGAGGTTCTTAGACATTTACATGTTTGGTAAGTTCTGTTATATGTAAAATGTTCAGACATAATATATGTTAAACTTAATGTTATTTTATTAAATTTACATCATGACGGAGATTAATGAACATGTATTAAATGTTTAGTAAAACTAATCACGTGATAATTGATGTTTTATGATGGTATATTATTTTAAATGAGGTTCTTAGACATTTACATGTTTGGTAAGTTCTGTCATATGTAAAATGTTCAGACATAATATATGTTAAATTTTCCCCAGTTAAAAAAATAATGTCATGCTATTTATTATTCTAAATCAGTATGATTAGGGGTTTTAAATATTAAATTTTAAAAAACTTCAAAATTACGTCTGGTCTCCTCTGTATTGAAATCAGTGTCAATCAACAGAGCAAAATATGTTTACCTACAACGGCACTATTTGTTTTTTGTTTTTGTACAATTTTAAAAGAAATGCAAGGTTGGTATGGGACACCCGTTAAGACAGTATCATATTTGCACGATAGTCCTCCCAAAAATTGGTTCTTTATTTGGGATGGCACTTAATTTCTAACGAACTCATTAGGAAGTACATCATTGACTTTACCTGATAGCATGCTAATTTAAATTTTACAATTCAACAAAAATTTTAACTAAAAGCATTTAAAATAAAAAAGCTTTTTTATATCCTGCCCCAGAAAACTATCTGATTTCAAAATTTAGCGACCAAACATTTTTACCCAAAATAAATATGACATTATTTTTTTCTACTCTAGCGGCCAAATTATAACATCTGAGGCAATCCTCGCGAACATCTTTCAAGTTACTACAAGTTTGGTTCTATGAATTTTTGCCCCCCAGTCCACCCAATTAAACATAATTAAATGTTTATTTATTTTTGCAGGGAATTTTAACCCATGTAGACGTAATTTTACAACTACTATAATATTTTACTCAGAAACTTCACTTTGCACATAGACATATCTTGCACAGTACCAATATCAATTAAATTATCAAACTTAAAAATTATCATGATGATTTTCAATATCACGTAGTCTTCTTTTGACTGTGAGTCGGAACGAATTGCTATATCGGTTCTTTATTTGGGATGGCACTTAATTTCTAACGAACTCATTAGGAAGTACATCATTGACTTTACCTGATAGCATGCTAATTTAAATTTTACAATTCAACAAAAATTTTAACTAAAAGCATTTAAAATAAAAAAGCTTTTTTATATCCTGCCCCAGAAAACTATCTGATTTCAAAATTTAGCGACCAAACATTTTTACCCAAAATAAATATGACATTATTTTTTTCTACTCTAGCGGCCAAATTATAACATCTGAGGCAATCCTCGCGAACATCTTTCAAGTTACTACAAGTTTGGTTCTATGAATTTTTGCCCCCCAGTCCACCCAATTAAACATAATTAAATGTTTATTTATTTTTGCAGGGAATTTTACCCCATGTAGACGTAATTTTACAACTACTATAATATTTCACTCAGAACCTTCACTTTGCACATAGACATATCTTGCACAGTACCAATATCAATTAAATTATCAAACTTAAAAATTATCATGATGATTTTCAATATCACGTAGTCTTCTTTTGACTGTGAGTCGGAACGAATTGCTATATCAAGCAACTGATGGTTTTACTTTGATTGTTATTTACTGACCTGGTCCTACGGCTAAAACATACGTCCTTTGATGTGTATGGTAATTTTAATATTTTAACCATTATTTAACATACTTTTGTTAGTAACTACTGTATTATTGTATTTAGAAGCTTGAAGTTTTTTTTTATTTGCCTTGACAGTAATTTTTTAGGAAATTAGGTAAATTTAAAAGTTTTACACCATTAAAAACTGAAATGAAGGAATTGTAATGAATGCAAATATGACACTATGTATTTATCATTGTATGTTCAATATTACTGGATCGTTATGTTATTCCCTGGAATTTCAACACAACTAATTGAAGGATAGTAACTGAATAGTTCTATTAGAATCTTCATAGACTTCTCTAAAGCCTACGATAGTCTCGACAGAAGAAAAATCTGGGATAAGATGAGGAAATTTGGAATACCTAACAAATTAATTAATCTTGTTAAAATGACAATCCAAGGATCAAAATGTAAAGTCAAAATTGATGAAAGTTTATCAGAATCTTTTGAAGTAAGAACCGGAGTAAGGCAAGGAGATGGAATATCCCCAATTCTGTTCAATATTGCTATTGAAGATGCACTTCAGACAGTTAGAAGGACAAATAAAGGTTTAAAAATAGAAACAAATTTAAATATTCTTGCTTTTGCAGACGATGTAACAATTATATGTGAGACGAAAGATTACCTTAAAAATCTAACAAAAATATTCATTCAAGAGACTGGTAAAATGGGTTTAAAAATTAATGATGAAAAACTAAATATATGCATTTTTCAAAACAAGAAGACCAATTAAATGAAATAAATATTGAAGGACAAATTTTTGAAAAAGTTGACCTTTTTAAATACCTTGGAGTCGTAATATCAAGCAAGAACAGTGAAGAACCGGAAATAAACCATAGAATTAACCAGGCCAATAAAAGTATGTTTGCATGTAACAAAATTCTAACCTCAAAAATTCTATCACGTGAAACCAAAATCAAAGTGTACCACTCAATTATCCGTCCAGTCTTGTTATATGGAGCAGAAACATGGATATTAAATAAAAAAGAAAAAAATAAAGCTCATTGTTTTTGAAAATAAAATTTTAAGAAAGATTTTTGGAGCAGTATGTGAAAATGGAGAATAGAGAATTAGGCACAATGAAGAGTTAAGGAATCTGTACAGAAATTTTGATATCGTGGCCCACGCTAGAACTAGACGTTTGAGATGGGTTGGGCATGTCTTGAGAAGGGACAGAGGTTCATTGCTGAGAGAAGTAGGAGAAGGGCAGCCGAATGGGAGAAGACCACCAGGAAGGCCCAAGAGAAGATGGTGGGACAGTGTAAAAAAAGATATTAGAAGAGCAGGAGCAGATATTGAAGAGGCACAGGACAGGGACAGATGGCGAGCAGTTGTTGGCGAGGCCAAAACCCTACTCGGGTATCAATGGCCATGGGAGTAAGAGTAAGAGTAAGTAACTGAATAGTATTTTTGTAATTAAAAGGGGTTTTTGGCAAGTTTTATCCACTTTGTTAAGGTTTCCAATTATTTTGTTTTAATGGAATTTTTCATTGTTTTCGATGATCTACTGCACATTTTTATGCAGTTTATCCATTTAAATTTTTCATATATTTATTTATACGTATTTTATAATTTTAAGTAAATACTTATACAATACCTACATAATAAATTTATTCACAACTCCATTAACATTTATAGAATTCGGGGGAATTAGGAAGGGGGTTTGGGGAAAGAGTCTCTGAAAACGAGCCATAGGCGAATATATTTTCATTCCTTAGATTGAGTTAGTTGCATAAGTTCAAATTTAGGTTACTTCTGCAGTCGTGGGAGTTAATTTATGTTATAAATAAATGACATACTCATTTATTTTGCTCATTTACAAACTCTTATATTTATATGTATTCTGTTCATTATATGCGACTTAAACAACAATTAACGAATTTCTGGGCAACCCCTGAGGGGGCATGGGGGCGGAGCCCCCATCGAGCCGTAGGCGAGTATATATGTATATAGCCTATATTTATTAATAGGCAGGCATGTTTCGTTTCCTCCTTTTTTCTCAGCTCGTGTGCATCGTAGGAGAAATCCGAGCATACCGTTAGAAAGGATGTGTTAGAAAGGCTGTGTCCTGTAGATGAGCAGAATCCCATTCTAATTCACGTCGGACTCCAGGGCTCAAGGTTCCAATGTTAATCTTATGGGAGTTGAGTATGATAATTTATTGATCACTAAACAGCTGTTGTAATAACAAATGCTAGCAGATCAATTAGAACAGATGTTTACTTAAAAAAACATTTTAATACAAATTGACTCCTCAAGTAAATTTAATTTTTGGTTGAATCTCGATAAGTAGGCGATCCCTAGTTTTAATTAATGAACATGAGTACCCTTTCATTAAAATCATTTTATTTCACTGACAGGTGTTTCAGACTTTTCAGCCATTGTTGGGACAACAATGGCCATTGTCAGGACAGTGTTGGGAAATCATAACCTTACAGGGTATTATGTAAAAATCTATCTTACTAATTCGGTAAGGAATTTCTAGTGAGCAGCAAAACTCTTTTATTTATGAACCAATTTTGATGATTGAGGTGTTAAACTAAAGGGAATTCTCTGTAGACATCGTGGAATAATTTTTGTCACCCTCAGTTCAATGAGTTTATGGGGAAAATTAAAAAGTGCCGAATATTGATACAATTTGATATTTACCTTACCTAACCATTACATTCCCCAACAACTAACATTTTCTAACTACATTTTATGGCAACAAATCTACATTCTCATTGCTATGGTGTTTATGGGGAAAATACAAAATCTCAATCTCCTTTGGAAATTCCCTGAGTACGCAGGTCTGCTGCGACGGGGATATTTAATTTTCCCCACAAAAAACCACAGGGGTGAGTGAGTAGGTTTGCCGTCATATGGGTGTTGTAAGCAAATATCAGTTAAACTCTACCTAGTGAATGTACATACCAAATTTTACCAAGTTATGTCAATAAATAAGCGAGATAAAAGGTTTTATTTATTTCCCTTAACATAGGAAACCTATTTTTAACTTTTCTCCAAAATCTGTTAAGCTAAGTTTAAAATTCAAAATAATAAATTGTTTGTTTTTAAGCTCTTTTAAATAATTGTGGTTGAAATTCTAGAATTTTGAAAATTGAGGTCCTAAAATGCCAAAAACCCATTTTTGAGCTTTTGTAACCTTATAAAACCCCGTTCCCATAACCTGACAATGTTGGTTCGCAAACTACTGAAAATAGACCTGGTCTTACACCTTTATACTCAATTACATCAAAATCGGAGGTCCCCTTCAAACATTATCAGTAACAGGAAAACACACACATATATATAAATACACACACATATATATGAAAATGAAGGAATGGTGTTTTTGGCTACTGGGGACCTCAAAATTAAAAAGTAACACTGTCCTGTGGTTAGGTCTTACCATGGCTCATACCATATTCCTATGGGGAAATTCGCTAAAAACTTCTTGAGATTATATAAATTAATTGTAAATGTAAATTTATGCAGAATTTAAGCGTTAAGAGTGTGCTAGTTTTATTAGTGTTAGGCTTATATTATTACTTCATAATATAAAATACTTACTTCCACTTTTGGAACAATGTCTTGTACTTCAGGCACAGCTACATAGCATGTGTAACAGAAATATTTTCGGGACTTCTTGCAAATGGAACAAGTTGTTCTGTTTGATATTGATTCCAGTTTAGTCCAATCTTCAGAAATGTTAAATCCTTTAAATGGAAAAGCATCAATTTCCAACACAATTTTGCTTTTGGAGGGTAATGGTTCGTTTTCTGGAAGTGACATCTATAAAATAGAAAATATATCATGAATCATTTATAACTTCCATGAGTGATCTAATGTATTTATTTCTTAGGTCTACATTTTTTATAAAAGTCAGCCCTGAATAGTAGGACAGATTTATTTCGACATAAAAACAAAACTCTTATCATTACTATATATTTTCATTTTCATCTCCTCACCAAACTGTTCACACATAATTTTCTTTGGTATCGGTTCATTATCTTGCAAAAATTTAACACATTTCTTCTTATTAGATAATACGTTAATAGAAAGTTCTGTGTAATTCATTAATAAAAATAATAACTAAATTATAAATACTGAATATGAAATCACGAAGTACAATCTTAGTTTAACACGTTGGCTACCGATCGTCACATATATGTGACGTAATGTTAACCCTCGAGAGGTCGCTTAAAATTTGAAACGCCGTCTCTCGCTTAAGGAGGTTTCCTCCGGGTTTTCAATAAATGCACAAAATATATTATAAATACTTTTATTGGTTGAAACAAACACAGAAAATTATTATAATATATTATTTACGCTTTATTATTTAAAAATTGCATAAAAATTTAAAAAAAATCATAGTGGAGTAAATACAAAAAGTTTTTTATAGAGCACAACTGTCGTATTATATAAAAAATTAGGCTTACTATGAGATTTCCCTGCATAAAACATAAATTTAATATTATTACAATGACACTATAATGAATTCAAGTAGGTTTAGCGGGATAATATCAACAATGTTACAATCATAAAATAAAATTAATATCCTTGAACTTTTAATGTTATGTGGTAAATCAAATTAACTTTGAAGCTTTCCAAAAAACAAGTCTTTGCAATTGTTCTTTGAAGCCTTTACGTTGAGTCCCTGTCTACCTCCATTTCTTCTTCCTTGTTACGTTCTGCAAATGTAACGACAGAATGCTCTCGGCATATAAACAGTTGGCATTTTCTACATCTTGTCTTTGATGGCCGATTTTTCTTCCAGTCGCAAAAGTGACATTGCCCTGAAGTGACTTCAGCTGATGGTGGATCATGCTGCACTTTTTGCTGCTCTATACCAAGAATTTGACATATACGTACTTTCATTGGTTTAGGTATGTTACAGTAAGAAAGTCTTTGCTGACCATAGTCCTTGCACAAAGCAAATGCTATCTCCTTGATGAATGCTCTTCTCAAAATAGGCTGGGTGACATTCTTCTTTAGAATTATGTAGCTGTTAAGACAACCTATATCAAGAATGGTGTAGAACAATCTCATTGACCATCTATTCGTGGTTCTTGCAGTCAAGTAGCTCTCTTTGTACTTGTCTACGGTGTCTACTCCACCTTTGCTTGTATTGTAGAACAAAATCATGTCTGGCTTTTGGAATGAGCGTGATCCTTCAGTCATATCAACATTGTCGCTGTCATGCATCGATGATATTAGTAAGATGTCCTTGTTTTTCTTAGCTTTGTATGATACCATCGAGCAGTTGTTTCTGAAAGCAAAGCACGAACTTCCAACTGGGCATTCCTTAGTGTCAATGAAAGCACATGGGATTTCACGCTTGTTTTTCCTCAGTGTTCCCACAAGTGTCAACCGATGATCCTTCATCAGCTCTTCACAAAGAGAAATGGAGGTGAAAAAGTTATCAACGGTCACATTAAGACCAGAACCAGAGATAGGTTCAATCATCCTCATTACAATCTCCTTATCAGAATTGTTGACAGCATACAGTCATTCGGGCTGTGACCCCGCGTATACCTCCATGTTTGCGGTATAAAAGGTGTTGGCTCAAACCATGGAATACTTTTAATTCCATATTTGGCAGGCTTACTTCTCATATACTGCCTACTGTCATTCTAACATCTTATTCACGGTCACAAACCCACTAACAACATAGTGCTTCTGACATAAGTCGACAAAGTCATAGAAAATGTCTCTTATAGGCGACAATTTATCAATTAACTCATTATCTCTGCTCTTGTCGTGATGTCATCAAATCTCATAGATCTTAAAAGGAATTTAAATCGGCTAAACGACATAACACACCTGAAAAATTCAATACCAGTTCCATCAATGGCCCAAAGATCCTCTAAATTATGGTGATTACTACGCATTACACCGGCCATGTAAAGTAAACCAATAACAGCTCTTAATTCTGTGAGACTTGTTGTTTTACTGTCTCTTTCACGGGCAAACTTTTCCTATATATAAATATGAATATATATATATATATATATATATATATATATATATATATATATATATATATATATAACTAAATTATATCATACGTGTCATGAGTTGGATGACTGGGAAATAAATGAAAAATAGTTTTACTACACTAAAAAATACTAAAATATACAGAACAATGTGTCACACAATAAAAAACGCCATGTGGAATGCGTAGTAAACAAACACTAAAGGCAACATGTGAGCAGATAAGATGGTCAACTTTGAAAATCTGTAAAAATTAAAAATTGAGGCCGTACCCATGGACCAAGTGACACACATGAGTGTCACACATTCCTATAGACCGATAAACAGGTTTTAGATCGATTTAGTGTTCCAAATGGGCTTGGCGAGTCATTTAACTGAACTGCGATGCATTTTTTCACAAAGTAAGTCAAAATATTACTTTACATGATGACAATGATTTTGATGACATCGAATGCATTCCACTAAAACAACGACAAACTGCAAACATTGTAACCAGACAAAATGGGAAACCAGCTTATTTTAGTAAAGACAGAAAAATGCTTTGGGATTTGCAGCCCAAGAATGCACAGGTAAGAACGCCCACTAGAAATATTTTGCGAATGAGGATGGGATTTGTTGCGAAAAGCGCCAAACATACAAAGACCCCAATTGAGGCATGGGATCCATTTTTCAATGGTGACACAATAAATGATATAACTGGCAACACCAATGATATTCGTTACCAATGATATTTGCATTCGGCCTAGTCGCAGTTAGTGAGGTTAGGGCCTATAGCCTATAAAACAATGATGTTATTTAATTTGTGAGAATATGGTTTTACATAAAATAAAACCGTACCGTACTGAAAATAAAAAATTTTATATACTTAGCTTCACCTACATATACTAGTAAAAGTGCTCAAAGTAAACCATGAGTGCTCAATTAATAACATGTTCAATATGGCTTCCATCCATTTGAGGTAATACTCGTACCGTTCGTCAAGGTTTTGTATCATTTTGGTGAAGATGCCTGATTCAGTTTCAGTACTGTTTATTTTGATGCATATTGTACAAAGAATATTGTTCTGGATTTAACATACATTCAGTTTTCGAGTTCCAAAAATCCTTCAAATAAAAATTATAACATTTTTATGGATGCTAACTTATTAGAAGAAGTGAATGCTTTCAAATTTTTAGGTGTGACCATTGATTAACAATTAAACTGGAATGAACATGTCCACCTTGTTATTTCAAAGATATCCTCTGGTTTATATGCTCTGAGGCAAATGGTCAAACTAACTAGCATTGAAACACTAAAACAAATTTACTTTGCTTTCATAGAATCACATATAGCCTTTGGCTTATGTTTATATGGTGCAACTTCTGCAAACAATTTAAACAAATTCTATTTTTGCAAAAAAAACCTATCAGGATAATATTGAAATTAGACTACCTGGATTCCGTGAAAGATCATTTTCAGTCACTGGGATTTTTAACTGTCCATGGGCAGTTAGTTGCATTTATCAACTAATATTGCACGTTAAAATAAATCTGGAACAACTGCCAGTATTAGGGACCTCACATAATTATAATACTAGAAATAACATACTTCTGGCTTTTGACAGGCATCGGTTGGAATTATTTAAGAAAAAACCAATTTATGCAGGAATAAAATTTTTTTATTATTTGCCAGTAGAGTTGAAGGAAATAGACAACTTGAAAATTTTCAAAAAGAAACTTAAACGATATCAGATTACAAAAGCTTTATAATCATTGGAGGAATTCTTTAATAATACATAGATAGGCCTAACGACTTTTATTTCTCTTTCACTCCTACTTTTTATTGTTCTTTCAGTTAAAAAAGATAAAAAAAGGTTTATAATTTTGTAATAATATAAGGATTTTTATTTGTTTTATCTATACTAGGCAACTATGCTTTATTCATAGTGTTATCATTGCAATTTAAAATGTATTTTGACGCCATTCTTGTACACTTGTACTTTTGTGAGTAAAGATATTATGAAATAAAATTAAATGAAACACATTTTTCGTGGATGTGAGGGGTGGGGGCGGCGGAAATGTTTTGGGCCCATGGGCGGCAAATTCGTAAATCCAGCCCTGATGTAGCCTATAATAAAAACAATGAACTAATTATGTATTTTACTTCAACGTGATCTACTCTTGCACTTAAACTTTCCTAGGCATAGGGTGGTTCTTCAAGTTAATGGAGATTATTTTAGATTAATGTTAGTTTGTTGGATTGGAATAAATACATATTTTCAATCGACAGTAGTGTGGGCGCTATGTGAAACTGTAGGCCTACCCGTTAAATGCCTAAGACTTTAAGACATAACGGTATTTTAATTTGGTGATTATATCAAGGGAAGGGCGCAAATATCTCTCGGGCCCATGTAGCGCGTAACATACAAACTGCAGGCCTGCAGCCCAACTATGCGCACCAACTGGCAGAATATTTTACACACGTTCTTTAGGTATTCATTGCACAGGGGGTATTCATTGCTACTTCCCGTAATATGGTAGGTACTCATAAAATTGTTTGATGTTAAAGACGTCTCATCAAATCTTCATAAATAGTCTACAAAAATATACAACAAAACCTGATCTCTTTAGATGGTGCCTAGGCACTGATGGCACTGTCCGTGCCTGTGCCTTAAATACGAACGCCCCTCTTTGTGTAGAAGACATATCTGTTTTTTTCAAACTAGAAATAGATGTTTTCGAAATATTCTCCTTAGGCCTAAGAATACTTTAATATTGCACCTTTCGCACTTGTTATGATTTTTACACGCAAGAACAGTCTCAATCATATCATCTTACGACACAGGTCTATCACTGTTAACGTTACTGACAGATCCAATTTTTGTAGTTGAACTATTATTGTATGTGTAGCCTTTGCATACCAGTAGACCATTTTTTATGGTTAAATACTCTGTTACTCCAAAAATAATGACATACCCTATCCCGTGTGGAATTATGTTGCCTTTCAAGAGAAGATTTGTTTTTGTTTTAACACGTTCGCTGAGGGTGGATCAGTATTGACCCATGTCGGTTCCAACGCTCATTCTGGTGGATTAGTACTGATCCACGTTATGTGCATAATTCTGTTGCTAAGCGCCAGCCTAGCATTGGTCAAAGGCGGTCCAACTCATCACCAGGGTACACGGTCTACGAATATCCTTTATAGCAGTGAAAGTTTTTATAAAATCGATGGGCAAATTCAAAGAAGGAACAGATCTCACTTTGAGATAAACTTAGTAGCCTAATTGGTCCTTCATTTCAGCTTTAAAATCCGTTGGCATAAAATGCTTGCTACAGAGGGCTCGGTGTATCTGTACTCATGGCTTTTGAGGAGTGGGGATGACCGAAGGACGGGTCTGAGGTACTTTTCTAAAAACATAGGTTTGTTGACGAAGAAGGTTATTACCTTATTATTTAAAGAACAAATATTCTTAAAACCCAGGTGGTAAAGCCATTAGGCCTAGATTGAGACGGATTCAAAAATTCCAAAATAGATGACAGCCATTCCGTATGTGCCGGATGTTACATTTACACTATTAAAATGTTAATATTGACTTTAAATATGATTAATTATCCATTTTAGAACTTGCAGTAGGTAAATAAGGTTGGTCTTAATAAGGGGTGTAAGTTTGGGTATGTTTCATTAATGAATAAACAAATAAAACATTATTTTGTCGTGTAACGGATGTTACACAATTGGGAACAGGCAACTGTAGTGTATGGATATTTAACTAAAATTCAGTCCATCCATAACATCAATGGAAATGTCAATTTTTGTCAGCTGTGTATAACATATATACTTCATTTTCAACCACAAATTAAAACTCTTCAAATATTACAATAGTTTATACAAATTATTTTCCTTTGTAACGGATGTTACATGGATTTTGTAACGGATGTTACAAAATTTTCCCCCTGGTAAAATTACTAATAAAATTAAATGCACTTACAAATTTCAGATTTAAAACATAAGCTAAGGTATACAATAAAGAATGAGTTAGATTTTTATGCAAACAATTATTTATTACTGAAGATTTTATAATATAAAATTCATTTACTCTTACATAGGAACTCACACACACACACACCTTGTACATCCTAAATTTTAGATAGACAATACAGTGTCATCACTTAAGGCTTACTGACTGTCTTATACATTGTATTACTTAAGTATGGTCTCTATTAAATTTCAAGAACTTATAAATCAGTATAATGTACTGTGCGTAATATAGTTGTATAAACATTAAACCAAAATATCAAAGCAACATTACAAAAACAACTTCACTGAATAAAAACTTATTACATGTAGAGGCTACTCTCTTTAAGCTTAAGTTATTCTTTCACTTTCTTTATTTTCTTAAAGGCCTACAAGTTGTACCTATAACGTAAGTATCTGGTACTAATTCCGTAATGAATTTCTTGTGGGCAGCAAAACTCTTTCATTTATGACCCGATTTTGATGATTTAGGTGTCAAAAAATTAAAAGGAATTCGCTGTGGACATCATGGAATAATTTTTGTCACCCTCAATTTAATTTGCTTCTACCCATTGGACTTTAAAGATTCAATGTATTTTAAGTATAAGACAAAATTTAGTAATTTTACCTAACATATGATTCATTTCATGAAAACAAACAGCTGTCTTCGTAAAAGTAACCTCTCTCTCTTCTGTCATTTTAATTTATTTATTTTTTTGTTTAATTATATCAGTTTACTTTCAAATTCAAATACAACGATGACTGACGAAATGGGGTAGTGTTTATTATCATGCAGTGTTCATTATACGTAAAACTGCTTCTACTGGTAGTGTACTTGACGAGCACATATTTCTTAGAGCCAATTTGACTTTATTCTATTTTAAGTGAGTTTCTTCTTTTTTCTTCAACTTTTCTTCATCTGACATTTTTTCTTTGGCTTTAATCCTGTTGTCTTTGTTTCTTTTTTGGCCTTTTTCTAGATGCTCTTTCCATTTATTTTAATTTTGTTTCTTGTTAAATCAATATTTAGCCATCCAATTTTAAACGCAGGTGGGGTTTTACTAGTAGCATCTTCTTGGCTTGACTTCCCTAGCTCCTGAAAAAATACAACTCTTTTCAGCCAAAAAACTAGTTCTCCGCAAAAGGATTCAAGAGTGTTATACAAGCTAGCAGTAGCCTGCTTAGACATTCAAAATTGTATACAGGCCTGATTAAAGTGTTAGGCACGTACAGTGTAGGCTTAAATTTCTATTACAATTAGTACCGTACCTCTAAATAAAAACAGACCAGCTAGGCAATGAAAAAGTTCTATTTTCATGAAATAATGGGACTAGTGGTTTAATATTGTTCAGAATTGCTGGTAATCTCTTAGAATTCAATACAGTGAAGTTAATAATTGTAAATGTTTCAAGAATTTGTTGTAACTGTTCTAAAAATGGCTATAATTAACAGGTTAATGCTTGTAACGTCCGTTACGTAACGGATGTTACAAGATTTAAAACTCTTACAAAATTGTAATTTAACATACATATGTAAATGTTAAGGTACAGACTAACATGTGCACACCTTAACTTTACTTTTGGAAACTTTCATTGTTTTTCTTCAAACCATTCATATAAAAAATAACTTTTTCATGTTTTTGTGTAACGGATGTTACATGCAACCATCTTTTTTTAGAACTTAAAAAACTCATAAAAAATCTTACCTGATCATTCATTTTGGTAGTGTCACTTGATCATAACCTCTTCTGCAAACTGGTCACAGTCTAGTGTTCTAATGAACTATGGTTCCTTCACCAGAGAACTCTAAACTTTAGCATTTTTATACAGGGTAATCCGTGTCTTCAATATAGCAACTTCGGATCGTCAAAAAAGGCGGTAAAAATAAAAATATTGAAATTTACTTTTTTGATTCATTTTATTTAACTCATACCTTATAGTAATGCATACTTAGTTTATTTATAATATTAAAAATTATTTTTTCCTCAAATTCCTCTTTTATACGGAATGGCTGATGAGCTTCTAATGGAGGAAAAACAATGGATGGAAAACAAAAGAAAAGTATGGTTCTTATTGAGAATAAAGAGATCAGGAAAAATAGAACCAACTACTTAGGCCTATCTACAACAAAGATTTGGCCGTTACAATGCAATGTACTGTCTTTAGACTTTTTAATATCTCGGTAAACAATGGAGATAGAGCAAAGCTTCAAATTACTAAATTGTGTGTGTTTTTTAGCTTAATCCAGTGGTGAAAATCAAAATTAAAAAATTAAATAATAAAAATATCTAAAAATGTTAACGAATATTATTTTTGGTCTCTAGGCACTTCAAACCGAAAAAGTAACATGATCCCGGGCTTAGGTTTTACCATGAGACCTATGG
This sequence comes from Neoaliturus tenellus, assembly GCA_030545055.2. Lineage (NCBI taxonomy): Eukaryota > Metazoa > Arthropoda > Insecta > Hemiptera > Cicadellidae > Neoaliturus > Neoaliturus tenellus. The sequence goes on from CM061531.1 coordinate 101,418,790, forward strand.
TAATAGCTTATTCCCTATGGGAAATTCGCTAAAAGTTTACTGATTATTTTATTTTAATGCCTGAATCTTGCATTATATATATCCAATATTAAAATTAGTTGATCCTAAATAAACTATTTGCAAACTATAATAGATAAAATACAAAAACATTTTTCACTGTTTAATTTAGGTTGGTTGTATTTAAAAAACAAAGAGTTTTATTTAAAAACTATATATTACAACACAATTGCACTAATCTACATTTGTAATTCTTACAAATTTAGCTATACGGTACCTAACTTACTGTAAATGAGAGACTGTTAAAATTTGCTTAGTGGCCTATCAACTAAAAAATTCAACATGGTGCCTCAGCGACGATTTCATGAGTTCCAAGATGAGTGGGCAGTTCCAACACCTGCTACTAAGACAAAGCCGGAGCGCTCTGACGTCAAATGCCTTGTGACGTCACCTAAAAGGCAATGTCAAAACAATCATTTGTTTTTGTTTACATGGGTTGTTTTTCGTAAACTTCAATAAAATTTTCTCGTGTTGTTTGTAAAATTTGTAACGTATAGTGTATGGTGTTTTAAAACTGATTATTTTTCATTCAATAACAATTTTGTTCATAAATATGGTTATTTCATATTGACTCGAAGTTCAATTTAAATATCTGAGTGTTCTGAATAGTTTTTTGTGTTGTATTACGACCAAGCTAAACAGTTTTTACTTTGGAAGATTAGAAAGATTGTACTAGCAACAATGAGGAAGAGAGAGGCGTATTTAATTTAGATAATAATCAGAAAGTACCTTCTAGATGGTTGGGCTAAACGTTATTCTTAACATCAATTATATCAACGAAGCCATGGTTGCCTGCTGGCACCTTTTCTTTCAAAGGTTCATGGGTACCGAGATTGAGCGTGTGAAGATTCATTTCCAGCCTACTCATGAAAATTAATTGAAAGCGTCAGGCGCTGATTTATAAATTTTAATGAAGAAACTACAATCAATGATGTTGCTGTGAAGAATTAAGATGATACGCCAATAACCTAACTCAGAAGTGACAAAAGCAGTATTCAAAAACAGACATTTTTCAATCTAAATCCAAGCAACACAAGTTTTAATTGCATTTATATACAGTATTTCATTAATTATAACGAATAGCCTATCAGTTAATATGTTATTTTCAAATAAATTGTTTGAATCGTTGTGGTTAAATATTTGTACACATTTCATACTCATAGTTTAGGAAAGTAGGCCTACCGTGTGTAGGCTAATTAAATGGTATTGCCAACAATTTCATTAGAGGCCAAATAATAGTTAGGCCTACTGCTAGTCAACTATTCTAATTTTTTAATTGTGTAAAAATTAGTATCACTTTGTGTCCGAAAACATTATTATTATATATAAAATTATTTGAGTTAGACAAGTGTTTAAACTTTTTCATGAAGTGGAAGCAAATAATTATAATATTTATTACAATTGGTACCTTTTTAAAAATCAAATATTAAAAATGAATACATTCCATTGTGATACATCTCTAGGTTAGTTGTTAGGGTTAGGGTTGAGCGGAAAATGTTTTTGTTTTCGCTATCAGCTGATGCTAAAAGGCAAACAAAAATGGCAGCACTCCGGCTTTGTGTTCTAGGTGGTGTTGGCAGTTCGCACGCTGTGCGAGTTTTTCCGGGACTTGAACCACAACAAGATCCCGAAAAATTATAATTTTCATATAATGATAACAACAACAGGCACTTGCCATGGCAGCAGGTACTGTGTGTATTATGAACGATAAGCAACAGTTTTGTAATTTTGATTTTAGATTGTAACTCACATTTTAACAAAAAGTTTCTTGAGTAAATTCCAGACTTCGATTTCGGCCGAATACTTCCCCGTCCCGTACGACTTCTCTCCTGGACGCGGGACAAATTTACTAAACTGTCCCCCCTTCAAAATCCGGGAAGTTTGGAAACCCTGGTAATACACACAAATAAATAACACAATAATAAGAGATATACTTGAACCAATTCATAACAGGCAATTCATAAAAAATTCACAAAACCATTATGAATTATGAACCAGCAGCAATTCACTAAAAGCATAACATGAGAGCGCGCAAAGGGTAAGAAGTCTCCGACAGAACGCAACATGCTGTTGTATTTGCCCACCAAGGACACTCTATTGCTAATAGGTTTCCCAAAACCTCAGGGTCAGGTAGTGGATGAGTCAACTTGAAGGTATAGGAGGGCGGGAAACTATAGAGGTCTTTACTTATTGTCCATTGTTTTAAAAATGGGCATGGAGAAAATTTACCCTGCGCGAGCTCTCTAGGGTTAGTAAAATTTGTACATGTAGGCCTATGATACTTTATCCAAGCGCATTTCTGGCTCATTATTCAGCTGTGTTTAAGTATAGTCAGCCTATATTTTTACAATGGCTAAGTTAGTACGGTACATTTATGTCACGCACACAGCTGTACCGAGCGATCTGTACCTAAGTTACTTACCAATGCACATTTCAAGTTTACGGGATCTTTACCTTGAACCTTAGTATACCTTGGCATAGTAAATCTTCTAATAAATAAGTAAATCTTCTAAATTTAAAATTCAAAACATCAATATAAGTATTTTTTTATTATTAGCGAATTTCCCTATAGGGAATACGCTATTACGGTGGTAGCCATGGTAAGACCTAAGCCCGGGACCACTTTACTTTTTCATTTTGAGGTCCCCAGAAGCCAAAAACACCATTCGTTCATTTTCATATATATGTATATATAGAGATATATATATATATATATCTATCTATCTATGTGTCCGTTATACTGATAACTTTTGAAGGGAACCTCCGATTTTGATGAAATTTGGTATGAAGGTGTATGACTAGGTCTATTTTCATGAGTTCGCGAACCAGCATTGTCGGGTTATGGGAACGGGGTTTTATGGGGTTTCAAAGGGGTCAAAAATGGGTTTTTGCCATTTTTGGACCTTAATTTTTAAAATTCATAAATTTTAACTGAAACCATTTAAAAGAGCTTAAAAAAACAAACAATTTGGTATTTTGAATTTTTATCATAGCAAAACTGGTCACGGAGAAAATCCAAAAATGTGTTTTCCATGTTATTCTTATGAGAAATCAAGAAAAACCTATGTCTTGCTTACATATTGACATAACTTAATCAAATTTGGTATGTACATTATCTAGATAAGGTTTAACTTATACTTGCTTACAAAACCCATTTGGCGGCAAACCTACATACTCACCCCCATGGGGTTTATGGGGAAAATAAAAAATTACCAGAACTTGATACAATTTTGTGTTTACATTCACCAATTATTGATTAACTTAGATTTTCTAACAACACCCAATGGCAGCAAACCTACATACTTGATCTTATGGTGTTTTAATGGGAAAAATAAATAATCTGCAATTCCATTGGAAATTCGCTGAGTACGCAGGTCTGCTGCGACGGGGGTATTTTATGTTTGGACTATTAAGAGGATATATGTAAATGTGGTCCAAATATAAAATATTCAAAAATGTGTTTGTGTTTAAAATTTAAAATTTGGAAGATTTATGGGATCTAATCGTTTAGACTTTTCAATCCATAATAAATATACAGTTTTGATATCTCTGGGAAACCAATGACAATGTATACAGAACTGAATAAGTATTGACATCCCATACTAAAAAATTTTAGTTCTGCCCTCGAAAACCATAGGAAAATAAAGCGCTGATGCTAGGGTTACCATACGTCCCCTTTTCCCTGGACATGTCCTCTTTTTAGAGCTTAAAAAACTGTCCGGGCGGATTTCTGAGAAACAGTCCGTTTGTCCGGCTTTTTGGAAGCAGCAAACTGAATATCTGTATTTATGTTTTTACCCAACCCACAGGAAGGTTTGTTATATTGTCATTTCGTCCAAATTGTTATTAAATCGCATTTTAAATTGTTTAAAATGTTTAACCTAGAGTAAAAAGTAATACGATATTTACTTTGTACTCTATTCTAACAGTTTGAAGGATATTCCTTATTCCTTTTAGTTAGACGTACTGTAAGCTCCAGTGCCGCCAGTAGTTGGGTTGCATTTATTGCTGTCAACAGTCTATCGAGTGAGTGAGTGAGGTTATGTTTTATCAGATCGGCTTTTTATTCATTACACCTTAGTTTGATTTATGCGACCATTAAATTTTTGGATATGATTTGATTAGTTGTCAGTGCCTAAGAGTCTTTTCTAATTATGAAAAAGTGACTAAGCCTTTGTTACAAGAGTATATTGAAACTGAATTTCATTATCAAATATTAACTAATAATACTACATTCAATAATTTTTTATTTTACTTTTGATTTATTTTAAGATTAATATTGAAGACCTCCTCTTAACTAAACTACAGTACATTATACGTACTAATAAATTATGTGCTTTTTACATTTCACACAATTTTTTCTCATTTGTTTGTATGTATAGGTATTAGAGAATGATATCTAAATAAATAACAAAATGTAACCTACTGACTTGGTAAAACCTATAGGTACCTAGGCCAACTTTTTTAAATTTGATTTAATTACAGTACTTATAAAAAATTTGCATCTTCTTTATTATCCTAAGAGAAATTTAATTATTTGAAAAAGGTGAGATTTACAGCTAATTGTACTAAATTTAAACATTTCTGTTTCTCACTCTGTTATATTAAACTAGAGGGGGGGGTGTCAGGAATTCAGATTTTTGTGATTGATTAATCCGGCTCGCCGAGTACTAGGTGTCCTCTTTGTCATACCTTAGAGTATGGTAACCCTAGCTGATGCTAGGATTACTTGGCAAAACTTCGTTATCCGACTCCACCGTTATTATTAATGTGGAAATTTTGTTATTTCGATATTATTGCTAATCTATCGATGATACAATTACACGATACGATTACGATTTTATCACTTGATTCCTATTGTTCAATAATAGTTGAAAAAGTTTTTCACAATAAAACAAATAGGTACGGTAGGCTTATATGGCAAACAAGTAACTGAAAATAACAAAAACAAGTAAGTTAACTTACAAATTTAGCAAATGTAACCTCTAACATTATGAAGAACAACACAAAATAAACCAAGTGTATTGTGTAGGTATGTCCATTGACTATGAATAACTTACTTCATAGTCAATGGTATGTCTTAATTGTGAGAAGCAGACTTCGTTAGACCTAAAATGACATCACACAAATGCTGCCAAATATGAAATAAAAAAAAATATTCGGCGAAACTTCGTTATCCGACTCCACCGTTATTATGAATGTTGTAATTTCAATATTGCGATTAAAATTGTGCGATGAAAACAATTGAATCAATGATATTGTGATAAGAAATGTATCATAATAATAATCTAACCTAACAAACTAACTGTAAAGCTCCTTCACTTTTAACTTATTGACAGAGATGTTTACCTAGGCCTATAACAACAAAATCAGTGGTATTTGGAAACATCTAAATAAAAAAAATAAAAACGCATGAACTTATTCCCTTAATACAATTACAAAAATTACCTTTCTGATTCGAATTTGGCAGCGGTTGTGTGACCTCGTTCTAACGAATTCTGCTTCTTCTCACAATTAAGATTGATGAAGATCTTGCTTCAATCTGCTTCTTCTACACAATAAACTTGGTTAGTTTAATTTGTATTTTTCTATGATAATATTACAGGTTACATTAGCTAAAATTTGTACTTATTTTTGTTATTTTCAGTTACTTGTTTGCAATATATAGGTATAAGTTATGTTTTATTGTCAAAAGGTACGTGTTTATATATATTAGAACAAAACTAAATTAGGTGATAAAATTGTAATCGTATTGTGCAATTGTATCCTTGATCGAATAGCAATTTAAATCGCAATATTAAAATTTCAACATCGATATAACGGTGGAGTCGGATAACAAAGTTTCGCCAAATATTCTTTTGCTAACTTATTGTTTTTATTGAGGGAATAAGCGTTTTAAATGTTTCCAAAAACCATTGATTTTGTTGGCATAAACATCGCTGTAAATAAAAGGATGTTTACATTAGATTATTATTATGATACATTTCTTATCTCAACATCATTGTTGATTCAATTGTTAACATCGCACAATTTCAATCGCAATGTCGAAATTTCCACACCGATAATAACGGTAGAGTCAGATAGTGAAGTTACGCCTTTCTACCTCTTAAATGTCAAAATGAGCATAAGTCTTATTTGTTTATAAAAAAACAAAACAATAACAAACTTCTATAAAATTATTCTAGTCATCTGTTTCCATTCAACCTATCAGCATAATCCTTAATCCTTACCATCTTGGTGGTGCTATCTCTGTGTTTCAGGGACAGCGTTCTCAAATCCCTATAAGGATGTCCCTCTTATTGGATGTCCCTCCTTATTGGTTCTGTATGTATAAGTTACATTGCCTATTACAAATGAGTAACCCTAAGTGCAAACAAGCAGACTCTTGATCTTATTATTCTCTCTGTTTATAGAGTTCCAAATGGGAATCAAAATTCATTCCTTGATGGTATTGACAGATTTATGATTTATCTTTCTCTTTTTGGCTTGCCAATAATTGTGTGTGGAGACTTCAACATTGATGTCACAACAAAGGATATTACATCTATCCGCTTCGTTGATGTTCTTCGCTCCCTTAATTGTCATTAGGCCTATCTAAACGCCAACCCTACAAGAGGAGATGCCTGCATTGACAATGTTGTTACCAACTTACCAAAGACTGATATTAATACATTGGTTCTTTCCCCTCCGCTGTCGGACCATAAAGCCCTTCTAACCTCACTTTCTCTATCAAGTTACTGCAATGAAACCAACAATGAACAACCTGAGCCTAAGCTTATAAGAAGTTTTAGTCAATCAAATATAGAAAACTTTAAAAGGATGTTGTCTGAGGTAAACTGGAACCTAGAGTTATGTGGGGAAGCTGAAGGTTTTAACAAATTTCTGACAATCTTTTTGAATTCAATGCAAGCATGTTTTCCATTTAAAACGATTAAGACTCCTGCGATGCGAGAAGGACCGTCTCTTAAATGGTACAACAGCATTCTTTCTGAAAAGCGGAAGGAGGTGGAAATGTTGTATGACTTTTGGCAGTGGGCAAAGCGTTACAAACTTTTTGAAGAAGAAACAAAAAATAGATACTTAGAAGCCAAGAACAGTTACAAAAAAGCCTTGGTCCAGCAAAAGCTGTCTGCTAATGCCAACTTAATAGCCTCTGCGCCAAATCAATGCAAAAAGGCATGGGAGCTCATAAACAAATCAAAAAACAAGAAATCTCTTCAATCGGTTGATTCGCTGACACCGCAGATCTTCAGTGACTACTTCGTCTCCTCCGTAGATGACATCTGTAACCAGGTTCCATCTTCGGTGGCGGATGCTCTTCCTCTGGCCAAGAACCACAGAGTCAACACGCCTGCTCTCACACTGAAGCCTGTGTCCTGTGAAGAAGTGTCTAAAATCGTAATCCACATGAAAAATAGCAAGTGTCGTGATATCTATGATATCAGCAGTGATCTGATAAAGAAAGTGCTTGCAGAAGTCTTGTTTCCCCTTACCTTTTGTATTAATCTCTGTATAGTGTCTGGTATTTTCCCTGATTGCCTCAAATTAGCAAAAGTGGTGCCAATTTTTAAGAAAGGTGATAGTTCGCTTCCGGAGAGCTATCGACCGATCTCCGTTGTGCCAATCTTCTCAAAAATTTTGGAAAAAGCAGTGATACACCAGGTAAATCATTTTTTTGAATCAAAAAACTTGTTTTCTAAATTTCAATTTGGTTTCAGAGGTGGTTTGTCAACTGTGGATGCTGTTGGAAGCCTTGTCTCGGCTGCTTTAAATGGCTTTGAAAAGCATGCCAGCACACTCGCAACAATGTGCGATCTGTCTAAGGCTTTCGATTGTGTTCCGCATGACATCCTCCTCGCCAAATTACAACATTACGGCATAAATGGTGTGGAGCTCAATTTTTTTCGGACTTATCTGGCCAACCGTACACAAAGGGTCTCTTACAATAAGAGTCTTTCTGACGTGGCGGTCATGAAGAGCGGGGTACCCCAGGGATCGGTCCTTGGCCCTTTCCTCTTTCTAGTCCTAATTAATAATCTGCCCGCTAATGTCTCAGCACCATGTAGCTCTATAATTTTTGCTGATGACTCAACTTTTTATTGTAGTGATCAAAATGTTGATAAGATTAATGATCAAATGACAAACTGCCTTCAGCAGTGCGAAATGTGGTTCATAAGTAATGGTTTGTTATTAAATAACAATAAAACCCAATCTATTCTTTTTAGTTTATGCCATCAAGGAAATAATCACCTAAATGACAGTTTAAAACTTCTTGGAATATCTTTAGATGCCAAACTTAATTGGGGTGATCATATCAACAATGTATGTGTTAGGCTATCAAGATCTATTTATTTAATCCGTAATCTTAAGAAATGTATACCAAAACCATATCTTAGGATGGCCTATTTTGCTTTTTTTAATAGTGTTTTAAGTTATGGTTTACTTCTTTGGGGTAGTGGTCATGACCTGCACAGAATCCTGTTGCAGCAAAAGAAGGCAATAAGGATAATTACTTTTTCCAATTACAGAGCTCATTGTAAACCGCTTTTTATCAGTGAAAGAATTTTAACTGTTTATAACTTATATATTTTTATGTGTTTAATGTATGTAAAAACAAATCTTGGTTCCATAGCTTTAAGAAGTGACACACACACACATTTAACTAGAAATAGATGTAAAATTGACTTACCCCGTGTTAGGCTAGTTAAGTCTCAAGAGTCATATAACTATGTTGGACTAAGAATGTTTAATAGGCTACCGCCTGAAGCCCACCTCTTATGTACAAAGTTATTCAATAACTAAAATCATGGAGTGGCTACTCATAAACCCGTTTTATAGCCTAGATGAATTTTTTAACTGTCCAGTTGACATGTGTTTTTAAAGTTACCGTACCAAATTGTTGTTATGTGTTCAGTCTTTTTAATTAGTGTTAATTTGTTGTCTTTCACTTTAAAATTCTAAAGAAATGTTATTGTCCTTCAGTGTTACTTTAGATACTTTATTTGAAACACCGACGCACTCTGTGGTGCGTATTTTAAGGTGAGTATGACTGAAGGGGTGAGTGTGATGATTGTAATGGATCAGATGAGGTGTAGCTTTGTTACTGACAAATATCAGCTGTTTCATTTGTCAGGATCATTAATTAATAGCCCAATGACCAAAGGCAGCTGGGTCCAGTATCAAACCATCAAAAAGCACTAACTTTTCTCAGAATCGAACCGGCGACCTTCAGATTCAAAGGCGAGCTCTTTAACCACTCAGCTACCCAGCCACTGTTAATTTATTGTAGCCTATCTTAATGTTTTTTATATTGATTCATTTAGCCTCAATAAGCCTAAAAAATGTGACGTCAACTATACAAGATGTATCATACTTGTCCTTGTTGAAAGATTCTTGATTCTTGAGCCCAAATAATCAGTTTCTTAGTCTTGCATGAATTGTTGATACTGCACAACTCATACTTTAAAATTTAATATGATACAAATTTTCTAGCTTAGTTCAAACTAAGATAAATTAGGTATCAACAAAATTTACGATAGTATTACGGTATAAGATAATTAACTACACTTGGGTAAACGGTAATTAACTACACATGAGCCATATCAAAACAAGAGTTGAACAGAGCCTGGCAGATAACAGAATACTTGTGCAAGTTAGGTATCACAGGAAAGTTAAAGCACTTCTTATCATTCAATATTTTGAATCTTAATTGTTTTTAAATTCATACACATACCTTCTAGAAGAAACTTGAAATTGGAATAACCTCTAAACCTTATTTTATCTTAGGCTGCCTATTAATGCAAACAAAACAATAAAAACTCTTTTCTTCTTCTTAATTCTTTTTAAGCCAAAATGTCTTGGCTTCGAATATTACGGAAGCCCTGAAGGGCCAAAGAGTAAGCGATCATTTTTTACACCGCCGTGTTAGAAAGGCGGCGAGCCGTGTTTGGAAGGCGGCGAGCCGTGTTAGAAAGGCGGCGAGCCGCGTTTGTAAGTCGGCGAGCCGTGTCTGCAAGTCGGCGAGCCGTGTTTGGAAGACGGCGAGCCGTGTTAGAAAGTCGGCGAGCCGTGTTTGAAAGTCGGCGAGCCGTGTTTTAAAGTCGGCGAGATGTATTTGAAATTCGGCGAGTATTTTGATAAAGTAATTAAGAGTAATAATTAGATATCTGATATTAGATTAGGTATATGACTAGATATAATCTCATTTGCAAACTAATTAAAAAATATTACAACTTTCATGCCAGATTTCTATGAAAAAAAACTGTTTGGTTATGGTCATCATAACAAATGCACAGACTATTTTTGCTCCGGAGTTTTGATTATTTTGGTTATTTTCAATTTTATAAGAGGATGAAAATTCGTTTAAGAGTCAATAAAAAATCTTTTAATTATTAGTCTTAGTTAATTCATCAAAATGCTTGCCGAATTTCAGATACTTCTCGCCGACTTTCAAACACGGCTCGCCGACTTTCTAACACGGCGATCGCCGACTTTCAAACACGGCTCGCCGACTTATAAACACGGCTCGCCGTCTTTCAAACACTGCTCGCCGCCTTTCAAACACGGCTCGCCGACTTATAAACACGGCTCGCCGTGTTTCAAACACGGCGGTGTAAAAAATTTATGCTTGTTCTTTGGCCCTTCAGGGCTTCCGTAGAATATATACGGAAGCCCTGAAGGGCCAAAGAGTAAGCGGTCATTTTTTACACCGCCGTGTTTGAAACACGGCGAGCCGCGTTTAAAAGTCGGCGAGCCGTGTTTGGAAGACGGCGAGCCGTGTTAGAAAGTCGGCGATCGCCGTGTTAGAAAGTCGGCGAGCCGTGTTTGAAAGTCGGCGAGAAGTAGACTATATGAAATTCGGCGAGCATTTTGATAAATTAACTAAGACTAATAATTAAAAGCTTTTTTATTGACTCTTAAACGGATTTTCATCCTCTTATAAAATTGAAAATAACCAAAACAATCAAATCTCTGGTGCAAAAATAGTCTGTGCATTTGTTATGATGACCATAACCAAACAGTTTTCTTTGTTTTTGGGACCTCTGATTTCATAGAAATCTGGCATGAAAGTTGTAATATTTTTTAATTAGTTTGCAAATGAGATTATATCTAGTCATATACCTAACCTAATATCAGATATCTATAATTATTACTCTTAATTACTTTATCAAAATACTCGCCGAATTTCAAATACATCTCGCCGACTTTAAAACACGGCTCGCCGCCTTTCAAACACGGCTCGCCGCCTTTCAAACACGGCTCGCCGCCTTTCAAACACGGCTCACCGCCTTCCAAACACGGCTCGCGGCCTTCCAAACACGGCTCGCCGCCTTCCAAACACGGCTCGCCGACTTTTAAAGACGGCTCGCCGTCTTTCAAACACGGCGGTGTAAAAAATGACTGCTTACTCTTTGGCCCTTCAGGGCTTCCGTAAATATACGACGGCGCTGAAGGGCCATTAACTAAGTAAAGAAATTTCTTCTTCCCCTCTGAGAAAAAAGTCAGAATTCTGAGATTAAAGTCAGAATCTTTTGCCCTCTGAGAAAAAAAGTAAGAATTCTGAGATTAAAGTCAGAATATTTTATGCTCTGAGAAAAAAGTCAGAATTCTGCGATTAATGTCAGAATCTAAGGTAAGGTGGTTTTCCTCTGAGAATAAAGTCAGAATTCTGACTTTAAAGACAGAATCATTTCCCCTCGGAGAAAAAAGTCAGAACTGTGACTTTTTTATCAGAATGTAACTACAGTACAGTTCCGATTCCGCTGTTCCAACGATCCTATGTTTAAATGAGTGAAGAGGAGAAACCGCAATGATTTGAAGAAAGTCAATGATTGAGCCTTCTATCAATTCTAATTTATATAAAAATCTAATGGTGTGTTATAGTGTGTGTGTGTGTGTGTGTGTGTGTGTGTGTGTGTGTGTGTGTGTGTGTGTGTGTGTGTGTGTGTGTGTGTGTGTGTGTGTGTGTGTGTGTGTGTGTGTGTGTGTGTGTGTGTGTGTGTGTGTGTGTGTGTGTGTGTGTGTGTGTGTTACCATAGAATAAGCATACCCCCAAGGGATATGCTACATCTATGGTGTTAACCATAGATAATCTTTATCTCTAATCTATGGTGTTAACCAATTCTTAAAAAAACAACAAAATACCCCCCGTCGCAGCAGACCTGCGTACTCAGCGAATTTCCAAATTAGTAATATTAATTTTGACCAGCTAAACTTGTAAACGAAATTTCATCACGTGCTCATAAATAGGGAGATAAATGTCTATTCTCCTTAAGATAAATATAGGGAAAGAGTATGCAGGTATGCTGCCATGGGGGACACTAAAAGTAGGTTTTTAGCTTAGAAAAAATTTATTTCGACCATATAAAGCTATATAGTAAATTTCATCAATATCTGTCCATAAATAAAAGAGTTTGCCTATTCTCCATATGATTAACATGGGAAAAAAGTATGCAGGTTTGCTGCCATGATAAGTACAAAAACCAAGATATTTTACCTTAAATGGATGAATATCAACCAAATGAAGCTAAATACCAAGTTTCATCCAAAAATATTGGTTAATAAGTGAAATATTAACACATCCTTACTCTCCATAAGATTAACATTGGAGCCCCAAAAGACAATGTACTGTCTTTAGACTTTGTAATATCTCGGTAACCAGTGGAGATAGAGCAAAGCTTCAAAATACTAAATTGTGTGTTTTTTTGAGCTAAATCCAATGGTAAAAATAAAAATTTAAAATTTTTAAAATTTACATATGAAAAATGCAAAAAACCCATTTTTGGGGTACAAAACCCCCCAAAACTACCCCTTCCGGTAGGTCGATATGTCTGGTTTTCGAACTCATCTGAATAAACGTAGGATTACACATCTCTACCAAATTTGGTGTCGATCGGACCATTTTTACGAGAGTTATCGTGTCTAGGGACACATATATACATATATATATATATATACATATATATATATATATATATACATATATATACATATATATATATATAAAAATTTTAGTGGCTATTATTTTTGGTCTCTGGGCACCTCAAAACGAAAAAGTAACATGGTCCCGGGCTTAGGTCTCACCATGAGACCTACGGTAATAGCTTATTCCCTATGGGAAATTCGCTAAAACTACTGATTGTTCCACGATCCATCGCTGACCCTACTAACTAGATAGGAATAAACGATGGAACGTGGAATCGGAAGAGTTTACAACAATTCCAACTTTTTTCTCAGAGGAAAACCACCTTACCTTAGATTCTGACATTAATCGCAGAATTCTGACTTTTTTCACAGAGGGTAAAATATTCTGACTTTAAACTCAGAATTCTGACTTTTTTCTCAGAGGGGAAAAGATTCCGACATTAATCTCAGAACTCTGACTTTTTTCTCAGAGGGGAAGAAGAAAATTTTTTACTTAGATAATGGCCCTTCAGCGCCGTCGTACGAATAACTTCCAAGTAGTGATGGCAAAATTTCTTGAAAAATCGATTTTTCGATATATCGATGTATTGAAAGAGTAAAATCGATTCTGATAAAAAATCGTAGACAATAAATCGATGTTTTAAGAAAATCGATTTTTTTATCGACGCTTTTAAATTGACTATAAGTTATACTAGGAAGTAAAAATATAACCAACAAATATTTAATTAATACTATTAATATGACAGTATTTATTTGTAGTCAATGGTCACACCTTTGATTATACCATTGATTTTGTAGATAAAATCAATGATTAACTTATATATCCTCTACGCATGTGAGGAATACACTACATTATTTGGTTTGAAATAATATAGGGTTATGAAAATAAACCATTATTTGTTTATTGAGAAGATATATTAGATCGTAGACTAAAACAAAATGATTTAAACTATCGTACTTCAAATGCTCTAAGAGCTAAATTGCGTATAACATCGCAAGACTGGAATAAACACGGTTTTTGTTTTAAGCTATAGAATTGGAACATGTATTGGAAAGCTAGATAAACACAAATTAATTCATATAAGGTCAGTGGATTCGGGAATTTATAGATGTTTTAACGTCATTCAAGGACTATTAAAATATTTTATTTTACAGTAAAAATTAATTATTTTATCATCGTTGGTTGCCGATCTTGAACAGAACCGTAACAGCGTAACAGTCCAATCTTCGGTAACCAAGTCTTTATTTTTCAATTAAATTTTAATAATAGCAAATTTTAACAAAATCAAAGGATGAACCCTATTTTTAACTGTTTTTTATAAAAAAGGTATGATAGAGTATACATATACTTTACATGATATTTTGGATGATGCGAAATGAGTGTAGCGATAGTCATAGCATCTAAAGTCAATGGTCATAGCACCAATCACGGCCATCTCTATTCGTTAGTAAACTCTATAGAAATGGCCTTGCACCAATACGATATACAGCCAATACTAAGTTATTTGACTTTGATATTTGGCTCTAATGCAACAAATTTTGTAAATTTAAAGCCAAACTAAGGTTAGGATCTTAAAATATACTGTTGTAGAGGAGTAAAAAACGCAATTCTTTGTCTTTTACCCGACCGATTTTAAAATCGATATTTTTAGTAGGAAAAATCGATCTCCAAAAAATATCGTCTTAAAAAAACCGATGTCAAAAAATCGATGTATCAAATAGTAAAAATCGATTTTTCCGAAAAATCGATTTTATTTTGCCATCACTACTTCCAAGCAGCTGTTATAACTCTTATTTTTTGTGTTATTGTTCTCGAGTTCTTCTGTTGTCCATGGGGGGTTTTCACATAGATATATACTAATACACCTGGATCGGTAACTCCATGTTGCGGAAACGAGCCGTTACCCCCACCACTAGCCAGTATTCGTGGTCAGTGTTGCCAACCCTGTTTGAGTAATTATGTACTGTAATTTAAATAAATAAATAAATTAATTGATTAAACTACAGTAATACTGTATTTTACAGTCTTCCTTGCCTATGAAATGATAAATTTCAGCCTTATGAATGTGTACTAATACAACCAAAAGCTGCACAGCACAGAACCATCTTTCATCATCATAATCATAATTGAAAATTTAAAAGAATGTAAACAAACAAGAATGCAGCTGAGGCACCGACAACAATCATGTCAGCTGTTATTCAGCGCGGCGTGGCGGCGGCGCAGCGGCGGCAATACTGGCTAGTGGTGGGGGAAGCCGGCTCGTTTTTACCGCTATTCCGCCATTTCAGTTACCGATCCAGGTGTATTAGTATATATCTATGGGTTTTCACCATGGTTTTCACACATACATCTGAAACAAAGGTTTGGTTCCGGTTAATCTACAAGAACCTTTATGTGTATAGTCTTTTGATGGTTAATTAGTATATTTAGTTGTACCCAATTTGAAAGCGGGATGTATTAAGGTGTTGGGAGGTTGAAGAATTCGAGGTTGTCGGTGGAAATCTTCTCGGCCAGGAGTCCATCAGGCTATCATCCTATCCCTATCCCGTGACGGGAGGGGGACCACGGAAAGAAGAACCCACGAGCCAGAAAGATTTTTGTAAATCCTATATTTCATGTCGTTATTCATGACAGTACGGAAGCCCTGAAGGGCCAAAGAGAAAGCATACATTTTTTACACCGCCGTGCTTGAAAGACGGCGAACCGTGTTTCAAAGACGGCGAGCCGTCTTTAAAAGTCGGCGAGCCGTGTTTGAAAGTCGGAGAGCTACGGAAGCCCTGAAGGGCCAAAGAGTACGCACACTTTTTTTACACCGCCGTGTTTACAAACACGGCGAGCCGTGTTTAGAAGACGGCGAGCCGTGTTAGAAAGTCGGCGATCGCCGTGTTAGAAAGTCGGCGAGCCGTGTTTGAAAGTCGGCGAGAAGTTATGAAATTCGGCGAACATTTTGATAAATTAACTAAGACTAATAATTAATTAAAAGCTTTTTTATTGACTCTTAAACGGATTTTCATCCTCTTATAAAATTGAAAATAACCAAAACAATCAAATCTCTGGAGCAAAAATAGTCTGTGCATTTGTTATGATGACCATAACCAAACAGTTTTCTTTGTTTTTGGGACCTCTGATTTCATAGAAATCTGGCATGAAAGCTGTAATATTTTTGAATTAGTTTGCAAATGAGATTATATCTAGTCATATACCTAAGCTAATATCAGATATCTAATTATTACTCTTAATTACTTTATCAAAATACTCGCCGAATTTCAAATACATTTCGCCGACTTTAAAACACGGCTCGCCGACTTTCAAACACGGCTCACCGACTTTCTAACACGGCTCGCCGTCTTCCAAACACGGCTCGCCGACTTTTAAACGCGGCTCGCCGTCTTTGAAACGCAGCTCGCCGTCTTCGAAACGCGGCTCGCCGCCTTCCAAACGCGGCTCGCCGCCTTCTAAACGCGGCTCGCCGACTTACAAACGCGGCTCGCCGACTTTCAAACGCGGCTCGCCGACTTTTAAAGACGGCTCGCAGTCTTTCAAACACGGCTCGCCGTCTTTCAAACTCGGCTCGCCGTCTTTTAAACACGGGGGTGTAAAAAATGATCGCTTACTCTTTGGCCCTTCAGGGCTTCCGTAGAGAGCCGCGTTTAAAAGTCGGCGACGATTCGCCGACTTGTAACACTACTCAACACGGCTTCAAACAACACCATTCAAACACGGCTCGCCGACTTTCTAACACTGCTCGCCGCCTTTCAAACACGGCTCGCCGTGTTTCAAGCACGGCGGTGTAAAAAATTTATGCTTACTCTTTGGCCCTTCAGGGCTTCCGTAGCTCGCTGACTTATAAACACGGCTCGCCGACTTTCTAACACTGCTCGCCACTTTTCAAACACGGCTCGCCGACTTATAAACACGCCTCGCCGACTTATAAACACGGCTCGCCGACTTATAAACACGGCTCGCCGTGTGTTTCAAACACGGCGGTGTAAAAAATTTATGCTTACTCTTTGGTCCTTCAGGGCTTCCGTAGGTTTGCGCGTGGTTTGTCGTATGCGAATGCAGTCTATTTTTGTTTAATTTCATGATGATGACAGATATTCTTAAAGTAACCGTAATTTACTAAAGCAGGGTCCGTACTGGCCGAATAACACATGTTGGCCGAACAGTCTTCTGCCGAACATTTGTTTGCTTGTTGACATTTATTTTCAATGAAGCCTTTAAAAATAATAACATTAGTTTTGGTTTGTTTAGCCTGAATGAATTATTAGTAATAATTAAATTTTTACTCTATAACACATAGAGTATAAAATTCTATACGATCGAGTTTAAATTTCACATAGGCGAATTTTTAGACCCCCAAAAGTCTTTTTTATTACTAATTTGATTTCAATGAAATTCTCGGGTTAGATTTTAAGTATTTTAAACTAGGTAATAAACTATAACTGAGCAATTATTTTCAAGTATTAAAAAAGCTTATTTTCCGGAATTTTTGACAGAACTTTAGTTGTTTAGGCTACATGATTTGACTAATGTAGTTGCTATGATCAGTTTATATTCCCCCAACGCAGCATCGCAGCTGAGTTGTCGCCGTGTACGCTGAAAACAACATAACCTTTTCTTGTTTATATCTGCTCGCCGTTATGTTACGTTTTTAAATAAAATTTAATTGATATTTTGACAGACCTATTTGTTAAATTAAATAGATCAACACTATGATGTTTACTTGTTGAAGTTATAAATTATACCAAAAGATAGGCATGTTGATGTGGAATGAATTGCTGTCGTACGGAATTATGCGATTAACTAATTTATGGGATAAACTAATATCTATTTGGGAGAAAGATTTAAATTGAACAACTAATTAGAATGTGATGTGCCATTGTAGCCTATGTCTCAGGTAACAAAATATGCATTAAGTGTTAAGTAAGCGTAATTCTACAATACTCACATTACTTGATTTTTATTAATTTGCAATCATGGATTTTAAATTGTATTGTTTTTTCGCTCTACAATCTATTTACCTTTAATATTGTAAGCATAATTATTATTAAGTTACTTGCTTGTTTTGAGGTCTTAGCTAAAATCATTCTTTGTATATATTTATTTGTAGGCTAGGCCTAGGATGTACGCCGGTTGACTTTGGACAGTTAGATGACGTTCCACTCTTCACATTCGAGGAGATGGAAACCTCCGTTCTCTTCCTAAAAGAGCAACAAGGCTCCTGACTCGGACGGGATTCCCAGCGAGGCTTTAAAGAAAGCATTTTCAATTAACGCTGACAACGATTGACGCTATCACCGAAGTCCATGGAGAGCTGTGAAGAGAACCGAGAGCCACAACCATTTCCCTCGCTTAGTGGTCCTTCTTGTTACGCTTATGTCAAGAATGCCTTTAACTCGGCGAGGTGGGTCGATATGTTGGATGCGCTTCGCAACACCTTTCGCGTTCCTGCATATCTGTTGCGACTCATCGAGGATTATCTCCGCTCTCAAAGCCTTATTTACGACACAAGGGACAGAACGTGGACGAT
The DNA here is from genome assembly GCA_030545055.2 of Neoaliturus tenellus. Taxonomy (NCBI): domain Eukaryota; kingdom Metazoa; phylum Arthropoda; class Insecta; order Hemiptera; family Cicadellidae; genus Neoaliturus; species Neoaliturus tenellus. The sequence continues at coordinate 101,437,305 of CM061531.1, forward strand.
GGAAGTCACTTCTGGTGCCGCGCAAGATTCAATACTCGGCCAGGATCTCTGGAACGTTGCCTATGACAGCCTCCTGAGGTCGTAGATGCCTGAGGAAACCACTTTGGTTGGGTACGCCGATGATGTCGCAGCTCTCATTGTCGCACGCAACGTTGAGCTGGCCCAACTAAAGTTGAACCGAGTCATGCGTGTGGTCAACACATGGATGTACGATCACGGTCTCTCGCTTGCTCTCGGTTTTACGGAGATTGTGATCCTTACGAAGAAGAGGATAGACACCGTCGTTCTGTTCCGAGGGGGAAGGGAGGTGGTCCAATCAACTCGTGCTGCTAAGTACTTCGGGATTATGGTGGACACCAAGTTAAGCTGGAGGGATGAGATCTTCCGTACGGTGGACAAGGCCGCTAAGGTAGTCACTTACCTTAGTAGGCTGATGGCCAATGTCGGGGTGTTCCACGATCCAGAGCAGAAGACATCTGTTGATGTCCGCGGTATAGTTCGTGCTTCTTTATGGAGCAGAGGTGTGGGCAGACGCTCTCGATAAAGAGTAGTACAGGTTGCGACTCGCCCGAGTTCAACGTCGAGCGGCGCTCGGGGTGTGTTCCGCCTACCGGACAGTGTCCGAGCCTGCCGTCCTGGTGGTCGCCGGAGTTATCCATGTAAAGCTCTTGGCAGGAGAGAGGAAGGCAATTTATCAGAGACAAGGCGAGATTGGCAAGGACACGGCAAGAACAGAAGAGCGCTCCCGAACCTTCCAGCAGTGGCAACACAGCTGGGAGCACGAAACCCGAGGGCGATGGACTGCGCGACTTATCAAGCACGTCCAACCATGGGTGGAACGGCGGTCAATTCTTGACAGTTCACGGCTATTTTCGGTCGTACCTGAACCGGATGGGCAAGACCGGTTCACCGGACTGCATTTATTGCCCGGGCGTTCCCGACGATGTGGAACACACATTCTTCCGCTGCCCCCGTTGGGAAAGGGTCCCGCCTGAAGGCCACACAAATTTTTGGTGCATTTTCGGTGGACTCGGTCTTCCAAAAGATCTTGGAGGATGAGGGCAACTGGGATTGTTTATCACAGTTGTCCAGGGCATCCTCCTGGAAAAGAAACCTGATCTGGACCGCAAAGTGGCCCAGATCCCTTGATCGAGTAACTGGATAAGGAGTGAGCCCCACCGGCGTTAGCCAAATTTAAGCCTAGCCTGACGTAATGTGATAAAGAATTCCAGGTTAGAATCCTAAAGAGTAGAGGAGGTTTTTTAGTGGGTAAACCCGTTTTTTAGGGGAGCCCCACACTACAGGCTTGCCACCTGTGTGCGTAATGCATTTTTCTCACCACTCCCTAAAAAAAAGAATCATAAAAAGCGTCACCTAATAACTTAAAAAGTGAGTAAAAATTCTCGTACGGGACGGACGTCGGAGCGTATTCCTAGTATTATTTTTGGCTTAATATTTGCGCAACTGTCCATATAATCGTGCAAATTTTGCGTGTATGTCGGTTAGGTTACTTTAAACCAAGTGGTGGGTAATGGTGGGTAATTTTTTCAGAGGCAGTGGGTAAAAAAGGCCCAAACCGGATTGGTAACACTGGATTGGAGATTCAATTCAAGCCAAGCAACACTACAATTAATTTTAAGTACTTTTAATGTTGAGTGACTACGTTTAGGCGTAAAAATAATTTATAAAACGAGGATTTGCTAACAAAATACACAGACTTACCACTATCAACAACATGGCTGTGATAGAATTAACTAAAAAGGAGGAGTTCAACGATCTGATACGGTAAGTTGGGATTTCGGCCCTATTTAGGTTAACCCTAGAACCGCTGACCCTTTTTGCCCAAAATGTTTTTCGGTTTTTAAATTTTCTGGGATACGCCCGGATAATTTTAGTTTTTGGTTAAATTGCTACTACAAAACCTTACAAATTATGTGTCAAATTATTTAGCATAAACTAAGGAACAAGTTAAAACAAGAATAATAAATGACTTACCACTGTCACAGTAGGGGATAGACCTATAGGCTTAGTAGTCTTCATGTTATTGTATATCAAATAGTTTACGTTTGGGACCTGACAAGGCGAAATAATTTTAAACTGAAGGCTTTGAGAACAGTTTTGGTCTGAAGATGAGGACACAATCCTTGTAAAAGCTGTAACCAATTAACTTAAAATACCGGTAGTAACACTTGTAACTTATTACCGACTGACAGGTATCTTAACCTATTATTTATTTTAAATACTAGCTTAACTGGCATGCTTTGCAATGCCAACTTGAAGAATTTTTGCCCATCAGGTGAGCTCGTTCGCTAGACTCACTGTCACTGTCAGGTCTAGCTTGTTCGCTGTGCTTACTCGCCGCCAGGTTCAGCTCGTTCGCTACGCTCACTCACCGCAAGTCTATAATGACTTTTAGGTTTTTATTACCCTTCTTCCCTTAATACTTAGGTTTTACCGTGACTAGCCTACTACCGTTATATAGCGTATTCCCTATAGGAAATCCGCCTCATTTTCCCACTAACAGTACAATTAGGTTTTTTGGCGAAACTTCGTTATCTATCTCCACCGTTATTATCAATGTGGATATTTCGATATTGCGATAATATTGCCATTATATCGATGATACAATTACACGATACGATTACGATTTTATCACCTGATCTAGTTTCTCGTTCTAATATAATGAAATAAACCTTTTGACAATAAAACAAATACCGTATAATATATTCAAACAAGTAACAACAACAGAAAAAGTAAAAATTGTAGCTAATGTAACCTGTAACAAAGAACAACACAAAATAAACTAACCAAGTTTATTGTGTAGCTGTATCTAAATTCAAATTGTGAGAAGAAGCAGACTTCGTTACGGTAGATCTAAAATGGCGTCACACAAATGCTGCCAAATACAAATTAGAAAGGTTTTTTTTTTGCTATTGCATTGAGGGAATATGCATTTTAAATGTTTCCAAACACCATCGATTTTGTTGTTATAAACATCGCTGTCAATTAAAGTGACGGAGGTTTACGGTTACACTGTTAGGTTAGATTATTATTATGATATATCTTTTCTCAGTAGGCCTATCGTTGTTGATTCAATTGTTTTCATCGCTCAATTTCAATCGCAATATCAAAATTTCCACATATCGATAATAACGATGGAGACGGATAACGAAGTTTCGCCGGTTTTTTTTTAATATAGGCCAATACCTGTTTTTGGAATTGTTTTTTGACTCTATGGAGCCTAGATAGGTAACGTAAACAAAATAGTGGTGTGAAAATATAAATTATCGAATACTTAAACATCAAATAAGTAAACAACAATATTCACTAAGTTATCTTCACAAGTTATAAAATTTTTCTGAGTCCAGCCATTGAGGGTTAATGCTGGCATATGCACACAGAATAAGAAGGACCAGCTTCTCCAGTTTTATTCCCCAATCTCGCTTTCAGGCCTACTAATTGCCATGATGTCGATTGTTAGATTAGATTCTACAGAAACAGAATGTTTACAAGTATGAAGTATGAAGCACTCTGTAAAGTATTAAGTACAAATTTACAGAGTTCGGGAAGTAAACATTCACATCAACATCAATCAACGTGTTTGAGGTTATGTTGTTGAGTCGTTATGCCAGTAGTCTTGGCCAGTCCTCTGCTAGTAACAATTGGCTAACTTATTTATTAGAATTCAATCCGTTGACTCGTCGCGTAGTTTTTTAATTATTGTAAATATTCCTTTTCTGATTCTTGACCTGAGCAATCCTGGCGGTCAGGGCAGCTATCTCAGCCCTCAAAATGGGCAGCAGAAATGAAATTAAACCCCAAAGGGACACGGGCCACATGTCTATATTAAAGGAATTTCCCAACCTGGATATGGAACTTCAAATCCCAGATCTGATGGTCAAAAAATATGACTTTGAGAAACCTTACCAGGTCACCGTGGGTGAGAGAGCAGACTGGCAAAAGGTCAACCTCAACATGGGCGGAGCACGCCTTGTATTTTATACAGATGGACAGCCGGAAGTACAACAAATCAGGGCTAGGAGTGTCTGGCAATAGAACCAGCATCTCACAGGCCCTAGGCAGCACGGCAACGGTATTTCAATCAGAGGTCCTAGCGATCGAATGCTGTGCTTGGAACATTCTGGCAAGAGGGCTAAGGAGAGGTAAAATACTTATATCCTCTCAGATAGTCAAGCTGCTTTAAAAGCACTAGACTTTTTCGTGATAGACTCACGGACAGTGCAAGGCTGCAAGAGCGCTCTAAAAGCGCTGGCGGAGCACAATCGGGTACAGCTAGGCTGGATACCGGGACACTCCGGGCATGAAGGCAATGAAAGGGCCGATGCTCTGGCAAGAAAGTGCTCAGACGAACAGCTAATAGGACCGGAGCCCTTCTGTGGTGTCCCTCTGTGCATAGGACAAAACAAAATCCTATCCTGGGAGAAAGGTCAAAAACAGGAAGCCTGGAACACCTTCCCAGGAGGGAGACAATCAAAAATACTGATTGACCCTTTTAACAAGAAGTGGAAGGAGCTGCTTAGCCTAAATAAAAGGGAAATCAGTCTTCTAATAGGGATGCTAACTGGTCATGGGCCACTGAAAAACATCTCAAGACAATCGGACTTAGTCAATCCGATCCATGCAGATTCTGTACAATGGAGGTAGAATCCGCCGTACACCTATGGCTGGACTGTCCGGCCATCTCTCAGAGAAGGTTGAAATTCCTAGGAAAGGTCGTATTAAAGCCAGAGGAAATAAGGGAGATGGAGATAAACCGGCTGTTAGGCTTTGCGAAGAGCCTTCATCTGACATATTCATAAACATAAGGGGTGCTACAATAGGCCTTTTAGGGCGAGTTAGATAAAGGTATCACTACCTGGCCCCGCCAAAGGAAAAAAAAAAATCCTGGCGGTGCGCAAGCATAGTGCAGCAGTCTAGTTTCTATCCTATAATATAGGACAGTGTAGTACTATTAGTGCACCTAGTGGTCAGCAAACACAAGAGAACAAGACTGATGGTTGTCACGTTGTGGTTATGGTACTCAATTGGAGCGTCTGGTGGTGGCAATGGATTGAAAATAATCTTCGATTACAATGAGTGAAAATATAACAGCTGACTAACCATAGAAAGGTTTCTCTCGTGTTCATTTTGGAAGCCATGAATGATGTAATGTACAGTAAACTCCCGATTATCCGCGGAATTGGGAGGTGCGGCTGCCGCGGATAACGAAAATCGCGGATAATCCGCAAAAATGTTGAAAATGGAAGAGAATAAAAGAGAAAACATTTATAACATGAAAAATCAATTTATTTAATACAGTAAGACGTAAAATAATGTAAACATGAGTACAGAAGCTTAATAATTAAATTACACCCTCTTAAAAATGTCAGTTAGTTGTTTTTGTTTCTTGCTTTGGAAACACTTTTTTTATCCGTGATTGAATTTTTTGTAACATAAGTTTTTCAGCTAACTGCGCGTCTTCGTCCTGTTCCTCGAAATAATGGAGCAGTCCGTTGACGTGTTGTAATGCCTCTTCACGTGTCATCTGCGCCTGTGCATTAGCATCTTCTTCTTCGCTGTCGCTTTGCCGCTCTTTTTCACTCTGAACCTCACCCATTGCTTTTTGAACGATTTCCTCATCCGACATTCTTTCAAAGCCGGGATCGTTGGTGTCACACTCCAACCACTCTTTAATGTTCTCATCGTTGACATTCTCACCACCAGGAACAGTTTTTACTAACTCGGCCAGAGTTGCAGTAGGCATGTCCACGTCCTCCTCACCCTTGTCATTGTTTTCTTCATTTAGTCCGACTTTTTCTTCAATCTTGGGGAAGATTTTCCTCCATGACTTAATGAGGGTTTGTTGTTTTACTGATTTCCATGCAGACGTAATATCGTACATGCTATCCAAGATTGTCTATTCTTTCCAAAACTGCTTAAGATCACAACCTTCTTCAATTTTGGTCATTAGAAGTTTGGTGCGGTATTGTCTCTTCATTGATGCAATCACTCCTTTACATCGGTTGTATTAGAGCAGTAACATTAGGAGGGAGAAACATTGCAACAAATTTGCCACCAGAAGACTTAAGCTCACTTGTACTGGGATGAGAAGGTGCGTTGTCGATCAATAGCACTGTCTTTTCTGGCAATTTTTTTGCTTTGAGGTGTTTTCACACTTCAACAACAAAGATTTTATCGAACCATTGTTTAAATATTGATTCATCCTTTTCTTTGGTTGAAATAATCAACCGGCAAATCTTCTGCTCTAGTGCCTTTAAACCACCACGGTTTTTTAGCCTTTCCAATTACAGCAAGCCCAAGCTTATGACTACTAGTAGCATTACTGCACGACATGATGGTGTATCTTTCTTTGCTACTTTTGTGTCCAGGCATTTGACGTTCACATTCATGCGGGTGGGAAGGCATTTCTAAAAGAGTCCAGACTCGTCAGCATTATAAATTTGTTCATATGATAACTTCTCTTTTGACACTAATGCTTCAAATTCCTGTTGAAAATCATCCGCTGCTTGCTGATCACCACTAAGTTTTTCCCCGTGAAGTCCAATCTCACAAATTCTATGACGCTGCTTAAAACGAGTTAACCAGCCGGAAGTTGCATCAAATTTGCCTTCCATGCAACAAATAAAAAAAAAAAACTTGTGCCTTAGCCGCGATGATAGGATGTTTACGGGAGTTCCCTCACTTCGCATCTGAGATAACCACTCCGACAAAACCGTATCTAATTCATCAAATGTAGACTTCTTCATAGTTTTTCGTTTCTTCATTCCGGAAACACTGTCTGACATTGATGCAAATTTCAGAAATTTTTCTTTGTTCTTTAAAATGTCACGGTACTGTTGTTTCCCCGATTCCATAATCCAAACACATCTGCTTCCTCGAATCGCCGTTTCCTAATTTTGAAATCATTTCCAGTTTTTGGACAATCATAAACACAACCTTCTTTTGCTTTTCAGCCATTTTAAATCCGCAACACACCAACCAGTGCAATACCAAACCAGGCAACACAATCACTAAACACGATAAAAGACGAACAATACAGTAAACATCGACCGGTCAGCGTCAGCACTCACTCGATACTGAAGTGTCAGATGAGAGGGGATAGTTTGGACACGTGAGTAGGCGGGGTCTACGGCTGTAGGCGAGAGAGATAGAGGAGAGGAATGGTGGGAGGGGGAGTTAAGCAACCTTGGTGCGAACACCTGCGTATTGTCAGTGGCTCGGAGATAAAAATAGATGGCATGCCAGCCTACTGTCCGAGTTCTTAGAAGGCCTGCGCGCGTTTTGCTCTAAAATAAACTTGTCAGTTTGGTCTAATTTTTTATTAATGCGTGCTTTTCATAACACGCGCGGATAATCCGCACTGCGGTTAATCCGCTCGCGGATAATCGGGAGTTTACTGTAAACACAATTATTATGTTTTATTGAAACCAAAGTAGCGAGAAAAATATCTAAATAATCGGCTACAACTACTGTAAATAAACGGTATCAGATAACTGACACATACTTTCTCCCAAGAATATGAAAAGGTGTTAAAAGCCTCAAAACATTAATGTCTTGATGGCTCAGTCGGATAGGCACCAGGTGAGCAGCACGAGTTTTTGCAAATCCAAATTGAGTTTTTTAACACATTTTGCTCTATAACTTTTGAACGCGCATTTTCCCGGAGATGCGGGTGGTATCATTTTATTCAGCATTTTAATCTTAAAAAACCACAAAATTTTAATCAAAATCGTTAGAGCCGTTTGTGAGAAATTTTGATTTTTTATGTTTTTTGGGGGTTTTTGGGGGTAAACTACCCTTAAAAATCAAAAATTAAAAAAAATGAAAAAAAACGCCTGAAATTATTGTGGGTTTGAACCTACATACCAAGTTTCACCAGAATCGGACCATCAAGGCATTCTCTAGCTCTGTTTACATCCTGACACACACACACACAGACAGACATCACTCTGAAAACCCCTTTTTTGGACTCTGAGGGCACCAAAACGGATAAATTTACCAACAACTCAAATTTTAAAATTTTGACGAAACCAATACTTTATCCATATATACATTTATAGGGGGAATGGGGGCTCCAAAATGGATATATACATCATGAAACTAAGGCGAAGATTTTTATGAAAACTATACTTTCTCCAGGGGGAGAAAGTAAAATAAACCAAACAAACAAACTATAACCCGGTCAACATAAGAGCAAAAAAGGGGTTGTAGGTGAAAGTGTAATATATTAAAATCAAAAATCAAAATCAAAATCAACTTTATTTGCACATAACATTTACATGATTACAATGTAACCTTAACAACAGGTGCATCGTCAGTACTTAACATTACAGATAAACATACTTACAATGATACATTTAACAAACAGTAAAACTTCAGTCAAGATGGCGTCTACTTAAAGAGTCCCAGTATTCATTAAATTCAGAAACTTTGTACATGGATAGATTTAACAAAAACTGTTTTAAAAATTCCTTAAACTTATTTAGATTAAGATTCTTTACATGTTCAGGCAGTCTGTTAAACATTCTTTTACCAACCTCTAAAGTTGAATTTATAGTTCTATGGAAATTACATTGTTTGATTCTTAGATGAGTGCTTTGTCTTGTTGAATAACTATGAACTGCACTATTGGTTTGAAACTGATCTAAATTAACTTTAATATAAACTAAACATTCTAATGCATACAATGATGGAGCAGTCAGTATTTTAAGTTTCCTAAAAAGGGGTTTACAATGAGATCTATGGTTAACATTTAACATTAGTCTTAACGCTCTCTTCTGTAACAACAATAACTTTTTTATCTTACTATCACAGCCCCAGGCCAATATACCATATGACAAATGACTCTGTATATGTGCAAAATATATAGCCGATAAAACCTCTATACTAACAATTAACCTAAGTCTTCTGATAATAAAGATTGCTTTGGAGATTTTATTACACAAGTACCTTATGTGGTTGTCCCATTTTACATTTGACTGTAATACAACACCCAAAAATTTCACAACAGACATTTAATTATTGCTATTTGCAAGGCAAAATTCAAGACTCTGCATTTTTTCTTTATTTAAACATAACATATTGGCAGCGGCCCAATCTTCAATTAACCTATTAAAACTAAGAAACAGTCGATCAGCTAAAATTCTACTACTATGAATCTGTAAAGCTAGGTCATCTGCATACATATATGGTGTTACATGTTCATTAAACAGAGCAGCAGGTAAGTCATTCACATACACAATGAAGATAGTAGGGCCTAAAATAGACCCTTGAGGTACACCTGAAGGGACATGTAAGTAAGAAGAAAAACAACCATTATACAAGACTGACTGATATCGTTGAGACAAGTATGAGCCAATCAATTTTACAGAAAGAGAGTCAAACCCATAATAATGAAGTTTATTTAGTAGAACTTGATGGTCTATAGTGTCAAAGGCTTTTGACATGTCATAGAAATATCCACGTACATTCTTTCTAACATCTAATCCAGATATACAATCTTTGGTGAAATTAATAATAGCAGTACTTGTCCCTCTCTTTGCCCTAAAGCCATACTGCATGTCAGAAAATAAATTATTACTCTCAAAATAAGATTTTGACTTGAGCATTCAACAAAAACTCAAGAACTTTAGATAGAACTGGAATTATCGATATAGGGCGATAGCTTTCATATTTTTCTTTAGAGCCTTTCTTAAAAACAGGTATTACTTTTACAAGCTTTAAACACTGTGGGACAATACCCTCATCAATACAAAGATTAAACAAATATGAAAGCACTTCTGCAATGTAAGGTGCTGCAAGTTTTAAAATTAGAGAATTAATAAAATATACATCAAGACAGAGGCTATCACTTAATGAATTAATTGCACTATATACATGTTCAACTGACACATTATGAAAAGTAAAATTATTCTGTAGGCCTACCCTATTAATACTAAGCTTATCAAGATAAAATTGTACACTTTCTTTTGATTTTGGCAAACTTAAAACAGTAGCTTTCACAGAATCAACAAAATTGTTATTAAACCTCGAACACTCCAAGCTCAAAACGTTACTATCAGCTAAAGGTTTCTCATTTTTGTTCAGGCCCTCATTTACAATAGACCAAATTACCTTGGGTTTATTACGAGCATTTTGTACTCTTTTAGAATTATAAGCTAACTTTGCCTTCCTAACTGCTTTTTTATTGTCAGATTTAAGAGTATTATAATGATCTTTGATCAACAAACACCCAGTTTTTTTAAATTGGTGATACATCAAAAGACATTCTTCTTTTAATACAGCTAAATCATTATTAAACCATTTAAACTTTTTTGTCCTTTTAGATACTACTCTTCTACATTTGATTGGAAAAACTATATCGACAATGTTCATAAAAGTATCAAAGAAATATTCAAACTTTTCATCTAAACTACACAAACTATACAAGAATAACCAATTAACCTTGCTTAACAAAGTAATAAAATAAGAAACATTTAAATCATGAACAAGTCTAGTGATTGTGGGGGCACAGAGTGCTTGCCTATCCAAGTTACTGCTACCATAAGCATCCAAATTAGCCTTAAAAATTAGGACATGATGATCTGAGACAACCATAGGCTCAACAAAGGCCTTGTCAATCCTTTCAGAATGCACTGATACTGATATATTAACAATGCATGTTCCACCAATTTTACCACCTAGGCCTATAGGCCTACTTGGTCTGGTAACCTCAAATATTGTATTTTTCAAATTAAAACTGATCAACAGATTATCAACAACATATTTTTTAACACTACTTGATAATATATCTACATTGTAATCAGAACACAAAATTAATGAGGCATTTGTCTTATTTCTACTACTTAAAACTAAAAACTTTATACATACATTCCAAAAAACCTTCAAAGTTTGTTTCATCAGGTACTCGGTAGATTTCTATGCATATAATGTTCACATCCTTAATAAAAACTGCTGCAACCTCACAGACATTTTTGATTGATAGATCCACAAGAAAAGTTAATTCTTCACAAACAATATTTGACTTAACAAAGATAGCAGATCCACCCCTATCCTCAGAAGATCTAACATAGGAACTGGCAAGTGAAAAACCAGGAATAACTATATTTGATAGGTTATCTTTGCTCCCAATCCAATGTTCACAGACACATAGGACATTTAAGTTATATTTTTCATCTAACTTTATTACCTCATCAATTTTACTAATGCCAGTGGTCCCTTGAACATTCCAGTGTGCAACCGTAAACACCAATTCCTTTGTGTGAACGGTATCTACTATCACTTCGACTTTTATTCATAGGATGTTGATTCTGGTTTAAAAAACGGTTTTCACGAGTCCAAACACCGGACCTGTTTCTAGGTGCACGATACTTACCGATGACACAACCTTCAGGCCATAAATTGGGGTGCATAAGTTCCTCACTTAAATTACTGGGAACGCCAACTTTGAACGAGCTATAGGTATTGTATCGTGTGTCCAGCTTCTCACAAACATATGAGGTAGAGTCATTTAAGTCCTTAAGATAAGATAAAATTGCGTTACTGTCCACAGAAGGGTCAAAACCAGATAAAAACAACCAAAACAGCTTTTTAGCAGGCTTCAGTACAGTATTGTCACCTACCTGCTTGGTGCCACGGACAACATTATTCTTCAAAACACTACTAAAACTTGGTCTCTCAGTACTTTAATTACAAACATTTAAATTCAAAAGAAACATTTTAAAGAAAACAAATAAATCTCACATTACTTCACATGTCCACAACAGTTCCTTGTGTTTATTTCTTTTCAAAACAAAAACAAAAAACATCTGACTGTTGCTGAATTCAAATAAATTTATAATCAGCTAATCAGTTGCTCAGAACATCCTCCCACCCAAGTTAATTAACTTGTTACATTAACTTGCAACCAACGTGATCTTGTCTAACATTTTGGTCGTGTGAGAAAGGTAATATCTTCATTTTCATCATTCGTAATCGCTGATGAAGAACAAACTGTTTTCTTCTTTCCATTGTGACGATCCAAATTTGTAGGGGGTAAAATTTGACCACTTACCAACGTTATTGGTCACTATTAACCTTTGTTTCACGACCGAGGTGATAGGCTTACCTAGGCCTAGTGAGCCCTTATTCCTCACACAGTGTCCAACACTGGGAAAGGCTATATTTAAAGCCCTGGGAATAGACTCATTCCCCATTATTTAAAGAATGTTGTATCTTCTTATTTATTTATTTATTTTTTTTATTTATCCATGCCAACGTCTTGAGCCAATTACATAAGAAATTACAAAGGAAGATGGCTTAATAATAATATAAATCTTGAATAACAAATCGAAAGAAAGTTGCAACAAATGAACAAAACTTAACAATACCAACTTTAACTTAACTAATAGTAAGAACAGCAAATTTAAATTTATATCAGTTATTAAATTGAGTGTTATAAGTTTTAAGTTTAGTGCGGGAGTATTGGAGTGGTGCTTGTCGTTTTTAGATTAGTAGATACCGGCGTTTATTTATTTAACCGATTGATTTCGTTCCTGCCTTCAGGTATAGTTTTAAGTCGCGTTTACACCGGAGTTTTTAGACCGGAGTTGCAGACTTTTATCGGCAATCTCGATTGCAGACGCACTAAAACAACTGCAATTCGCGTTGCCGACCGGAGTTGCAAACCGAATTTTCGAGTCGGAGACCGAATTTTGGTTTTCCGACCGGAGTCGGTAAAGATCAAAGGCGGTTGCCAACCCCGGTCGGCAACCCGAGTTGCAGCGCCTATTTGATCTGCAACTTGAGTCTGCAACTAGCCCCGCCACCCCTCCCGCCCATCGGCTACGTCGCTACGTCACTTCCTCCCCCACCAATCGGCATTATACACACTGACTGATGGCTCGGTTCCAGGTTGCGGTTGCAGAAGCAAACTGTGTACAGTTGCAAGCACAAGTTGCAAACTTCTGTCTGCAACTAGCGTCTGCAATCGAGATTGCCAATAAAAGTCTGCAACTCCGGTCTCCAACTCCGGTGTAAACGCGGCTTTAGTTAAGTTAATGATAATATTTTAAAACATTATTGGGAGACGTTGATTGTTCTTTCGTAACAGGCTAGGGTTGAGTCGTCCCCTAGCTGTGAGAATATCTCTGCAATAAACGTCTGACATTCCATTGGTAATTCAAACGAGCTAGTTGTATATGTTATTTTGTGTAAACTTCCTCGTTGCAATAGTTTAAATATCAACATTTATTTGGTTTCCTACGGTTATTTCCTTAACCACAACCGGTTCGCACAGGTCAAAATTCAAAATTCAAAAATTCAAAATTCACTTTATTCTGTTAGGTACAAATCAGTACAGTAGGACAAGTCAAAGTTCAGTACATTTGCACCAAGTCACTAATATTAAAAATGGGCTTAAAATAACAAATTTGAACTGGAGATGCTGATTAGTTGTACAAACAAGATAGGCTTAAAACAAATAAATAAACTACGTATATAACATGGTCAAACAACAATAAATATATAATATTTTTAACAAAACTATTAAATAAAATATAATCACAGGGAAAAGCACCAAAAAAGGCCAGACAGACAAACATAGATGACATAAATGAGATTTAACAACACATAGGCTAGTTAAAAATTTATCTCAGAACTCTTAAGTAACATAAATTCATCTAACGAGTAAAATGGGTTCAGCAGTAGCCAATCATAAAATTTGCTCAGATTTTTACGATAATCTGGAAAATTCAGTTTATGACAAACTTTATTGAAGATTTGAATTATTGTCTGGTGGAAAATGTGTAGTAACCAGTAAGGTGACTTGTAACCTACTCTGGTGAAGTTCTATATTTCAAACTTTTAGTTCTAAATCCTATATTAGACTAGCCTATTTTCTGAAACCTAACATAGGGAGTTTGCGAAATCCGTGTTAGCGTGACAAGTAAGTTTATTAATTCTAGATCGTTAGAAATCTGCCTAGGATTGGATAACTACTAAGTTACTGAATTCTTTCTTGTAAGTAAAATTAACTGAACCATTGGAACAATTGGCTGTGGTTTACTTGACCCCTGGAATTATCCCAGCGACCGTGCTGAGCGATTCTAAGGAACTCCTTTTATTTTTTTTTACAAGTGACTGAATTTCCTAAGTTTTGGTGAACCTCGTATAACCATCACTATTTTTATTAGCTAGAAATTCTCGTCACACCATGTTAATTTCTTCTTCAATGAGATACACACTTTCTGCAGGCCACTCGTCACCCGATTGATACAAGCAGTTTTGGCCTTCCCACCATCGACTATCCATTACTTTCTTCGCACTCCACCCCCTTGATGGTAGATCGGCGGGGTTAAACAGATCAAGGACAAACCTCGATTGACCTGGTTTGCTGAAATTTCTTATTTCGTGAACACGGTCCTCCTTCTTCAATGAAACTTCCTCAATGATTCTCTCTTTTCTCCAGTTGCTAAATACTTCATCATATTTCTCAAAATAACTGTCTTTCTTGGTTTTGTCAATCGGTACAAAACCAAGTCTCCTCTTGGCGATTTTATTTTTACTTGGACTAGCAATCTTTAATCCAAGGGAAGTTTACTTCTTAGCGTCCCTCATTATTTACAATTACCGTCCTCTTGAAGTGACTAAGAGTCATATCGTGTATCTCCTTTTTTTATACATGTACAGATGGATCATTAATTCCATGTGTCACCAATTTTCAGAACATCGAAAGATCTTCCCCAGGTTTACTACCACAACCGCAAAACATTCCAAAGGATAAGTACTGATTCAACTTACTTCTACAGGATTCGTCTTCACTTGTCACCCGACCCATCAGTGTCCAACCTAGAAAAGTTTCTATGGCGACTAATCCACAATCTAGTTCTACTTTATTACCTGTGAATAATTTGCCTGCAACGTCGGCACCAATCAACAAATAAATTTTCTGGTTTGATCAACCCACATCAGAAATGAATATGTTAGCTTCTTTAAGCTGCTTAGTAATCAGTCCCCTCTCAACGGTAGGAATGTTTTCACAAATGAGGGGTTGATCCAAAACTTTAAACCTAAATTTTGTTGTATTGTATATAGTTACTGTTTAAGCTACCCAGAGTAATCTTAAATTCATTGTGTTTGACTTTGTTTGTCTTAACACCACCAAAAAGAATGAGTCAAACTCTCTTGTCCTTCATTGTTTAAACCTATCTTAGAGGCAGTTGTTGCAAGGATATATGATCTCATTGAACCAGTGTCTAACAATGCTCTAAAGGAGTGGATAATCCATCATGGATAAGATTAACCACCACAGTCAGTAAATAGATTTAAAATTGCCCCTGTAAATTCGACAAATCTTTAACTTCAGATACCTGATTTTCTTCCAGTTTTACACGGATTTGGTGGAAAATTTTTAGGGAGGTAGCTTAGAACCAGAAAGCGTACCTGCACACACACAAACACACACACACACACACACACACACACACACACACACACACACACACACACACACACACACACACACACACACACACACACACACACACACACACACACATGTATATAAATACATCTATATTAATTTTAACTAATGGTGTTTTTGGCTTCTAGAGACCTCAAAATGAAAAAAGTATCATGGTCCCGGGCTTAGGTATTACCGTGACTATTACCGTAATAGCGTATTCCCTTTAGGGAAATTCGCTAATACGATTTTAAGTTGACGTTTTGAATATTTATTGAATTTTAGTATATGGTAAAGCCCAAAAAAAAGGAAATTTTCCTGTTTATGTTGAAATTCCTGGGTAATGAAATTTTAACCATGAAAACCGGTAAGTTAATCTCCTGGGAAATCTGGTATCCTGGTAATCCTACCCTGAATGAAGTTTGTCGCATATCTTGAGGAACAACGAACACAACCAATTGGTTATTTGGTGAACTAAGACTGAAATTTGGATTGGGCTCAGAGACCTTGCGTCACCACTGCAGCGTTAATTATGTTAACTTCTTCATATAGTCAGTTAGGCTAGGTGGAATGGAAATTAGGCCTGACCGGCAAATAAAACTATTGTTGGCTGACAATTTCTGGTAGTATGGATGATGGGATAGCTCATGAATTGTTTAGTAGTAGTCGTAGGTTTGCGATATATTTTATAGACAAGCCTGCCATTATCTTCAGGCCTAGTAAATTTGAAGTCCAAAAATTAATTGTAATAAATTTTTGTTTGTTTCTATCAAAAAGGATGATGATACCTATCATCAACATAGTGGCAGTAAAACATGATCTTATCTCTGTGGCAGTTAGAGTCACATAAAAGATGTTGATTTTTAAATTTGTTTGAAAAAATTCTGTTAAAATGCTTGATAGGTGTGAACCCATTGCCAAGTCTTCTTTCTGTGTGTGTGTAGAAATTATCCATGTAGTACTTTTACCATATATTTAGTTCATAGTCGTATACAAATTTTATGATTTTATTTTTTCAGAGGAGAAAATTTGGTCGTTGTACATTTTTATGCTGACTGGGCAGAACAATGCAAGGACATGAACGATGTGTTAATTGAGCTGTCAAATAATCCAGATTTAAAGGTAAATCTTAAAGTCATCTATATGTAGGCCTACTTAATAAATTCTTTATTTAAAATATTTAGCCTGACAAGTGACAAGAGTATTTAGTGATGTAATACGCCCAGGCGTTTAAATGTAGGGGCAAATGTCCAGCAGTCCGGGACCGTTAGCATTTCAATCGTGCAAAATTAATAAGAAAGCAAAATCACTTGGGACGTGTTTGGCATGGTCAACTGATCATTTTGTGACAATTCCCAAAATTTCCCATTTTAGCCATCTGGAAAATGGCGTGTAAAAACCTCAAACAAGTTTTATTCTACTCGCAAAAAGATTTCCTTCAAGAAAATTTGGTATTGATGATATCATAAAATTTAAAATCAATATTTGAACATAAAATTAAAGTTTTACAAACATTTTTTGTTGTATTGTAGTTTTTTCCTATATGCTTTGTTTTTATTGAAGATATAAAGTTTATACCTGAACAAAAGTTGTAGCCCTTTAAATTTCGCATCTTTTCATGTATAATATAATCATATTACTCCTAAAACACACGCTCAAAAATATTTTTAATTTAAAGTTAGGTAGTTTTGTGACAAGCATCATACAAATTCAAATCTGGGCAGGCAAGCGCAACATTAATAACACAGCAAAACCACTTGGGAAGTGTTTGTCATGATCCCCTGATAATTTTGTTAAAATTCCCAACTTTTCCTACTTTAACATTTTCTGCAATCTTGGAAAATGGTGGATAAGTCGTGTAATTGTTTAAGGTTTTATTTGGAAACTAATTGTACAATAACTACAGGATGTAAAAACCTCAAACAAGTTTTATTCTTCTCACCAACAGTTTTCCTTCAAGAAAATGTGATATTCATTGATGATATAATACACCTCAAAGTCAATATTTGAGCATTAACTTAAAATTTGACTAATTTTTCTTGTTGTATTTGAGGTTTCTCCTATTTTGTTTCGTTCATATTGAAGATATGAAGTTTGTACCAGGACAAAAGTTGTAGTCCATGAAATTGCACATTTTGCCATGAATGATAACGGCACATTACTCCTTAACGAAACAACGTTGAAATAAAATTTTAAATTTAACTTTATGTAGTTTTTTTAGGAAACATACAAATTAAAATACGAGTATTCAAGTACAACAATAATAACTAAGTAGTAACAATTTGGATGTTTCTCGTCATAATCTTCTAATCATTTTGTGAAAATTTCCAACTTTTTTCTAATTTATTATATTCCACCATCTTGTAATATATAGGGGGTAACTCATGTAATTTTCCAGGGTCTTTTTTGGAAATTAGACACTATATCCAATAAAGATATAGTGTAATAACGTAAAACAATATTTATTATACTTGGCCAAAGTATTTCTTCAAGTAAAAATGGCATTATTTAACAATTTATATTTCAGAGCCAATTGCCTCTGTTGTAAAATGTTGTACATTAACATATTTTGATAGCCGTATAAATGATGTACAGTGACTATGCAAAAGTTCACATTGAAACTAATTTTAGCGAATTTCTTTATAGGGAATGTGCTATTACGGTAGTAGCCTCCGATTTTTATGAAATTTAGTATGAAGGTGTAAGACCAGGTCTATTTTCATGAGTTTGTGAACCAGAATTGTCGGGTTATAAGAACAGGGTGTTATGGGGTTTCAAAGGGGTCAAAAATGGGTTTTTGGCATTTTTGAACCACAATTTTCATAATTCAACAATATTTACTCAAACCATTTAAAAGAGCTTAAAAAAAAAAATAATTTTTTTTGGAATTTTTAACTTGGCTTGGCTGATTACAGAAAAAAAGCCCAAAATAGGTTTTAGAATAGAATAGAATAGAATAGAATATCTTTTATTTTTCCAAAAGGCAAAACAATACAAGGATGTAGCAATAGAGTAGGACAACTTAAAACCATTGTTACACTCTAAAGTACATGTTACATAAATAAAATTGCTAATTTATTTTTTACAGTAAGTACCAGGGGGACCGAGCTTAAGCTCGGTAAAATTATTACTTTCTTTCTCACACAAAGCTCGTTCGCTCCGCTCACTCGCCCTCTTCCATTTTAAAGACGAGCTCGTTCGCTTCGCTCACTCGCCAAGCCGACGGGTGCTGCACTTTGGTATAATTTTCCTAAGCAACAGGTTAAAGATGTAACACATTGGTTTATATCTACAGTTATCAGCTGATTTTTGTTCAATTAAAAAATCTCCATAAGGATAACATGGAAACTTTGAAGTGCTCTAGCGCGAAAACCGGATTTTTTCCAGCTATGGGACCAGCTCCAATCGATTTCTGGTGGCCAAAACCCCCATATTCAATCAAAAAATCAAAAATCCTTGGAGCGAAAAAAAACTTTGCCCGGACAAACGGAGCTTGTTTTAGAGTATAAGATAAGATACAATAGTTTTTTTTTTTTTTAACTAAATTCCCTGTCTTATAAAATGTAAAACACAATATTAGTTTATTTTGTCTTCGGAAAAATTTAGGGCCTCTAAAGGCATAGCCTGCGTAGAGGTTCCTTTTCATTTCAACATTTCTTTCAAACTAAGCACGAGAGTGATATCAAATTTATTTAATGAGAAAATAGATCCATCCCACTTATCTGATACTAAAAAATTGAATTAAGTACGTAACTTACTAACTGAATGTTTAGTTAAAAATATGTTTTCTGTTCATGTAATTCAAATATTTGAATGATATTCTATTACATTGGTATGGTTGTTAGGAACTGAATGTTATTGTGCTGCATTAACCAAACTTTTAGTCTTTTCGAAAATAAATGTATACTTTTACAGTTTGAAACATATTCTGGAAGGTTACAAAATATTTTTGGTCCTAAAAAACAAAAACTTCTTGCAAACAATGCTAAATTAGGTTTCGGAACAATAACTCTTTCCTGTTTCCTTAATTTTAATTTATATTTACTATTCAAAAATGGTAAATTTCCACTTAAAATGTAAAACATTTTTAAAACTTTGTGTACAAACATATATTTTAAGGGAAGAACTTTTAAACTAAAAAATAAAGGCCATGATGGTTCCGTTTTGCGTTTTCTTTTTATTATTCTAATAAATCTTTTTTGTAAAATATAGATAGGCTTTAGTTTGGTTTCAAATGCCCCACCCCAACAGAATATTCCATAATCTAATCTACTACTTATTAGAGAAAAATATAACATTCTTAGAATATCATCAGTACAAAAATCCCTCAAAAAATAAAAATACCTTAAAGTACTATTAAGTTTCTTTTTAAGAGAATTTATATGTTTACCCCAGTTAACCTCTTGATCTAAAATGATACCAAGGTATTTTATGTTGTCAGTTTGGTGGACCACAGCACATTTTGAGGCACACTGGGTATTAAAACACAAACATTCAATACATTTATAGATTATATTGTTGTAAAATTTTTTCTCATTTCTTAGACTGAAATTTACAAATTTTGTTTTCTCTGGGCTAAGCAACATGTTATTATTTGTGAACCACCATTGCAAGGCTTTGAGGTCAAACGTCATTGCCTGCTCTATATCCGTCCAATTTTCTTTAACGTAACACAAAGCTGTGTCGTCAGCAAAAGATGTTAATTTTCCTATTAAATTTGCCTCACACAAGTCGTTAATGTAAATTATGAACAAAATTGCTCCTAACACTGACCCTTGTGGCACTCCGCTTGTAACTATACCTAAATCACTAAAAGTATTATTAATTTTGACGCATTGTTTCCTATTTTTTAAATAGCTTTTAAACCAAGAATAAACGTTTCCCCTTATTCCGCAATCAAAAAGCTTACTTAATAAGATTTTATGATCGACTGTGTCGAACGCTTTTTTTATGTCCAAAAACATCCCACTGACTTTTTTCCCACTGTTTAGCCCATTATATACACTATCCATGAAATTTTTTAAAGCTATTTCTGTGTTTAATCCTTCTCTGAAACCAAACAGTTTCTCACTGAAATATTTGGTCTGTTCCAAGAATTTTACTAATTTCTTCTTCATTGCTTTTTCAAACAGTTTTGCAAAAGATGAGAGTAATGAAATGGGCCTAAAATTATTACAGTGGGTGACAGGACCCTTTTTATGCAAAGGAATCACCACAGCCGTTTTCAATATATCTGGAAAGACACCCTTCTCAAAACTTAAATTAATTAAATACAACAATACATTCAATATCTTAGGGTACATAATTTTTATTAAACTTGAACTTATATTGTCAATTCCAGGTGAAGTTCCATTTTTCAGTGACTGAACCACATAAATCAAGTCCTCTGCTGTCACAGGGTCAAGAAACATTTATCTACAGGAAAATTTTGTCCTAAACCTATTCTTTACACAACAATCATAAATACCCCCATCGCAGCAGACCTGCGTACTCAGCGAATTTCCAAACGATCTTGAGATATTGTATTTTCCCCATAAACACCATAGGAATGGGAATGTAGGTTTGCTTCCTTGGGATGTTGTTAGAAAATGTTAGTTTTGTTAGGAAATGTAATAGTTAAGTTAGGTAAATGTCAAACTGTATCAATATTCAGCACTTTTAATTTTCCCCATAAACCCCATGGGGGTGAGTATGTAGGTTTGCCGCGATATGGGTGTTGTAAGCAAATATCAGTTAAATCCTACCTAGTGAATGTACATACCAAATATTATCAAGTTACATGGTGTTCTTTTCATTTTCCCCATAAACCCCATAGGGGTGAGTACATAGGTTTGCCGCCATATGGGTGTTGTAAGCAAACATCAGTTGAACCCTACCAAGTGAATGTATATACCAAATTTTATCAAGTTATTCCAATAAATAAGCAAGATACAGGGTTTTGTTGATTTCCCATAAGATTAACATGGAAAACTTATTTTTGGCTTTTCTCCGTAACCTGTTAAGCTAAGTTAAAAATGCAAAATACTACATTGTTTGTTTTTTTAAGCTCTTTTAAATGGTTTCAGTTTAAATTGTTGAATTTTGAAAATTATGATCCAAAAATGCAAAAAACCCATTTTTGACCCCTTTGAAACCCCATAAAACCCTGTTCCCATAACCCGATCATGCTGGTTCGCGAACTCATGAAAGTAGATCTAGTCTTACACCTTCATACCAAATTTCATCAAAATCGGAGGTCCCCTTCAAAAGTTATCAGTACCACGGACACATAGATATATATATAGATATATAGATATATATATAGATATGTATATACATATATATGAAAATGAAAGAACGGTGTTTTTGGCTTCTAGGGACCTCAAAATGAAAAAGTAACATGGTCCCGGGCTTAGGTCTTACCATGGCTACTACCGTAATAGCGTATTCCCTATAGGGAAATTCGCTAAAACCAGTTGGATTGGTTTGATTTATGTCAAGTTTATTAACTACAGATAGGAAAAAATTATTAAATTCATTGCAAAATCAATTTTGTATCATTTACCATACAGCCATTTACACTTAGACTATTTATTGACATATTTTTAACCTTTTGTGCCCCGTCACATCATTTATCACCTTCCATACTGCTTTAGTATCACCGTTACATTTTTTGAAAAGATTTTCATAATAATTATTTTTTAATTTTCGAACTTCAATCTGTAGTTTATTTCTAAATTTTTTAAAATATGCTTTTAATTTTTCATTATTAGGATGGTTTTTAACTTTATTGTAAATTTTATTTTTCAATTTAATTTTCATGCAAATAAATTCATTCATCCAAGGTTTAATTTTATTCACAAAAATTTCACGATTAAATAATTCTAATTTACTTTCCAAAATGATAGTTTGGAACATCATTTATCACATCACACCATCACGTCACATCATTTATCACCTTCCATACTGCTTTAGTATCACCGTTACATTTTTTGAAAAGATTTTCATAATAATTATTTTTTAATTTTCGAACTTCAATCTGTAGTTTATTTCTAAATTTTTTAAAATATGCTTTTAATTTTTCATTATTAGGATGGTTTTTAACTTTATTGTAAATTTTATTTTTCAATTTAATTTTCATGCAAATAAATTCATTCATCCAAGGTTTAATTTTATTCACAAAAATTTCACGATTAAATAATTCTAATTTACTTTCCAAAATGATAGTTTGAAGCTGATTGTGAAATATTTCAAAAGCACTAGAAGGATCATGTTCATTGTACACATTTCTCCAATCCACATTATCCAACTTAGATAAAAGTTTTGCATAATCTATACGATAAGAGGGCAGATTAGGACAGCCAGCTTTGGAGGCAGTTTGACTGCCTGTCTTACTAGCACAAACCCGGACCATGGCCACTACCATAGAGTGGTCAGTAACATGAGCATGTATCACTTCAACATTAACTTCAGTTATTGACTTTTGTGCTACTTTAGCATAGAAATGATCAATACATGATAAGGTATTATCTGTGATTCTTGTCGGCTCATTCACTAAACATTCAAGCCCATTATAAGAAAGAGTCATGTTATAGTCATCATTAGTCGAATTATTCTCCAACAAATTATAATTTATGTCTCCAGTAAGGAAAACATTCTTCTGTAGTTTAAAATAGTTTTGATTGCTTTCAAAATAATCCCTTATTTCATCTACAAATAAGTCTTTGTGATATCTATGCAACCTATATATAGCTAACAAACAAAAAACTTCGCTGCAGAATGAAAATTTAATTTTTATCACATCGGCTGATTGAAAATCAACTGGATCACAAGAAATCAATACAACATCAGATTTTATATAAACTATTACACCTCCGGCTCTATTTTCATCATTTGGTTTTATATAACTGGAATAACTAGGAATGTGATAAAAACTCAATTCACTCTTATCTATCCACACCTCAGTTAAAATTATTACTTCGGGGAACAACTTTCTGCTATTTAACTCAGCTAAAAACAAGTTAAAATTTTTTCTTATACTACGTATATTTTGATGTAATATAGTATAATAATTTTCCATTTCTTTAACAATCAATTGATAATTTTTACACTAAAAAAATCTATCATTGATTAACTTAAATATTGCTTGTTTACTAATAATTTAAAGTAAATTCTGAAAAAATTACTAACATGTTATTTTAAACAACACTAAAATTATAATATATTAAAATGGACCCTTAATTAGTATTTAACCTAACGTACAACATTTTTATAACAACAGAAAATTTTGGACTTTTGTAATCGTTTATCATAATTATTTACCTGTTAATAAATAACAACCTGCGAAGATAGACACAGTATGAAATTTATTTTAAGTCTTCCTGAGATGAAACAACAATAACCTCTGCATTGTCCTCTTTCCTTAAAAAGATTTTTCCATTTTTCACCCACAGGTACTTGTAGTGTTTCTCCTTCTTAAAAGCTCTTGCCAGAGCATGAAGCTTCCTACGGGCCGGTGACAGTGATTCATTGACGTAGATTGGAAGGTCATCTGCCCTGCCAATATGTCTGGTTGATAATGCTTGCTTAACACGCTTTTTCCTAAGGAACTCTTCCTTATCCATACGGCGAACGGATTTCACAATTATTCCTTGGGGCAGTTTACTTCCAGACTTTCTTGGACCCAATCTATGACACGTGTCTACCATCGAATCAGAAATTTCCATGTCCACAGCCTTTCCAATGTCTTTTACAATACTCAAAGTATCCTCCGTTGTAGAAAAAGGAATCCCCTGAATCTCAACACAGTTAACACGAGTATACTGTTCCATATCTTCTAAGCGGACCTCTAGAAGCTTCATTTTTTTCTTTACTCTGATATTTTCCGTTGTAACTTCTTCAATTACTTTCAATAATTTTTCATTCTGTTCATTTTGCGCCTTTAATGCTTTTGTGTTTTCTTCAAGCTGTAAATTCATAGCTTCATAAGCATCATTAAAACTTTTCTCCTGATTTTTTTGGCTATCTCTTATTTCTGTTATTACAGCCATTAAATCCTCCATTGTTAAATTTCCCTCACATACATCTGATTCCAGACGCATACTTTTTCTTCGTGTGGCTGCACATTCACTACATCGCCATACCAGACCATCTGCAGTCACACACTCAACATCTGCCTTTGTGTTAACTTTTTTTGTGTTAATCTTATGGGAAATCAACAAAACCCTGTATTTCACTTATTTATTGGCATAATTTGCTAAAATTTGGTATGCAAATTCACTAGGTAGGGTTTACCTGATATTTGCTTACAACACCCATATGGCAGCAAACCTACACACTCACCCCCTGGGGTTTATGGGGAAATTTATAAAGTGCCAAATATTGAAACAATTTATATGATTTAAGGTATATGGTATAAGGTATATGATTTATAGCTATCATCCGACACCCATGAAATCCACAACAAACTTACACTAATAATAATTTGTTTCTTTATTGTGGTCTACTCAATAGTAGGTCCAAACACATTTACTTCCGGTGGCATTCACTTTCGTCCAGGACGTTACATTTTGAGAACGTCAATATGATATAAAGTTGAATTAAATGTTATATTATATAAAAAACTACGTTTCCGTCGAAACGCGACCGGTTAAAGCGATGTTTAGATAAAAAAAAATTGTCAGTTAAAAAGATGTTATTTTGTGTCAGGGTAGGCCGGTTAAAGAGGAGACCGGTTAAAAGGTGGCCGGTTAAGAGGGAGTCCACTGTATTACTACAACAACACACTGTTTTTGTTTTTGAACAACATCTACAAATTTGGTTCAGATACAAACTTTATATCTTCATTATGAACGAAGGAAAATAGGTAAAAACTCAAATACAACGAGAAAAACTGGTCAAGTTTTAAGTTTATGCTCAAATATTGACTCTAATGTGTAAAGGGCTTCATATAAGGGACTATGATATCATCAATGAATGCCCCATTTTCTTGAAGCAAAACTGTTTGTGAGTAGAATAAAACTTGTTTGCAGTTATTATATTCTATAGTTATTGTACAATTAATTTCCAAGTAAAACCTTTCAAAATTAAACAATTTATCTGCTATTTCCAAGATGGGGAAAAATGCTTAAGTGGGAAAAGTTGGGTTTTTTAACAATATTATCAGGGTATCATGACCAATCGTCCCAATTTGTTTTTGCTGTGTTATTAATGTTGCACTTTCCTGCCAAGATATGAACTAATAATAATAATTATCGTATGGCTTTTAGTGGAGGGAGATCAGCAATTAACTGATAGTTCTCCTCGCCTGAAATGCCTGCACTTTTTTGTTTTCTATGCAGGTGGACCTAGAAGTTGGCTTAACGTGACTTCCGAACCACGGGAGCGGCCTAACGATCTTTTTGTACCCGAGCCGGGAGTTGAACCCGGGCCCGCTGGGTGATAACCCAGAGCTCTACCACTGAGCTACGGCCGCTGCCAACATATGAATTTGCATGATGCCTGTCGCAAAACTTCATAAAAATTTAAATTAACAATATTTGTGAGCGTTTGTTTTATGAGTAGGCCTAATGTGCCCATGTAAATCAAATGTACATGAAAATATGCGAAATTTCAAGAACTACAACTTCTGTTCAGGTATAAACTTCATATCTTCAATACAAACAAAGAAATATAGAAAAAACCTAAAATATAACATGAAAATTTTGTAAAATTGTAAGTTTATGTTCAAATATTGATTTAAGTGTTTATGATAACCACAATAAATCACATTTTCTTGAAAGAAAACTGTTGGCGAGTAAAATAAAACTGGTTTAATGTTATTACACCCTATGGTTATTGTACAATTAGTTTCCAAATAAAACCTTAAACAATTTACACGACTTATCCACCATATTCCAAGATGGCAAAAAATTCTAAAGTGGGAAAAGTCGGTAATTTTCACAAAATGATCAGGGGATCTTGAAAAACACCCATATGAACCCATATGAATATTTTCATAACGGCCCCGGACTACAGGGCATATATGCCCAAATAAACGCCCAAAATCCATAAGCGCCCGGGCGTTTATCCAGTTAAAGGCTAATAAACCTAATTAAATTTGAAAACCACTCTTCTAAATAACCTTTTAAACCTCTTATAATACATATTTACATAAAATATGTTATATATATATAGTTATTATATATATATTTAAAGTTAATATATATAGTTTAAGTTATTATATATATACGAGGGCTATTCAGAAAGTAAGGAACGTTTCCGTCTTACGCCGTTAGGCGCGCACGTATCGCCTATATTAGGGTATGAGAGCACTCGGGGCCTAAGTGGCTATCCAGCCGTGACACTAGGAGCATCGTCGCGCTGCTAGTTTTCTTTATTTTTAAATTCAAAATGGCCGCTCCCGTAAAAAATGCCGCCAGTTGCGAAGTGCGATCGATAACACGGTTTCTGTTGGCAAAAACCTTAAAACCGATAAAGATTTATCAAAAAGTGTGCAAGGTGTATGGGAACAATGTCTTGAATGAAAGTTTTGTGCGTAAGTTGTATATTCAGTTTACAAATGACCGAACCAGTACTTGATGAGCAGTAGAGTGGATGATCGAGCATTGTGACTGACGAACTGGTCACTAAAGTTGACGAGAAGATCCGTGAAACCCGCTGCTTCTCCATAACGGAGCTTTCGTTATTTTTCCCTCAAGTTTCACGGACTTTGCTGTGTTGAAATTGAAAGAATAAAAATCGATAAATCTCTATCGGTTTTAAATTTTATACCAACAAAAACCGTGTTATCGATCGCACTTCGCAACTGGCGGCACTTTTTAAGGGAGCGGCCATTTTGAATTTAAAAATAAAGAAAACTAGCAGCGCGACGATGCTCCTAGTGTCACGGCTGGATAGCCACTGAGGACCCGAGTGCTCTCATATCCTAATATAGGCGATACGCGCGCGCCTAGCGGCGTAAGGCGGAAACGTTCTTTACTTTCTGAATAGCCCTCGTATATACCGGTAGTCAAATATATATATATAAGGATATATATATATATATATTTGAAAATTGATGAGTTTTGTTAGGGCTGCTAATATTATTATTTTAATAAACATTTTAAAACAAAGTACCCTTTTATAAAAGGGTACTATGTTTTAAAATGTTTATCAAAATAATATATATATATATATATAAACCATTGCCTTTTTGTATTATTGAAATACTAATCTGTAAAAAAGCCTTTTTTTATTGACAAGACCTTAGGGGTGTGCGAATAGTGATTTTTCTGGTCGAGCAGAGCTGGAAATACCAAACTTCAATAGAATGAGTAAACAGCTCTTCCAGTTGACTGAACTTTGAGGTGGACACAAAACTGGGTCGCTATTGTTATGAATTTGGCAGCCCGGCACTGGGATGGGAAGGAGGGTGAAGGGGTGGGTCACAGCGGGGGAAGGGTTGCACTTGGTCCGGGGGGAGGGGGGATCATTCGGTATAATTTATTTAGGATAAAAGCAAGTACAATATATCCATTTCTAAAACTCTGGACAAAAATAAATGGCTCTTTTTTGTCTAATTATATATAAATTTGGAAAAAAGGTCAACTTGTTACCCCATAGTTTAAAATTTAGGTTAGTTAATTAATGAATTCCGGGTAGGCTAGTAAATTTATAACTTTGTCAAATAAAACTTGTCACTTCGTCATTCTTGAAATGCGTTTAGCGTAATACAAAACAAATTTACTATGGGATTATAGCGATAATCAAGCACTGAACTAGAAACGAAACCCCACCTATTTTGGTTTATATTTTAAGAACATTTTTTCGCCGAGCAGTGTAAGTATCTCCAGCAGTCAAGGTCATTACCCCGCTCCTATTGCGCTGTAGACCACCCCGCTCCACCTTGCCATCCTCTTACCTCCCTGATCCCTTGTATGACGATCACACCGCTCAAGTATAAATTGCCGTGTTTCTCTGCTTTTTTGCATTAATTAGTAAATCAAATAACTGTTAGTACAAAAGTTTTCATCCTAAGGCTATTTTTTGCGGGATTGTTGCTTCTGAAACCATTTTCAGCTTGACCACTCGAATAGTTTAGCATAATTTGGAGCCGAGCCGAATTGTGCTAGTATTCGACCACTCGTGTACACGCACACCCCTTCTTAATACCTAACTATAAATTCAAATATTCATTTTAAATTTATCATATGCACACATTTATAACTTCAAGAGCAGAAACGTGCTCTAACAGCAGTTGGTAAAATATATATTAATTTTACAGTTTTGCAATAAAATGTTTCTTCAAAACACCACATTAAAACTATTACAAATTTTAGGGGTTTATTTAAATGGTGTAAGTTGTTTGTCAACTCATCTATTGATAATGACCCCCTCCCTTAAAATATTAATTTTAATAACTCAGTTATGCACTTAAGGCAGTTTAAGATTAAAAAGATGAACTAAAATAATTAAAACATGAAATATAATAAAACTGCCTTAAACTAATTTTTTTATTAACACACAGTTTTTGGCATTTAAAATCACTTTGCACAAATGCCTGGGCATATGCATATTTTTAAACGACCAGCCCACTGGGCATATGCCCGGCGCACATCACTAAGTTAACTCTTAACTATTTTAAAACCTGGCCTTACACTTAAAAAATTTTAATTACTGTTTTGACTTGTTTTAAATAAAATAAGTAGGCTAATTACCTAATTCATATCACAAAAAACCCTGAAGGCAGTTAATAATTTGACCTTAAGTAAGACTGACTTACAACAAGTCTACACCAGATAGTAATAAGATTAGCTTTTTTATTGTTTTCCGCTAAAACATTGTATAATGCCACTGGTGATTATCTCTGATAATTACAAAATGTCACCTTGCATAGGTGAAGGAATTTGACACTCCAGGTTCAGACTGGTCCAGAGTGATTGTAAGGCTCATTAGAAAATAGGAATAGTAATGCTATATGTAGAGTGTGAAGGGGTGATGAATCTATTTTTAACATTGTCAATTTATTCAATAGATTTAATAGATCTAATTGTGCCATGAGTCACCGAGGCAATTGCTCTTCTATCAACTCCCACTCACTGAATTAGTTTGAGCTGAACAATGTAAAGTGCTAACACTATTATCCCAGACCTATCGTATGTTAAATTTTAATAAGTCATATCAAGTATAATATCCACCTATTCTACTCTCATTTTCTCGCTAATCCAAACTGAGTTCACTCCTAATTATTTCGGAAAATTTTACTGCGGTACTAAACACTTAATAAATGTTTAATAAATGATTTTTACCAAATTACTATATATAGCCTAGTAGAGTTCCGCTTTTCTGAATCCTGCTACCTATTAAATAATATTTTTATTCCAAACAAATTAATTACAGTAACAATGGTAATTTAGTTCAAAAGATGTGGTTGTTTCACTATTTTGGCCACTTCTATAGTTTGATCGTCGATACAATGTTGCTGTTTTATATCTAACAAAAGATTTTCGCAATTTGATCACTGAGTGCTATAAGTCTTTCCACATAACTTGACAAATTAATTTTGCACTACTCAGTTTAAATTTATTCATTCAATGGCTCAACATGCAAAATTCACATTTTGTCCTGTGATTTGCTGGAAACTGACTGATTTCATTCAAACTCATCATAAACCTCTCTATTGTTAGATTTAGATTTAGATATATATATATATATATATCGTATGGCTATCATAGCCAGCTACCAACTTAAATAATAATAATTAAATAAATAAAAGATGTTCTGCAGTGCAAAGCACCTGCGTCAGTACATTTAAAAGTGGCCCTGGAACGGGCCGTTTGGATTTAGTCTGGCCGCTGTAATAGTTCAGCTGCCAAAAATTGTTGTTCGTTTAGCACCACCCAGGAAGTACATGCAGCTTTAATGGAATGCTGCGGATGCGAACATCACCCCCCCCCTAGCTATTGTTAGATAAAATAATTGGACAGGTTTGTCAATTAAGAAATGGAAAATCTTAACCCTATTTTTAAGCTTTTTATAGGCATAAAACAACTTTGTGATTACACAGGGTTTCAAGGTTTAGTTCAAACAGCATTCAAATATGGAAAATCACTAAGTTTAATAAATCCACAGAAAAAAACATTTAAAAATAAATTTATTATTTTTGTAAAATTTGGTAAGGATGTTTTAAATAGTTTTTTTTAATTGACATTTTTTATCATAAAAAGTCTTAATGTTTGTAACAATTTTTCAGGAAGTCAAATTTTGCAAACTACTGGCTGAGGATATCCCAGAAGTGTCCATGGAACAAAAAATCACAGCAGTGCCAACATTCCTTTTGCTCAGGAAAGGCAGTTTAATTGACCGAGTTGATGGGGCAAATGCTGCCGAACTGACTCAGAAAGTTACTAAACAGGTACCAGTAATAAATTTTTCTTACATCCATTGATATATTTTGTGCCCAAAGAAGCTCAAAGAGTATAAAATAATTTTGTTGGTGTAAACAAAAATTCAGTTTTTAATACATTTTTAAATGTCTTGACATTTTAATTATAAGAAAGTGATAGATAAATTTTATATGGTTCCACCCAATTCTAACAATATTCAAATCCTAAAAATGTTTTCGTTGAATACATTGGGAACACGTTACCATAATTTTAAGATGTAAAACTAATTTTATCTTACGGTACTGATATTTTATTAGGATAGAGTTCTGAAAAGCTTTGTCTGCAGCCCTACCCCTTTAATTAAAACTAGTTATTACTTAGCAATGTCATTTGGCAACACAAATATGACACAGTATTTTAATCCAGTTTTGGCATGATATGTAGGGGTCTGCGGTGAACCGAAAATTCGGTACAGGTACGGTACAAGACGATTTACCGTCATCAGTTCGATACGGTTAAAGGCATTGGTACTAATCCGGTTTGATATGTTGAAAATTGTTATCTTTTCTATAGTTATTTGTCATTGTCCTAAAAACAGCTGACTGTTTTATTTAGTTTTCAAATGTTTATTTTTCTATCTGATTCAAGATCCTCCTTCAGCACAATTATGCATGTTTATATTTTATTGAGAAATATATTCGCTTTGTTATAATTTGTCTTGAATTTAATTAGTATTAGATTCCTGTACGGGACACCAAAATTCAAGAGGTTATGGGCTACAGTAACTGTTAAGAATGTAAACTTAAAAGCAGTAAAGAGCGATTTTCAAGACGCGGTTATCTGACTCAAGTGTGTTTACTGAGTATCTTTCGACTGTTCGAGTTTGTCCATCTCTAAAATAGAGTATGTCAAAGGTATAAAGCCACTCAAAGGAGCAGAAGATTGGCCTACGTCGAAGGACCGAGTTTTGGATGTGCTAGAGCTATTTGATGCGGTTGACATCGTCGAGGAAAAAAGAGAAAAGCCAATTCTCTCTGCGTCCCCAACTAAAGCTGAATAAGAAGCACTCGAAAAGTTCAATAAATCAGCGAATCAAGCAAAAATAGTCTTTTCTCAATGTGTTAGTGATGATTTACACCAATGGATCTCAGGTAGATTGTCAGCAAAAGAAGCTTGGGACGTTTTGGTCGAGCAATTCGACAATAAGGCAGAAGATCAGTTGTTCTGTCAATGTCTTAATTTCTTTAACATTGAATGGGATGATACAGAGGATGCCCCATCGATACTTTCTCGATTGAAAATCAACATCACAAATTCGTTGCAGGTTTAAAAACGTGGAACACGCAAACAGTTGAAGCTTTGCTTGAGCTCCTTTTTGTGTCCAAAGTGTTGCACATCTTACTGAAGTGATTTGAGTCATTTAAGTCAAGCTATATACTCATGAAAGCAAACAAGATGAAGAAACTTGAATATGTTTTGTCTGCATTAATTCTTCATGAACGTAATGTTACTCCAATGCAAAAATCTGGTGAAATACTTAGTGCCAAAAATATCGGTGGACAAAAGAAGCCCAAATCAAAAGTAGTCACAGTTTGTAAGTACTGTTCTGGGAAAGGCCACTGGATTCGTCAATGCTATAAGTGGAAATCTGATGGTAAACCTCTGTTTCCAGCGCGGGCAAACAACACGAACGAAAAATCAAGTGGTGATGGAACTAAGTCGAAAGTCTTACAAGGGAACTTGACAAAAACTTATGTTTCGTTGACTTCTGTCACTGGCGACGCCAATACTATGACTGGTCAATGGTGGATTGATAACGGTGCTACAAAACACATTACTTCAAACATGAGTTGGTTCATGGAGTACAAACCTTTTCCTGTGAATACTAATGCTACGGTGAAAGCAGCAGGAAAGGAAGTAATGAAAGCTCTTGGTAGTGGAACGGTAAAAGTAGCTAACAACTACGACCAGGGTAAATTGAATACATTTACGCTCAATTACGTTTGGTACGTTCCAGATATATCAAGAAACCTTTTGTCAGTTCTCGCAGCTCATGATAGAAACCCAGACAGCAAATTTGAGTCAACAAATACCGAATGTGTAGTCAACGGACAAGTTATATTCAAGGGTACTCGCAACTCAAATGGAACACTCTATCAAGCATCATTTCACACAGTTCAACCCGAAGAGGCATGTGCTATTATGGCAGAAGACAACCGGATACTTCAGCTGTATCATCAGCGCTGGGGTCACATGGACAAGCAATATGTGGGATCAAAACTGGAATCTGAGTTAGGTATCAAAGTTCCAGTGGAACTCACCTGGAAGTGGATTCACCTGGAATTCAAACCAAGTCGCGAGGATCCATGCGTACTTATTTGAGGAACGGGTCTGCTGGTAAAACAATCGTTGCACTTTACGTTGATGATGGATTAGTAGCAGCTACAAGTCAGATTGAAATGGACTCATTCATCAAACAACTTAGATCTCAATTTGAAATTGTTGCTAAAGAAGTATCATTTTTCCTAAGACTTGAAATTACTCAAAAGAACAATAAGATCACAGTTTGCCAATCACCATACACCAAGAAAATAATTTCTAGGTTTAACACAAAAGGTTGCAACCCCATAGTTACTCCGATGGAAAAACAAACCGTTCAAGGATCAAAGAAAGCTCAAAGAAAGTGATTTTCCATATCGTTCAGCAATAGGAGCTTTACTTTATGTGGCACGTGGCATGCGTTTTGACATCGCGTTTAGTGTCAGTGTCCTGTCACGTCGATTAGAGAACTTTACAGTTGAGGACGTCACACGAGCAAAACGAGTAATTCGATACTCGGCTGGCACTATTGATTTAAAGTTAGTTTACGGAAGCAATGCCAAGTCAAGTCTACTTGAGTGCTACAGTGACGCAGATTTTGCAGGATGTCCTACAACAATGCGCTCAACCAGTGGTGTTGCAAATACTTGGATAAGTCATCATCAGGAATTAGTGGCCGATTCAATCTGTGAAGCTGAAATAATTGCTGCCAACTTAGTTTCAAAGGAGACTATATGGATATCCCATTTGTTCAAAGAGTTATTATATCTGCTGTTGTTCCAGCACTGAAAATTGACAATGAATGAGCAAGGAAATTATGCGAAAATCCTGAGTTTTACTTCCGTACAAAACACATTGAACGGAAGTATTTGTTCTCCCGGTTCCGGATAAAGAAGGGAATGTTTTCAGTTGAACACATTGGTACGGAGTATAACTTTGCAGACATACAGTAGAAGCCCTCTAGTCCGGCCTCAGATGGTTCGGCCCCCATATAATCCGGCCGCGGTATTCTGGAAATGAAATGTTTAGCCCCAGGTGTTTCCTACATAAAAAATAGACAAAAGTCAACTTGTCCCATGTTATATCATAAAATATATCAGTTCAATGGACGATTTCCGGACGATTCTGTTTTGGGTATCTTTGAAAGCTTTGTGTTAGTGTTCTATTGTTCTTTGATCGTTATCTTTTAGTTCTATGTTTCGCTGCCCGATCGTCGATGTAACACGGAATTTAGGTCACTAGACAGATTCTGTTGCTTTTACGGGTCCCATTTATATGTTAGGGCCTTCGTTGACAGAAGACCAGTATTATTGTAAAGTTATCGTAGATTCATCGCCAGTGGCTGCTTGTCCGTTCCCGTTTGTTATTTCGGCACTACAATGTCTGAGAGGGAGCAAATCATTATGGTTAAAAAGTTTATACATAGCATTGATTGGGCAAGTATGATATGCTTCATTATTAAATACATCCTAATAGTTCATTGTTGGAACACACATATAATATTGGTCTTTGTTTACCCGTTTTATAAACCGCCGGATAATCCGGCCATTTTCAAATCCGGCCGGTGGTCCGGTCCCAAGGTGGCCGGATTTGAGGGCTTCTACTGTACTGATGAAGCCTTCAACCCATCCAAGACTTCAAGATCTCTGAAAAAGTCTTGGGCTGATGTGATATATGGACTCAATTGACTATGCAAATGAGGGAAAGTGTTGAAAATTGTTATCTTTTCTATAGTTATTTGTCATAGTCCTAAAAACAGCTGACTGTTTTAATAATTTAGTTTTCAGCTATTTATGTTTTCTATTTGATTCAAGATACTTCTTCAGCACAATTATGCATGTTTATATTTTATTGAGAAATATATTCGCTTTGTTATAATTCGTCTTGAATTTAATCAGTATTAGATTCCTGTATGGGACAACAAAATTCAAGATGGTACAGATTACAAATGTAAAAAATATTAAGGTATCTGCTATCTATAATTTGACTTTACAAAAACGAAATAAATCAATATTTTGTCGTTATCTTTTCATTTTAATGGATTACTGCATAAAAAGAATGGTTCGTCCTTATCGCTCAGCATCAAGATTACAACTGACGATATAGCAGTCACCGAGTCCAAGGAAAGGAATACTGCATTACAATTTGCAGTTCAACATAATTTTGATAATCACGTTCCTCAGTGATACGTCTTCGTCATATGGTGGTATGGTCTCGTTTGCAACAGAGCTCATAGCGGCATGGTGGCTAATCAATTACATTAGCCTTCATTCAGTAACAACTAACTACAACAAACAAACAGTGATGTGATTACCCGCCACCAGGAACGCTCGAGTCGGTAAGGACAGTTGTTTAACTAGAACTGTACGAAAGATTAGAATGCGTATCGATGCCGTTTGTCAATATTATTTACTCGGTTCACATAATTAAAAAACGTAAACAACTACGAACAAACAGTTTGTAGTTACTACAGTTTGACAAATCAGTTTTAATTATGTCAAAAACTATAACAGCGGGTTTAAAAGTTGTGCAGCTGTTTATAATATGCAGTGATTGTCGACTGCCGATTGAACAGATCTGTCTACCCGAGTTGGCCGAATGCATTCAGCATTCGGCAATAAATGGTATACGATAGCTTTGCGCAAAGAGTAAGACCGTCTAAAAGCTGTTTGTTTACATTAATTATATGGATTTAAAAGAACTAGAAACTATCTAAAATTTTCAGCCTTAAATCTGCCCACATTTTAAAAGCCAATTTGATGTTGTGAACAAGTTGAAAATTTTAGATAGTTTCTAGTTCTTTTAAATCTATATAATTCATGTTTCTTTTGGAGGTTTATATGTTGTGTACAAACGTACTCTAGTGGCATTTACTTTCTTGTTGTACTTGTTGGCTTTTCTTGTTGGATTGTTTTTGTTTCATTCATTACGCTTGTTCTGTCTCATCCAGGCTTCATCGCGTCTTTGTAAGGCCGGCCACACACTGCAACAGACGAGGCGAGGCAAGGCGACTTGAGGCAAGTCACTTGACTTGCCTTGTCTCGAAGCGGACACACACAGCAGAGGGCAAAGAGGCAAGTCAATTGGCGCGATTTCAAAGTCCATTCAAAGGGAGTGGTTTCTTGCAAACAGGTGACTAGTGTCTCTGCTGTAAATCGTTGTATGATGGATGAGGAGGGAGACTGTTATCATGCCCAATCGGCACGAAATGTGAAAATCGCGTTTTTTACGAGAAAAATATAAAAATTATATAAAAAAATATATATAAAAGAATATTTTTCACGTCAAAAATAATGTGATAATTTTAAATGCGAAAAAAGGTAAAAAGAACAATATATTTATGTGAAAATTACGTTAAAAATGTAAATGTAAAAAACTGATTCTAAAAAACTGCTTGTAAACAGACAGACGACAGCTGGTGAGTGAGGGGTGTCACGTGACTTTGCGCATGCGCAGGACGCCTTGACTGTTAGTGACTGTCGACGAAACGAAATTTTTGCCTGCTGCACTTTTTGACTAAAGACGCCTGTCCGCGTCTTCGCGCCTCGCCTCGCCTCGCCTCTTGCAGTGTGTGGGGCTCCATAAGCGCCAATGCTTCCTCTGTCACTCAAGACGCCTTTAGTCAAAATGCCTCGCCTCGCCTCGTCTGTTGCAGTGTGTGGCTGGCCTAACTTGCCCTGGAAGTTAAATGGAATAAATGTAGGATGTGAATAGTTAAACAAATTTGAAGCATAGTAGTTTAGTTGTAAATAAAGATTTTAATCATGAGTGATACTGTATTAACACTGGCGATACCCCCCCAATGACAACATCTGCCGCTTCTACAATAGGCCTTACTGGGGCTACGTAGGCCTAGCCTACTAATTAAATAGTTTTGAGGTCTGTTTTAAATTTCTTTTAAATTAGTTTGTTATTTTATATGTTCGAATATATGTACCTAAATATATTAGTATGTATATTTAGGTAATGAATTGAAAAAGACTGATACAGCATGTATGAGCTCCCTTTTGATAATCTCTTTATGTTAAACTGATAACACTTTACTTAGCATTAAACTGATATCATCAGCATACATGCACAGGTGTCAAGTACTAGGACTTAAACTTAGTGATTAGCGTACCGTACCGTACCGATTATGTACCGAGAACCTAGGTACACAAAAATGTACCGTACTGAACCATACCAACTTGAAAATTCTTGCACCGCAGACCTCAATAATTGCTATGATATGTCATAGTTTTATTTCAAGTATCAAGTAAAAATATGGTTATCTTGCACATATCAAGGTCGTAATGACACATAGTAAACACGAGTAAAACGTAGCAAAATCAGGATTAACCAAGGTGCAACTCTCAAAGAATCAATTGATCCCTTCAACTTCCACGCAAGCCACCGTTTCTTTTATGTGGGCCATCCCACCAACATTGCAACAGATCGGCTAACCCTTTTGAGAGTTGCACAGGGCTTGTAACAGGTTATTTTTTATTTTTTTGTTTTTTTTTTCTTTTGGTTATATTTTGTTATTTTTTTGGGAATTTGGTTATTTTTTATTTTTTTGGGGATTTTGGTTATTTTTTAATTTTTTTTAGGACAATTAGGTTTTTATTTATCGATTCTTATGAAGTTCGTAAAAACTAAATATAAATGTTTAAAAAGGGAAAAAATTTAAACAAGTAAGAAGACAATGGTAAAGACTTTTTTCTAATTTTTTCATTTATTATTATTATTATTATTATTATTGCATTAATAGATGATCACCTACCTAGTTTAAAATTATCCTACTTCATTTTTATTGTCTACATATTTTTAATATCCCGATAAATTGCTGGTTTTTGGAATTTTTAGTGACATATTGGGTCTATTCAAGGTTATTTTTTTCAACATTTTGGTTATTTTTTTTATTTTTTTAACCCCGAGAACTGTTACAAGCCCTGAGTTGCATCACCAGATCAGGTT
The DNA here is from genome assembly GCA_030545055.2 of Neoaliturus tenellus. NCBI lineage: Eukaryota > Metazoa > Arthropoda > Insecta > Hemiptera > Cicadellidae > Neoaliturus > Neoaliturus tenellus. The sequence continues at coordinate 101,475,384 of CM061531.1, forward strand.
TGGATGTGAGTGGAAATGGAACCTGCCCTGTCATAGACATCCTGGCCAAGGTGCCTATGACTAAGCCATATGAGCTAAATTATGTCAGGCAGCCTTGTCACATGTATTAGGGTTTCGAATGGTGCACGCTCCTAGCGGGGAGAATTGAAGGCTGTTAGTGAGTGAGTTCGCAGCAAGATCCCAGCTCTAAACCGCCACACACTATTTAAAGGAAATATTTTAGATGATAAGGGTTTTAATCTCATGTTTGGGACTTCATAAAAATAAAAAATTAATATTTTAAAAACATATGTACAGTAAAAAATATATACAATATTTAGCCTGCTTTAGAATTATGTAGAATATGTGCAAAAACAAAATAAATGTACCTAAAATGTAAATAAATCTTCTACCGTATATTCTTTACCTGTTCTCAAGTGCTAGATTTCCTATCTGAGGCAAAAGATTTTATTCATTTACAACCCATTTCAAGGCGTAAAAATACTGTAAAAAATATATGAGGATATAATTTTACTATAATAGAATTATTGTACAGAAAATTTGCCCTTGAATCTCTACACAATTATCTCGATCAACATTGTTTCATACTGAGCAGGATGGTTTGGGAAGCTAAAATAAAATTTTTAATCCAACAGGCTAGCAAAGTGATAATTCCACCAATAGCTAAGAAGTCAGAGGAGAATATGGAAACAAGACTGAGGTCGTTAATCCACATGGCGCCGGTCGTGCTGTTCATGAAGGGGGACCGAGCCGAGCCCCGGTGTGGCTTCAGCCGACAGATAATTCAGCTTCTCAATGAGCAAAATGTCTCATACAAAACATTTGACATTCTGCAGGACAACGAAGTTAGAGAAGGACTTAAGAAGTTCTCCAACTGGCCTACTTATCCTCAGGTATTTTGTTATTATTTACTACGAAACAAGTTTGCTTAAACCCCAGTAAGCGTTTATGAGAAATTAACGGTTTATTGCCGAGTTGGTCCATAATTCTTTAATGGTATTCCGGCAACAGATAATTTGTCGTTAATGCTTTTTAGCCTCATTTGACATTTCTATGATGTTCGATATTTATTTTTGTAAAATCTAAATTATATACTCCCGAATGTGTAACTCACTCATCGGGGTATCAGAAATTCGTTAAATGTCGGTAAAGTAGATCTCCTATATCACTTACTACAGAGTGATTCCCAAGCGAGAACTAAACTTACCGACCTGTATTATTGAGAAAATTGCCAACATACTGGGAGTCGCGGATTACCGAAACACCCTTTTTAAGAAATTTTATAACATTAAGCAATTGTGCCTTTATAGGTAAAGAGGTCTCTCCACCGAGAGTAATTTCAATGTACAGGGTGTATCTGAAATTACCTCTCCAGACCGGAAGTCACTGATGTCAAATACAAACCCTCACTTTAAATAATTTTTTTTTAGTTTTACACGGTTTTTAAGAAAACTTTACAATTTGATCTTGTACGCGTAATTTTAGCAGTTTATTGAATATTTGAGGTTGAAATTTAGATTTTCCTCATTCTTCTCTGAGCATTTTAGGTTAAGCAAAAATGTCTCGGCACAAAAATGTCTTACTCTTTTAAATACGTTTCCAACTAAAATTGTCAGTTTGGTCCAAAATGTTTTTTTAATAAATTTACAACATGACGGAGATTAATGAACATGTATTTTAATGTTTAGTAAAACTAATCACGTGATAATTGATGTTTTATGATGGTATATTATTTTAAATGAGGTTCTTAGACATTTACATGTTTGGTAAGTTCTGTTATATGTAAAATGTTCAGACATAATATATGTTAAATTTTCCCCAGTTAAAAAAAATAATGTCATGCTATTCATTATTCTAAATCAGTATGATTAAGGTTTAAAATATTAAATTTTAAAGTTGCTTCAAAATTACGTCTGGTTCCCTCTGTATCGAAATCAGTGTCAATCAACAGAGCAAAATATGTTTACATACAACGGCACAATTTGTTTTTTTTTTGTACAATTATAAAAGAGGTGCAAGGTTGGTATGGGACACCCGGTAAGTCAGTATCATATTTGCATGATAGTCCTCCCAAAAATTGGTTCTTTATTTGTGATGGCACTTTTCTAACGAACTCATTAGGAAGTACATCATTGACTTTACCTGATAGCATGCTAATTTAAATTTTACAATTCAACAAAAATTTTAACTAAAATAGCAGATTACACAATTGATTGATCTTTTGGTGCGTACTAAGTTAATGTTTAATTTAAAAAGGTGGCAGTACAGTATTTTCATTTAAAATAAAAAAGTTTTTTTATTTCCTGCCCCAGAAAACTATCTGATTTCAAAATTTAGCGACCAAACATTTTTACCCAAAATAAATATGACATTATTTTTTTCTACTCTAGCATTTATTTATAACATTTGAGTCAATCCTCGCGAATATCTTTCAAGTTACTACAAGTTTGGTTCTATGAATTTTTGCCCCCCAGTCCACACAATTAAACATAATTAAATGTTTATTTATTTTTGCGGGGAATTTTACCCCATGTAGACGTAATTTTACATCAACTATAATATTTTACTCAGAACCTTCACTTTGCACATAGACATATCTTGCACAGTACCAATATCAATTAAATTATCAAACTTAAAAATTATCATGATGATTTTCAATATCACGTATTCTTCTTTTGACTGTGAGTCGGAACCAATTGCTATATCAAGCAACTGATTGTTTTACTTTGATTGTTATTTACTGACCTGGTCCTACGGCTAAAACATACGTCCTTTGATGTGTATGGTAATTTTAATATTTTAACCATTATTTAACATACTTTTGTTAGTAACTACTGTATTATTGTATTTAGAAGCTTGAAGTTTTTTAATTGCCTTGACAGTACTGGATCGTTATGTTATTCCCTAGAATTTCAACAAAACTAATTGAAGGATAGTAACTGAATAGTATTTTTGTAAATAAAAGGGGTTTTTGGCAAGTTTTATCCACTTTGTTAAGATTTCCAATTATTTTGTTTTAATGGAATTTTTCATTGTTTTCGATGATCTACTGCACATTTTTATGCAGTTTATCCATTTAATTTTTTCATATATTTATTTATACGTATTTTATATTTTTAAGTAAATACTTATACAATACCTACATAATAAATTTATTCACAACTCCATTAACCTTTATAGAATTCGGGGGAATTAGGGTGGGGGTTTGGGGAAAGAGTCTCTGAAAACGAGCCGTAGGCGAATATATTTTTATTCCTTAGATTGAGTTAGTTGCATAAGTTCAAATTTAGGTTATTTCTGCAGTCGTGAGAGTTAATTTATGTTATAAATAAATGACAAACTCGTTTATTTTGCTATTTTGCTCATTTACAAACTCTTATATTTATATGTATTCTGTTCATTATATGCGACTTAAACAACAATTAACGAATTTCTGGGCAACCCCTGAGGGGGCATGGGGGCGGAGCCCCCATCGAGCCGTAGGCGAGTTGTATTCTATATGATCAAATGCAACCAGTTCTTAGCGCAGGACAAATGAAACACCCCCCCCCCCCAAACAAAATTGTTTAGCAGTACTATAGAAATGAGAATTAAAATTTGTTAAAATGTTACATTTCTATAGGGATGGACGAGATTGGATTTTCAGTTCGAGACGAGACGAGACGAGAATTTTTAATTCTCAAATAGTTTCGAGACGAGATCGAGACGAGACTTTCCCTCTCATACATTACGAGAAATGTGCCTTCGGGATTTTAATCTGATTTTGTAACATGGTTAATCCTGATTAATGTGAAGGAACAAATATTTCTTTGTAAATTGCTGATTATGTTAATAAACTGAAGTTAAAAAAGTCACTTTCTTAACAAAAGGTCTAGGCCTATAAAGGAATGTACCCAATAAAAAGGTTGAGAAGATATAGGCTCACCATAAACCCTACCGACCTACGTTTAATAAAACATAAAAAGAGAATCATCTGTTACAGTTACTTACTTCACTTTTCACTATTAACTTACTTTAAAATGTTTCCAAATAAGAGCTTTTCCTCACTCACAGATTTGTAATAGGCATAGGCTAGGCCTACTAACTTTGAATCACAAGCCTAGAGACCGGGAGGCTAACAAGAAATAACTTTTAATTGGAGGATTTTAATTTTCAACTCTCTCTTCTTCTTTGTCCATAAGACAATCTTCAGCTCTCATTTTGTTTGCTATTCCTTTTCATTTCTCCAAACTATTCAAGTCCTGTATACATAACTTTCACTGCTTTTGAATTCATGTAGGCCTAATTCCCTCGATTTGTCCATTTGTCGTCTGCTAGTGGTAAGGTTTTTATTTATTTGCTCCTAACTGAATAAAGGCAAGCATTAGTGTAGCCATGGAGCCTGTATGGTTCTGGTAAGACCATTGATTTTCTATGTATTCAACACAACCTATTTATTGCTGTTCAACAATTATTGTTAATAGGCCTATTCAGTTTTTTTAGTATCCAAACCTTGAAATAAAATCAACCATCAGCCGATTTTAACCATTTATGGCTTAAAATAGCTGAACTCTGCTAAGAGTGTGAAAGGAAATTAAATTATGTATTACGTGGGATATTTGAGGTTAGCCATTATTCAACCTGATTGGCTATCTTGTCTCTTGTCATTCATCTGATTGTCACTACTATTCTTACTGCTAATGTCAAAACAGCTCTTAAATTTGTCAAAAATTATTTGAATCAGTTTTAAATAATCTTCTTGAAGCAATTAAATGTCAAATAATGATTGTTTATTGTTTATAAAGTTTTCCCAATGTTCTAAAGATTTATCAAACAAATGTATTATTTTATAAATCAGAAGCTATGTTGACTCTGCCCACTCCTGTTGATCGTCAGTACCACTGACAGTCCGTGCAGATGCAGCCGTAGAGAGGTCTCCCACTCTCCAGTCCAGTCCAAATCTTGGAAGTCCAACTGTCGTTTATGATGGCAATTTAAGTTTGAAGTTGTGAGGAGGATAGGAAAATAAAACACTTCACATTGCTTCAAAATAATTTATTTTGCAGTATTAAATCCGTAGATTATTTATACCCGTTTTTATCGTTATTCACGAATTATTTCTCGTCTCGAAAAATCTCGATCAAAATAAAATCTCGTCTCGGTTAACGAGATTAAAAATTTCTCGAAAATTTCTCGTAATTTCGAGACCCGTCCATCCCTACATTTCTAGTCTGTTGCTTGGCATTCAAACATTAGTTTCTCCCATTTTTTATACAAACAGATTTCCAAAATCTCTGTTTAAAATTACTTTATAAAGAGTTTGTATACGAATATTAATTTCAAAATATTTATCTGTGATTTTGTAACATTAGTAATTAGTTGAAAGCTGATTCAATATTTTCAACTAATAACCAACTGAGCAAGCCCATTCAAAGAAAAACAAGGAAGTTATTGTATGTAACTTAATTAGTTTAGTCAATTGGTTTTGTATGAAATGACATGACCAATTCTTATTGCTGAGGCTACTGCAGGGAACAGTTCATTCACCTGTATTAATTTTGTTGAACGTCGTTTTGATAAGTTGTAACATTTTTATCATGTTTTTAGAGATATTTTACCTGTAAGGATCTTTTTTTGAATCTTATTGTTACCTACATAGACTAAAGTTAAATTTCAAGTACAAATTATTTATTTGTTTCACTGTTTCTAAAAGGCATTTGGTGGAATTGTAAACTTAAAAGAAATTGTATTGATTTCTTTTTAAATTAAATTAATTTTTCATAGAGTTTGGGCCTTACTTAGGTTTTATAGAAATGAACATTTCATTAACATTCTTTGGCTTTAATGGTCCAAGTGGCATATTATTCAAACCTAGAAAAGGATTCAAGAAGCCTATAGAATTTTTTAAGGTTGAAACCACTGAGAAAGTAATGTCTATTCTAAGTTAAAAACTAATTGTTTTTTTTTTATTGTTGGAAACATAACCAGTGTCACCAATCAGGCTTTTCGAAATCAACAAGAAATGAGTATAGAATGGCATTAGTTTCTGGGCAGAGGATATGGCGCTGTTCCGAAACGATCGCAGCAGCGAAAGCGCTAAAATAGTTGGTGGTGCCGACAAGTACCAAATTTTCTTCATCACTCAGTACCTACCTTTAAATTATTTATAAAATTCTACAATAACTTGCTGTATTCATTTTTTCAAATTGCATCTCACAATATAAAATTTCTGATGATGTACAGGAGAAACTTTAAAAATCATAATAAATACAATAGTACATGGACAATCAAGGCATATTGGAAAAAGACAAGTGTGTGCAATTCCAGGTGGTGTGAGCCTTGCCACTAACTCTTTTAATACTGGGAGCTAGAAACCAATCTAATTACATCAGTTAAGATTTATCTCTACTAGAGATCGCCCACTGGTGGAAATTCTACCAAAAATTAAGTTGATCTTGAGCCAATTAGAGTCCAATTGTTTTATGACTTAAACACCTGCTCTGTCTGATTTGCTAGCGTTTTTATTAATGATTTAGCTGTCTGATGATTTAATCAATTTTTCTTTTCCCATAAGTTTAACATTGAAACTTTGAAAGCTTGTAGGACGTAGCCCCGGGACTGTTGTGAATTATAATACGATTCTGCTCATCTGCAGCAAAATACCTTTCTAACGGTAGGTATATGCAGATTTCGTCTAAAATGCACACAAGCTGAGAAAAAAGGAGGAAAAGAATCATGCTTGCCTATTAATATATAGATTCGTCAAAAGTGCTACCGGTAGTGAAGAGCCCAACCGCATCACACCAGCCCGAACTGCACACACCTCTCGGCTACACCAAGACATCTGCGCTCTCTCTGCAGTACCTTGATGCACAGTTACTGTTGATTACCTTTTTATGATATATCTTGGTTCAATAGTAACTGTGAAAATGATTATAGTTTAACTTAATAACTGACTCATCTAACTTATTTTATATTTAACCAGGATTGATTAAATCCTGATTATATGGATTGATTAAGTTATGTACTCATAACTGATTTATTTAATATCTGCATTCCGTCCCATAAATTGCATCGTCCTAATTTTGTTAAAAACTTCAATCTTCAAAGTTACATAGAGTACCTTTGAGTAAAATGAGCATAAATAGTTTACTTTAAGAGAATAATGACATTCCAAACTTATTCATACGTCATCAGTGACAATGACTAATTGTTTATTTGTTGTCACTATAGAACTTCTCAGTGTTATGTAACTTTGTTAATCTCTATGTCATCTTTTCAGCTATACATTAATGGAGAGCTGGTAGGAGGTCTTGACATAGTCAAAGAACTCGTAGCTAGTGGTGAATTCAAGGCTATGCTTCCAAAGTCATTACAAGATAGGTAAGTAGTTTTCTGCTACTACTATTACTATAATTACTTTCTATTTCAATTATCAATTTAATTAAGTTACATTTTATATATAGTTTTAAAATGTATAATTTATTTTGTGCTATGCGTTTTATGTTTTGTCTATTCTGATAAACATTTTGTTTGTCAACAAGTTTACATGGTATTCAATCAATCAATCAATCAATCAATCAATCATAATCAAAATATCTTTTTTAGCGAATTTCCCATAGGGAATAAGCTATTACCGTAGGTCTCATGGTAAGACCTAAGCCCGGGACCATGTTACTTTATCGTTTTTAGGTGCTCAGAGAACAAAAATAATAGTCACTAAAATTTTTATATATATATATGTATATATGTATATATGTATATATATATATATATATATATATATATATATATATATATATATATATATATATATATGTGTGTGTGTCCCTAGACACGATAACTCTCGTAAAAACGGTCCGATCGTCACCAAATTTGGTAGAGATGTGTAATCCTACGTTTATTCGGATGAGTTCGAAAACCAGACATATCGACCTACCGGAAGGGGTAGTTTTGGGGGGTTTTGTACCCCAAAAATGGGTTTTTTGCATTTTTCATATGTAAATTTTAAAAATTTTAAATTTTTATTTTGACCATTGGATTTAGCTCAAAAAACACACAATTTAGTATTTTAAAGCTTTGCTCTATCTCCATTGGTTACCGAGATATTACAAAGTCTAAAGACAGTACATTGTCTTTTGGGGCTCCAATGTTAATCTTATGGAGAATAAGGATGTGTTAATATTTCATTATTAACTAATATTTTTGGATGAAACTTGGTATTTAGCTTCATTTGGTTGAGATTCATCCATTTAAGGTAAATAATCTTGTTTTTTGTACTTATCATGGCAGCAAACCTGCATACTCTTTACCCATGTTAATCATATGGAGAATAGGCAAACTCTTTTATTTATGGACAGATATTGATGAAACTTACTATATTTCTTTATATGGTTGAAATAAATTTTTTCTATGCTAAAAACCTTCTTTTAGTGTCCCCCATGGCAGCATACCTGCATACTCTTTCCTTATATTTATCTTAAGGAGAATAGACATTTATTTCCCTATTTATGAGCATGTGATGAAATTTTGTTTACAAGTTTAGCTGGTCAAAATTAATATTACTAATTTGGAAATTCGCTGAGTACGCAGGTCTGCTGCGACGGGGGGTATTATGTAAGTTTATACAGCGTATAACATAAATAGTGTCAATGAATCTTATGTCTAGCTTAAAATTAGAAGAAAAAACAAAATTTAAAACACAATAAATCTGTTTAAATGGCCTGTTACATCACAACTGAAAAAAATCATTATGACTATGAAAAATATCAGAAAAAATTCTAAAATTAGAAGCCCCGTTCAAAAAATTCATTCAGACTGTAGTATGGATTTTCTGTTAAGTACTTCTTAAGTTTATTGAAAAAGGATTTATTATTTTTATTTGCAATTAGTTCCCCAGGTAAGTTTGTGAAAAATTTTAACCCCATGTAAGATGTTTTATTTTTGTACAACTCTAATCTATGGCGTTCTACTGAAAAGTGGTTTCTGGTGTTGTAGGAATGAGATTTATCTTGAAATGTCTGAATCTGATTATTTATGATGAATTTAATAGTTTCAAGAATATAAACGTTATACTCGCCTACGGCTCGATGGGGGCTCCGCCCCCATGCCCCCTTAGGGGTTGTCCTGCATTCGTAAATTACTTAAGAGCCGATTTGAAGCAGGTTAGTTCCACCGAAAAACTGGTCCACCATGACAGTAAGAAAACCGGCTAATACACACTACCCATAATCAACAATAATAAAAAGCTTTGAAAATCGCCTATGGCTAGTTTTTAAAATTACTTCCTAAGTTCCCCTTAAATCGTAACATTGAGAGAGAGGTGAAATCAGAATCAACCATGCAAATATTTTAGGTATCGTGCTGAATGGAGGCTCCACCCCTTACACCCTAATTAGTTGCCCCTATTCGTAAATTGCTGTATGTAAAAATCTCAAACACTGAACAGCCTAATTGAGGCCTTCGCTTCCATACCCCCTAGTTGTGTTCGCCGAATTAGTTTGTAGTTTACCAAGTGTCAAACGTTAAAGATCTTCCCATAATATTTTTAATTAAATTGTTAAGGATTTTATACGCAACTATACTGTAGTAAACGAATTGTCGGGGGATTTGAAGCCATGCCTAGCCTCACCCTTCTAGCGCAAGAAGTATAAAATAAAGAAACACAATAAAATAGATGACAAAGTAGAATGAATAAGCTAAATAAAATATTTTGAAGATCAATGAAGAAATAAACAATTTACCTAAAAGAAAAATAGAAAAACATGAACAAACGGTTTGGAACCTGCCAAAGACCCCTGTTAACTATTCTTGTCACTTCCCTTAAATTATGTCGAAGTTAGGGTTACAGGGATATTTTACAAGTTCAGTGAATGCAAAATTCGAACTTCAAATAAAATATAACTGTAGTTAGTTCTACAAACAAGTTGTATGAAATTTAGTAGTAATAAAAGTTGTAAATCGGTCTTAAAGTAACGATTTGAGATACGACAAAAAGTGAAAGGTTTAAAAGTTAGATTTATGTCACCAATTCACAAACAACCTATACTTAAACAGTATAGGTAACAGAGAAATCCGTTTATATTCAACAGGTAAGATAAAAAACACATAATATTAGATGACATTAATTATAATATTTAAGTTCAAATTTTTAAGAGTGTTAAACATTTAAATATAGTGAATTTCTTTTAATATCACTGTCAAGCTATAAGTTAATACAAAACTTCAAGCTTATGGTGAAGCAAAATGCAAAAATTCAGCTACTTACAGCTAAGTTAATGGAATGTTTTGCAGTAGAACTATAAAAACAATAATAACCTTGAAATTAGGAATAATTTCCGTACTTCAAGCTCTGTTCAACATTTTAAACTTTTAAATCTAGTAGCTTTCCTTTTAAGCAAAGTTAATACAAAACCTCAAGCTTCTTAATACAATATTACTGTAGTTACTGAATAAAGTATTGCAAGTATTAATTAAACATTGCAGATATACCTCAAATAGTCGGAGACCAAAGTTTTGGGTCAGTAAGTAACAAACAATTATAAAACAATCAGTTCCGCCTATTAGGCAAATAAAGACATAATTTTGGCATTCATCACAATTTTTTTTTATGTTTGAGACTTTTATTTATATCGGTGATGTCCAAGATATGTGCATGCGCAATTTCGAAAGATCTAAAAAATATGACTGTAGCTATTATAAAATTACGCTAAACCCCCCACATAAATAAATAAGTAAACGTTAAAAAACGTACTGGAGGGTTTAGGACCAACAAAACTTGATAAACTGGCATTAATTATGAATTATTATTTACGAGTTCAATTTTTTAGCACTGTTACACTTCTAAATACAGTGAATTTCCTTTAAATATTACTGTCAAGCTAAGTTAATACAAAAGTTAAAGCTATATTATTTGAGGGGGTAAAATTTGAAATAATTAATGTAAGGATTAATTTGAACGTGTAGAATTTGAAGTAAACGTCAATATTAAAAATGTCACAACATTGCTAGCCAAATGGAAGAAAATTGGCCATAGGCAGATCCTTCACTCAATTCCATTTTAAAGTGCAAGCTGAATTTCGCACCCTAATATAATAAGAAGTGAAAGATCTTGTTACAAGTCTTGTTAACAAGCGCACATTTCATTGACCAGGGTCCCTCTCTTAAATCTATAACCATTGGGATGATGGTTAAATGATTACCACGGCTGTACTGCACTACTGCTCAATCTGCCTTACCGACACTTCACGAATTTCTGATACCCCGATGAGTCAGTTACACATTCGGGAGTATATAATTTAGATTTGGTTAATATTCCTAATTCAGTAAAAGATTTCCTAACAGATTCCCTTTTTGTCAGGTTCAACATTATTCTAATCAATTTCTTTTGTACACGAAGGATTTTTTAAAGATTTTTGGATGCTGTGGATCCGTATAAGCTGATTCCAAAAGTTATATGCGAATGAATTAAAGCAAAGTAAATACTTGTTAAAGTATCTAAGTTACAAATTTTTGACATTTTTCTAAATGCATATAGACCAGAAGATGATTTTTTTAATGATATTTTGTATATATTGGTTCCATGTTAAATGTTTGTCAATATGCAGTCCCAAAAATTTTATTGTCTCTGTTTCTTCAATTTCGTTGCCATTTAATTAAATTTTTGGTGTGAGTTTTTTCCTAGACTGTAACTTTCTTCCCATTAGATTAACATTGAACTTTGAGGGCTGACTTTCAGGTAACTTTTATTATGATACATCGGTTATTTTAGCTAATTTCCTATAAGCTCTTACCGTAGATCTTACGGTAAGACCTAAGCCCGGGACCACGTTACTTTTTTGTTTTGAGGTGCCCAGAGACCAAAAATAATAGTCATTAAAATGTACATAAAACCAAAATTAAATTCTAAAAGTTGTTTATATTTCGGAATATACTCCTTCTTCAGAACATTACAAATCCAAACTATACATTCTGAACTATATGTTCTGAAGAAGGAGTATATTCCGAAATATAAACAACTCTTAGAATTCAATTTTGGTTTGATGTGATTATTTATTAACCTTCAGGTATGTTTTGTTTAAATATATGTGTATGTATGTGTCCCTAGACACGATAACTTTTGTAAAAACGGTCTGCTCGAGACCACATATGGTAGGGATTGTAATCCAACCTTTATTCGGATGAGTTCGTAAACCAGATATATCGACCTACCGGAAGGGGTAGTTTTGGGGGGTTTTGTACCCAAAAAATGTTTTTTTTGCATTTTTCATATGTGATTTAAAAAAAAATTTAATTTGATTTTCACTACGGGTGTGCGAATAGTGATTTTTCTGGTCAAGCCGTGCCGAGCTGGTAGTAAAATATTCGAGTTTCGAGCCGAGCTGAGCCCATAGGCAACAAAAAATAAAATAAAATAAAATAAAATAAATAAATAAAAATAAAATATTAACATTTTTTTGGTAAAAATACCAGGTTTTATCTGCCTAGAAGACCATTTGTGGCCATTAAAAAACTTTAAAAGTAGGAGGATTTCCGGGTGATTTATAAATTCATTATGTTTTAGCCGAGTAAACAGCTCTTCCAGTTGACTGAACATTGAGGTGGACAAAACACTAAATAAGGAACTCTTCTTTATTGTTGTGCTAATGGGAATCCGGCAGCCCAGTACTGGGATGGGGGTGAGGGGGGTCACAGCCCGCACCGTGCCGGGCGAGCGAGCAGTGTCAGTGTGTGAGTGTTTGATTGTGTGTGTGTGATTGTTTGAGCGTGTGTGCGTGTGATAGTGTGTGCGTGTGTGCGTGTGAGAGAGTGTGCTTGGGTGCGTGGGAGTGTGTGTGTGCGTCTGTCGTCTGTCAAGGTCATTACCCCGCTCCTATTGCGTCGTCCCGCCCTGCCCCGCTCCACGACTTACCTCCTTGACGATCACACCACACAAGTTTAAATTGCCGTGGTTCTCTGCTTTTTGCTTTAATTAATAAATCAAATAACTTTTAGTACAGAGTTTTCTTCTTAAGGCATTTTTTTGGGCGGGATTGTTGCTTCTGAAACCATTTTCAGCTCAACCACTCAATAGTCATAGTCAAATCTCTTTATTTGTGATTATGTACATGTGGTACAATAAATAGCGTCAAAACAGTTTTACTGTAGCTTAAACTAACTAAAAATGTTATTTGAGGTCTATCAATCACTTACATCAATAAACACTTCCTTACATTTTAACACAAAATTTGAAACAAAAGAAAAGAAACTAATTAATATACAAAAGATACTCCTCAAATAAAAATATTTTTTACATATGGAGTATTTAGAGAGAAGTGGTAAATTCTTCTATAGAGTACAGAGCTTTATTTATTAAATATTCCTTTAACAATTTGTCAAATTTCCGTCTTTCTTCTATCTTTATATTGTTTGGAACATATTTAAAAAACTTATTTCCCATGTATGAAGGCTTTTTTTTTTAAAAACTTTAGTCTATGCTCCTGGGTGTATTCATATTTTTGTCTGGTATTGTAAGGATGTCTCACCTGTTCCTCAAAATTGGTATCTAATCTTACTTTTTTAGCAAGGATAATGGCCTCATAAATGTATTGTCCATAAACTGTCAATATTTTTAATTCTTTAAAGTGATTCTTGGCTGAATCATCATGTTTTAACTTAAACATGATACGAATTGCCTTTTTTTTGTTGCTTTAAGATTTTTTCCATATTATGTTTTTTAGTCGAACCGTAAAGTGCAATGCAAAAAGAGATATGTGAATGTACATGGGCAAAATATATATTTTTTAGTGTTTTTATGTCACAATAGTTTTGCATAACCTCGAGCCGAGCCGAATAGTGCTACTATCCCGACCACAACTATTCAACCACTCGAGTACTCGCACACCCCTAATTTTCACCACTGGATTTAGCAAAAAAAACATAGTATACCCCCCGTCGCAGCAGACCTGCGTACTTAGCGAATTTCCAAATTAGTAATATTAATTATTACCACATATACCTGTAAACCAAACATCATCACATGCTCATAAATAGGGGTTAAATATCTATTCTCCTTGTGATTAATATAGGGAAAGAGTATGCAGGTATGCTGCCATGGGGAACACTAAAAGTAGGTTTTTAGAATTAAAAAAAAATTTATTTCGACCATATGAAGCCATATACTAAGTCTCATCAATATATGTCCATTGCTAAAGGAGTTTGCCTTTTCTCCATATGATTAACATGGGAAAAGAGTATGCAGGTTTGCTGCCATGATAAGCACAAATACCCCCGTCGCAGCAGACCTGCGTACTCAGCGAATTTCCAAATTAGTAATATTAATTTTGACCAGCTAAACTTGTAAACAAAATTTCATCACGTGCTCATAAATAGGGAAATAAATGTCTATTTTCCTTAAGATAAATATAGGGAAAGAGTATGCAGGTATGCTGCCATGGGGGACACTAAAAGTAGGTTTTTAGCATAGAAAAAATTTATTTCGACCATATAAAGACATATAGTAAGTTTCACCAATATCTGTCCATAAATAAAAGAGTTTGCCTATTCTCCATATGATTAACATGGGAAAAGAGTATGCAGGTTTGCTGCCATGATAAGTACAAAAACCAAGATTTTTTACCTTAAATGGATGAATCTCAACCAAATGAAGCTAAATACCAAGTTTCATCCAAAAATATTGGTTAATAAGTGAAATATTAACACATCCTTATTCTCCATAAGATTAACATTGGAGCCCTGAAAGACAATGTACTGTCTTTAGACTTCGTAATATCTCGGTAACCAATGGAGATAGAGCAAAGCTTCAAAATACTAAATTGTGTGTTTTTTTGAGCTAAATCCAATGGTCAAAATAAAAATTTAAAATATTTAAATTTTACATATGAAAAATGCAAAAAACCCATTTTTGGGGTACAAAACCCCCCAAAACTACCCCTTCCGGTAGGTCGATATGTCTGGTTTTCGAACTCATCCGAATAAACGTAGGATTACACATCTCTACCAAATTTGGTGTCGATTGGACCATTTTAACGAAAGTTATCGTGTCTAGGGACACATACATATATATATATATACATATATACATATATACATATATATATATATATATAAAATTTTTAATGACTATTATTTTTGGTCTCTGGGCACCTAAAAACGAAAAAGTAACATGGTCCCGGGCTTAGGTCTTACCATGAGACCTACGGTAATAGCTTATTCCCTATGGGAAATTCGCTAAAACCAAGATTTTTTACCATAAATGGATGAATCTCAACCAAATAAAGCTGAATACCAAGTTTCATACAAAAATATTGGTTAATAAGTGAAATATTAACACATCCTTATTCTTCATAAGAACATTGGAGCCCCAAAATACAACGTACTGTCTTTAGATTTTTTAATATCTCGGTAACCAATGGAGATAGAGCAAAGCTTCAAAATACTAAATTGTGTGTTTTTTTGAGCTAAATCCAATGGTCAAAATAAAAATTTAAAATTTAAAAAAAATTATACATAAAAAATGCAAAAAACCCATTTTTGGGGTAAAAAACCCCCCAAAACTACCCCTTCCGGTAGGTCGATATGTCTGGTTTACGAACTCATCCGAATAAACGTAGGATTACACATCTCTACCAAATTTGGTGTCGATCGGACCATTTTTAAGAGAGTTATCGTGTCTAGGGACACATATATACATATATATATACATATATACAGGGTGTTTCAGAACTCCCTACCAATATTTTAGGGCATTGTTCCTGGGTTAAAAACATATCTAAATATCATATTTAAATTGTCCGGAAGTCTTAAGTTACTCACACAGCCGCCATTTTGTTTTTTAAAAATAATAATTTTTATTTCCGTAACGGATGGTTGTATTCAGATCATATTTGGTATAAATCTTTATCATACCCATGTACGTTCCCAAGAAAAAAATTATTTTTTTTTCCATTGTATATTTTCAAAATGGCGGCCATTTTAAATTTTCAAACTCAAATATCTCAAAATTGGTAAATTTTATAAAAATTTTACAGGACACAAAAAAGTTGCCAAATTAAATTACCTAACCGATGGTGCAAAGTTTGTAACGATCTGACAACAAATAACGGAGTTATTGCAATTTTTCTTCATAAAAACGTGGATTTTGCATTGAATTTAATACAAATAAGGCTATTTTAACAGCAAAATCAATGTTTTTATGAAGAAAAATCACAATAACTCCGTTATTTGTTGTCAGATCCTTACAAACTTTGCACCATTGGTTAGGTAATTTAATTTGGCAACTTTTTTGTGTCCTGTAAAATTTTTATAAAATTTACCAATTTTGAGATATTTGAGTTTGAAAATTTAAAATGGCCGCCATTTTGAAAATATACAATGGAAAAAATTAATTTTTTTCTTGGGAATATACATTGGTATGATAAAGATTTATACCAAATATGATCTGAATACAACCATCCGTTACGGAAATAAAAATTATTATGTGTAAAAAACAAAATGGCGGCTGTGTGAGTAACTTAAGACTTCCGGACAATTTAAATATGATATTTAGATATGTTTTTAACCCAGGAACAATGCCCTAAAATATTGGTAGGGAGTTCTGAAACACCCTGTATATATATACATATATATATATACATATATATATACATATATATATATATATATATATATATATATATATATATATATATATATATATATATATATATAAATTTTAATGACTATTATTTTTGGTCTCTGGGCACCTCAAAACGAAAAAGTAACATGGTCCCGGGCTTAGGTCTTACCATGAGACCTACGGTAATAGCTTATTCCCTATGGGAAATTCGCTAAAAACACTCAATTCAGTTTTTTGAAGCTTTGCTCTATCTCCATTGGTTACCGAGATATTAAAAAGTCTAAAGACAGTACATTGTATTTTGGGGCTCCAATGTTAATCTTATGGAGAGTAAGGATGTGTTAGTGTAACCATGATTTTTTTATGAAACTTGGTATTTAGCTTCATTTGGTTGAAATTCATCCATTTATGTTAAACAATCTTGGTTTTTGTACTTATCATGGCAGCAAACTTGCGTACTCTTTTCCCATGTTAATCATATGGAGATTAGGAAAACTCTTTTATTTATGGACAGATATTGATGGAACTTAGTATGGTGGGTGGTGGGGGAAGCCCCTGGTGCTGTAATACCTGTGTCACTTGGCTCTGTAATATTCTTAAGTTTTCAACAGTTTATTTTATTTGTTTTAAGAAGTATTCAGTACCTAAATATTCAGTTTGTTTTTCTCTGTGAAAGTGTGCAACCGGTTTTTAACTTCATATAACCAGTTTTATAAAATTTAGGTTTTTCCAAAAATACACAGGATTAATTTGTGATTAGTGATGTGATGGGACCAGAGATAAGCCCCAGGTAGGCGAGCTGACCTTTGTACCTGTGGACTGATAAGCCAACTCTGGCCTCACTCAATGACTTTGTTTGTGTCAACTGAAATAATCAGCTAACACAACACTACACTCACTGAACCAGTTCTCCAGTAAATATTATTTATGGTTGTCAGTTAATTGGAAAAGGAGTTATCTGCTTGAACTTTAATTTTTATTTTATTATCTAAATACTAGAAGCCGCCCAATTATAATTTATTTGATTTTCTTTATTATTTTAAAAGAATTCATTTTATTTTAATTTTTAAAGAGTTTTTATTTTATATTAAAAGTTCAATATTTTATAAAATAAGTATTAAACATGACTCAAACAGAGAGTAAATTTAAAACTGGTGACAGAGTTTTTGCAAAAGTAAAGGGACACCCACATTGGCCAGCTACTGTTACTGCAATAGATTCATCAAAAAAGCTAAAAAAATATACTGTTCAATTTTATGGCACGAATGAGACTGGTGTAGTAAAGGAAGTAGATATTTGTGCTTATAAAGAGAACAAGTCACTTTACGGAAATTTAAAGGGAAGAAATCCCAAATTTAATGCTGCAGTCAAAGAGGCAGCTAGAGAAGTTTTAATAAGAGTTTTAAAAACTTAAATGATAAAGATTATAATGATCTTCAGGAATCTGGCAGTATTTCAACACAGGATTCATTGACTGAATGTTCAGTGATAATGACTGAAAACCCCTCAATTACTAGTACTCCACTTAACACACAGACTGAAACAGAAATTATTGATAGAGACCCAGTAAAAGATCAAGTAATTTCTTTGGATCATTTAAATAGACAAGTAACCTGTAATGACATGCCTACCTGCAAAGTTAATGAGAAGAAAACCTCTCTTAGTAGAAATGAATTAACATTAGAAATGTTGGGAAACAATTGGATTGCAGATGATGCAATTCAATATTATTATGAACTACTCAGTGACTTAGTTCTTAACAAAACAAAACAAAGTGGCAAAGCAAATAATATTGGGTTGATAAGTCCCATAATGTCCCAAGCAATTAAATGTCTCAATGACTTTGAGCATTTTCTAAGCAACATGGATCTAAAGAACAAAACACATGTATTAATCCCAGTAAATGATTCCCCTGCTGTTGACAAACCTGGTGGCTCGGGTTCGCACTGGAGCTTACTGCTATATGTTGCTAAAAAAAGGAATTTTTCTATTTTGACTCTTTAAAACTACGTAACTATGAACATGCAGTGAAAATTAGCTCAGCCTGGCAAACACTAATGAGTGAAAACAACGTTTATAAAATTACAACTGTGAATGTCCCCCAGCAGTTTAACGGATTCGACTGTGGAATTTATTTGATTATTTTCACTGAGATAATAATTCAAGGGATTCTAAATGGAAACGATACATCAGAGTCACTGCAAAAATTATTTCCTGACATATCACAAAGCACTCTGATCTTAAAGAGAGCACAGTTAGCCTTGTTTTTTTTCAATTCAGCACTTACTTTGACCTCAGACACTAACTGTAAAATGATGACATCACCAAAAATGTGTACATCACCTGAAGCTCATCATAAAAGTGTTGAAAAGGCTTATAACCAGGCAGCTGCGACCATTGCTACCACAACAGAAAAAATATCCAATAAAATTACTGTTGGGGCTGGAATGAACAATGACAGCTTTAGGTATCAGAAGAAAACATCAAGACCTCGAAATGCTGAAACTTATTTTCCTACAGTTACAAACAGGTTTTCATCTCTGACCAATTACCAATCAGAAGAGGAAGGATTTTGTGTTTCTACAATAAATTATGAAACACCGACACAAAAAGCTGGTATTACATACAAGCAGATGCCAAGTAAGAGAGTAAACCATGTTGCCAAACCTAGTGTATCAAGGGGTAGAAAACATTTATTTGAAGAAAATGGGGAGAATTTTATTAACAATAATGCATGCCAGACACAGTGGACCAAAGTTCATGTGTTTGCTGATAGCCATGGCAAAGGCTTAGGAAATTTATTAGAATCTTTGGTACCTCGATCTATTGAAACTTTTGTTTCAGCAAGCTCTGGGGGAAAACTAGACCATATTTTGGAAAAAACATCCATTATGATTAGAAATTTTAAGGAGGATGACATAGTCATTATTATCGCAGGAGCCAATAATATGGAAGACTTTACTAATGAAAGGCAAACTACGGAAGAAAACATTCCAGCTGAGTTAAATAAGTTTGCTTCAGCAAACAGTCAAACAAACATTATTTTTGTGACACAGCCCTACCGTTTTGATTTAGTATCGGACAACCATATAAACAAAGAGATTTACAAAATCAACTGTGAATTGAAACAAATGAAAAATCTTAACATACTGGATATTAGCGACTTCAAACGCAAGTTCTTCACTGGTCATGGACAACATTTGAACAAGCTTGGAAAGCAGGTGCTAAGCAGAAGAATTGCGGATTTTGCTTTAAACATTAAACTATCAAAAAAATTGACAAAAATAGAAAATGAAATCTCTTTGAAAGTAATTGAGGATAGTATGGACACCTACATTAGCAAATTTAGCAGCAACGCAGAAGTTTCCTTTGCTCACTGCATATCAGCAGATTTTGACAACCAAAAGAAACATATGAGCCAAGGTGTGGCAACAGTATTCAGAGACAAGTTTGGAAGACCAAGTAAGGAAGAATATAGCTCGAGTAATCTAACTTATCAGAAAACCGCAAAGGGGGCAGCTGTGTACAGTCTTGTTACAAAGTCTAAGTATTTTCAAAATGTTAACAATTTTCCTGAATACAAAATAAACTATGATTTGGCCTTTACTCAACTAGCGGAGGATTTTAAAACCCGGAATTTAAAAACTTTGATATGTTCCACTATGGGCTGCAACCGAGATCGTGTCTCACCTGTTCATTTTATCACAAATTTATTAAAATTTCAAAAACTCACTGGAGCATCTGTGATTATTATAACAGGCAAAAGATTATCACATAAATATCTTAAAAATGGTTTGAAGCAATCGACATTCGTCCAATATCTGAAGCAAATAATAGTTGAGCAGTTTTACAAGAGTTTTGTTATGAGAGACTACCACTGTAATGAAAGTGTTTTTAACACTGACGAAAATAATCAAGAGGAACTTGGAAACAAAGGACAACTTACACTAATTACCCCAGAACACAGCATCGGTCGTGCAACACAGTCAGCTGAGCCACCGTCTTTACCAGTATCCTGCAGCAGTGAACCTACATCTGGAGCCAAGTCAACTGGTCTTCAGTCATCCCATCAGGAAGAAAAGAGTGCTAGTGTTATGGTCAATCATGTGTCTAGTGAATCAGTGAAAGTGTCACCCAATCCCACATATGATATGAACTATTCTGTAGAATTAAGACCAGAAAATGTAAACGGTGAAATTAATTTAGAAAGTAGAAGGTCTATTACACATTTAGAAAACATTAATACTCAAAACTCAACAAGCAATTTTTTAAACTCACAAGTATGGCCATGGCTACCAGCAAAGTAATAGAACGTAACTCTAAAGCTTTAAATCCTTCTATAACTGAAGCCAATAAACCATCTATTGTAACTGTCTTCCATCAAAACATACAAAATCTTGAAACCAGAATTGACTCATTAATTATTACTGTTGAGGAATTAAAGCCACAAATAATAATCCTAACAGAACATAAACTAAACGAACAAGAAATAATGAAACTCAAAATACCAGGATATCAGGTTGCAACGTTTTATGCAAGAACTGATTTTGGGGGAGGCGGAGTATTAATTTTGGTGTCAGAAAAAATTGCTTTTAAAAACTTAACACTTAATTCTTTAAATGCACTTAATCAGGATAAAATTTTTGAATCTTGTGTAACAGAAATTAAAATTGGTAAAGAAAAAATTTTAATTGTTGGTCTCTACAGAACACCGTCGGAAAACGCAGAAATATATTTGGACAAATTAAATGAACTTCTGAAAATTTTGAATAACATGAAACGAGATATACTGTTGGGGGGCGATTTTAATATTGATGTTTTGAAGGAAGACAAAAAGAAAAAAAGATTTAGTAATGTATTAAAAATGCATGGTTTTCAATATACAATTCAAATCCCAACAAGAGTAACTGAAACTAGTCAATCAGCGATTGATAATTTCATCACTAACATAGACATCAATTTTTTTAAAGTAGAATGTTTAATTACAGCTTTATCAGATCACGATGGACAACTTTTTAAAATTCTTTACTCAAAAAGTATAAGCAGTAAAAACAATATAAATGTTAAAATACAAAAATATGAAAGAAAATTTAAACAGGAAAACATTCAACTTTTCATACATGATCTTTCCAAGGAGGATTGGACAGAGCTTTATAATTGTGATGTTGAAGAGAAATTTACTTACTTTTACAATGTGTTAAAATATTACTTTGATTTTCATTTCCCTAAAACTAAAATTGTCACAAGTAAAATACATAATGGGTGGATAGATGATGAAATTATCAAAGAGCGTCACCAAATAATAGCAGAGCACCACTTGTACAGAGATGATAGAAGTAATATGAAGTTAAAGAATTATATCAAAGAACATAAAAAGAAATATAGAAAATTGATACAACTTAAGAAAAAAAAATCATTTCAGTAAAAAAATTAAAAAATCAACCAATGTTAACAAAACTGTTTGGCAAATTGTTAACACTGAAACTAAAAGTAAAAAAGAAAAACTCTTTAGTAATATAGTACTTAAGCAGAAAGACTTCAATGTAGATAACCCATATGCTGTTTCTAATATTTTAAATGATAGCTTTGCTAATATGGTTGACAATTATGTTTTACCAAATTTGGAAAAAACCCAATGTAGTAGGCCTTTTGAAAATTTTTCTGTAAATACTAAGTTCAACTGTCAAACCATAGATGAACCTGTACTATCATCAATAATTGACTCGTTAAAACCTAAATGGTCATCAGGTTATGATGAAATTCCTTCCAAAATTATTAAAGAAGCTAAATCTGCTTTATTAAAACCCCTTTTACATGTCATCAATACTTCATTAATAACAGGTGTTTATCCCGCTCAACTCAAAATTTCAAAAATAATACCAGTCTACAAAAAAGGAGATAAAAAAGATCCTCTTAACGATAGACCTCTAGCAATTCAACCAGCGCTATCAAAATTATGTGAGAAAAGTATACTTTTTCAGCTGGTGGATTACTTTGAAAATAATAACTTATTAGATGAAGAACAGCATGGGTATAGAAAAAACAAATCTACCGTAACAGCACTAATATCTTACATAGAAAATGTGTTAACAAATTTGGATGAGAACAACAAAGTTGTTGGTGCTTTTTAGACATGTCTAAAGCATTTGATAGTGTTCACCACTCTTACCTATTAAATAAACTTAAAATGTTTGGAATAGGTGGAAAAGAATTAAAATGGATTAAATCATACTTAGAAGGCCGCCAACAGTATGTTAGCATTGGACACATTGATGGAAATAAGATGTACAACATTAATTCAAAAGTACGATAAGTAAAATATTCTGTGCCACAGGGATCAGTGTTAGGTCCGTTCCTGTTCCTATGCTACTTGGGAGGAATGCCAAAACATGTATCCAATCATGTAGATAACAACACCCTACACTTGTATGCAGATGACATAAGTTTTTCAGTTCACAGTAAAGAGATTGAACTTCTAGAAACCAAAATTAACAATTCAATTTCAACACTAAAAGATTACTTAAGCGAGAAAAACCTTCTACTAAACGCAAATAAAACAACCTTCATAATGTTTGAATGTATAAACTCAAAAAAACATTTTTCAACTAATTTTGTATCTGAAACCAAATTTCTAGGCCTCACATTAGATAGAACACTCAATTGGACCACACATGTTGATAAAATTTGTAAAAAAATTAGCTCAGGAATTTTCGTGATTAGACGATTAAATCCATTATGCAACACAGAAATTTTGCGAACAGTTTACTTTGCCAATGTTCACTCTCATATTTCTTACGGAATTGAAATTTATGGGGGGACAAGTAAGTTTAACTTAAATAAAATTTTGCATTTACAAAAGGAGGCCATAAGATGCATCCTCAATTTGGATAAAAATGAATCTTGTAAGAATCATTTTAGGGAATTAGAGTTTTTGACTGTTTATAGCCTCTACATTTATAAAACCATATTGTATGTAAAAAACCATGAGGTAAAATTACTAAGACAGAAAGACATACACAATTATAATACGAGAAACAAATCAAATTTTTTAATTAAAAAGCATAATAAAGAAAAATTTAAGGAAAGTCCTAATTATATCGGAATTAAATTCATGCATTCCCTCCCTTGTAGTATTGGAAATGAGGAAAATTTCAACAAATTCAAAAATAAACTAAAGAGATTTTTAATTGATTGTGAATTTTATAGTATTGAAGAATTTATGGAACCATAACATATAAAGTGGCTTACTATTGTAAATATTAGCTTTAGTTGTAGGCAATAAGTATTTTTTTACAACAATGACGCATTCATGTACATATTTTTGTATGTGTTGATTTGATTTGATTTGATTTGATTTGATTTGATATATGGCTTCATATTGTCGAAATACATTTTTTATGCTAAATATACCTCTTTCAAGTGTTCTCCATGGCAGCATACCTGCGTACTCTTTCCCTATATTGATCATAAAGAGAATAGACATTTATTTCCCTATTTATGAGCATGTGATGAAATTTTGTTTACAGGTTCATCTGGTCAAAATTAAAAACTAATTTGGAAATTCGCTGAGTATGCAGGTCTGCTGCGACGGGGGGTATTTTTTACTGTCCTTAGCCCTCAAGCTTTAAAATTAATGTATCTCATGCTAACCTATCTTTTTTCCTGTTTCAAGATATACTGTGGGAGAAACAATTTGCTTACAGAATTTTCTATTTATGTATACAGTACACTCTCGTTCATCGGACTCGGCGACATCGGAACTCCGCTTCATCAAAATTGAAAATATGGATATCATTAATTTTTTTTTCTTACGAAATAAATAATTTTTCCGTTTTAGCGCCTTCAAATTCTATTCTTTCTATCCGCACAACAGTGAAGTATCACATTTAGCATCAAACGTCATCAGGCGTTTTCCATAATCTGTACACATCGATGTGATTTACGAGGCCGTGGAGTATTCACACAAAAGTAGAAAGAGGAAGGGGGCAGGAGGTGAACATCCGTTTCGACCGCTTCCCAAACTGTCATTCCGTCTGTCTCGCGTCGCGACTGCACCTGTGTTACGTGGAAGTCAGTTGACTGCTGGAATATGAGTAGAATATGAATATGGAATATGAGAATAACGATTTTGGATCTTTATTTTCTGCGTTGTTTTTATTCCTATAGGTTCATTGTTACCATGTTCAAAGTTTGAGTGCCTTATTATCATAAAATCTCTTGTGTTATCTTAAAAACAAGAGTGAATACAATCACGATAGGTCACCGTACAGGCGGAAATGATGACTCACGACGGACTCCGCTTCATCGGAATTTTTTGACATCCGAACCGGCCGTCCGCCACATTAGTTCCGATGAACGAGAGTGTACTGTATATAGTAGAAGCCCTCTAGTCCGACCCTGGATGGTTCGGCCGCCGGATAATACAGCCGCGCTATTCCGGAAATGAAATGTGTTCAGCCCCGGGCGTTTCCTACGGAAAAATAGACACAAGAGTCGACTTGTTCCATGTTCCATCATTAAAATATATCAGTTTAATTGACGATTTCTGGACCATTTGGTTTCGTATGTCTTCTAAAACTTTGTGTTAATGGTTATCATTTTGTTGAGTGTTTCGCGGCGCGATTATCAAAGTAACACGGAAGTTAGGTCACTATACAGATTCTGTTGCCTTTAGGGTCCCATTTATATGTTAGCACCTTCGTTGACACAAGACCAGTATTATTGTCTATTTAAAGCAGGTTCATTTCGCTAGTGAGCGCTTGTCCGTTTCCGATCGTTATTTCGTCGCTACAATGTTTGCTGAGAGCCAGCAAATAATTTTGGTTACAAAGTTTATATATAGCATTAATTGGGCAAGTATGATGCCCTTCATTGTTAAATACATCCTACTAGTTCATTGTTGGAACACACATATAATACAGTTCTCTGTTTAACCCATTTAATAAACCGCCGGTTAGTCTGACCATTTTGAAATCCGGCCGGTGGTCCGGTCCCGAGGTGGCCAAATTTGAGGGCTTCTACTGTTGATTAAAGGCGCAACATAAATCAACTTTGTTGTGTATTGAAAGCTTCACCCAAATGAAATCCAAGGTATGACAGTAAATTTGCTAAATCTTTCCTATTAGGTTATTTAATGGCTAAAAAATACCTACTTGGTGAGAGAAAAGATTTACTCTTTTATGTACAAGAAATAGTTTTAAAGGGACTTGAATTGATTTAAAGATAAACCAGTCTATATAAGATAGAAATGTCCCACGTGTTTTATTTTCTCAAGCAAACTTGAGTGTAAATTTTGACTTACTACTTTCAATAGTGTAATGTGTGTTTTATATATATATATAGGCTATATAGGCTATAGATTTGTGTTTTTTATTTCAGGTTAAAAGAGCTAATTAGAAAAGAAGATGTAATGTTATTTATGAAAGGAAATCCTGAGCAACCAAGGTGTGGTTTTAGTAAGCAAATAGTAGAAATCCTCAATAGTACAAAGTAAGTAAATCAAATTTCACTTGATTCTCTTGCTTTGAAGAACAATTTTTAAATATATTTTTATAATGAGGCAGTAAGGAAAAAGTACCTCATGTCAGCAAAGTGAATACTTCAGTACAACCACTTTAAATCATTTGAGCCATAACAAATAATATGAATTTTTGCTTGTTTGTGTATAATATGGAGGACATAAGTCGGACATTGGGAGGAGTCGGTTGTGGGAAGGGCGGATATTGGAGGTTCCACTTTATTAATCAATGGATGCTTTATTATTTCGTCTACAAGACCAAATCGATAGTGAAACATCTTCATTTAGATGAAATCCTCAAAATAATGGGTAAAATAGACTAGGTTAATGAACCTTGAGTTGCTTATAGAGTAATAACATGGGGCTTGCAAGAGGTTCCTTTTCTGAAACACAATAATCCACCTCGTATTACAGTCGACTCCCTCTCGTTCGGACTCCGATGGTTTGGACGCCGGATCGATGACTCCTTGGGAATGAGTCATCAAAATGCGTCAGGTTTCTTACCAAAATTGACAGGATTGAACTTGTTGGTTTATTTCCGGCCAACAAGTAATCAAAGAACCTCATTCTGGCTAACGATTGCTTTCATTTTGGATCGTCATACTACAATTTAGCTCATTTTACTAATAATTACAGTACTGTTTATTGTCGTGTGTTTTACTGTTTTTGTATGTGAGTTATAGGCCTATTTGTTTGGTGAATTACAATTAATCCATAATAATTTCATGAATCTAAAATAGTAACCCGGTTCTTAAAAAAATAAATTATGGAATTTTTATTTGTGGTATTTTATAATTTAGTGTTCTTTGCTATTGTCTGGTATCAAGTTTGTTTTTATCAATGTCTCAAAAATGAGGATAGACAACAATTAGTTAATAGCAAAACGCCGTAATGCTTGGGTTAGTACACTTTAAAATTGTCTTAAAATGTGATTTATAAATATATATACGCTATTAAAAGGTTGTAATTTACATAAGTTGACAACAGCTGGATGGTCCAGAAATTTTTTTATCCTAATAATAAGAGTCTGGTCCCGAGGTGTCTGGATTAGGGAGTCGACAGTAGCTTACTTCAAAAACTTGTTTTTCCCGAACTCTCACGCTAATTGAAGGAACTACAATGGGTTTCTTTTAAGAGAAGAAAGTTTTCTATTGGCTGCTTCACAATCACGTCTGCTATCAGTCAGCCAAAAGCACAGTTGATTCTCGGTTCTTTCTCACACATTGTTGTGATAAAGGTTCATACCAAATATGAACTTAATGCAACCATCCGTTACGAGAATAATAGTTATTATGTGTAAAAAACAAAATGGCGGCTAGCAGCTTAACAAAGCACTTTATGACCCTATTTGTATGATTTTTTTTTTGTTGACTCGATGTAAGGAACAAATATACAAAAGGTTCCAGAGAGTTCCAGGACACCCTGCATATCTGTTGCATTTGAAAATTTCATATGGGATTTCAATTTTGCTTACATTTTAGTATTGTGTAACTAGGCCCTTTCCCTATTATTTTGAATTGGCAGGGTCCTAGTGTTATATATAATATTTTTCACATTTTAATAGTATTAAGGGATTGATAGTGAAGTAGAACCTCTTATATGCGATCATAATGGGATCGATTCATGGTCAGAACGGCCAAAAGGTCGTATATCAGGAGATGTTATTGAGGAAAATACTAGCGGTATTAACGTTAAAAACATAAAACAATACAATATTATAGTCAGAACACTTCCACATCAACAATCATGGCTTTGCTGTCATTTTGTGACACAAAAACAAAGCATATTGTAGATGGACACTTTTTCAGAAATGAAAAGGCTCAACAACGGAGCGAGGGTGAATAACAGATGGTTGGACACTAAGTCGGATATTGGGAGGAGTCGGTTGTGGGAAGGGCGGATATGGGAGGTTCCACTGTATTAAAGTTGTCGGGGAAAACAATGATAAGTGGACAGGGAATGTTAGGGAGAGGGAGGGAAATTAATGAAAATATTTGGGTGTAAACCCTGTTTTATATTATTATAGTCTTTGATGCATTTTCCAGGGTGAAGTATGGAACATTTGACATCCTGGAGGATGAGGAAGTGCGGCAAGGACTGAAGGAGTTTTCAAACTGGCCGACGTATCCGCAGCTCTATGTGAAGGGAGAACTGGTCGGTGGAGTGGATATAGTCAAAGAGCTGCACCAGACTGGGGAGCTCATGCAAGCGCTGCAGCCCTCGTCATAATGTTAAACCTGTCCTCTACCTGTACAATGCCAGTTAGTTAATTACAAATTTATTTATCACGACTTAGATATTCCATAACCAGCTTTCAATCAAAATTTTTCATTGCAAATTAGAAGTAATTGCATGTTCTACTTTTGCGCTGTAGGTCTAAGAATGTGTTTACAACTATTAGGACCATCAGCGACGATTTCAATTTGAACAATAACATATTCCATGCAAGTTATTCATCGGTGAATTAATAATAGTACTACATTTCAGTTCACCATGTCATTCTAAAACAGAATAACATCCATAAATTATTTGTATTATTTCATCTTTATTCTTTGATATTAAAGCATTTTTTATGGCCTTCCAAAAATATTAGTGCCAAGAAAGAAGGAAATATTTTTATGTCTTCGTTCATTTTAAAGATTTGCAATATTTGGAACAATAAAATTATACCGGGTGTCCACAAAAGAAGAAAACAACTTTGTACGTCAATTGGACAAAAACTGTGTGTCCAATATGGCTGTGGTTGGTATCAATGATTCGGAAAACACTTCAAGTTTTTATTTCAACAATGCCAACAATGTGGCAAGAGTAGCTGTTTAGTGATTTGGATAGAAATGTTAATACGCTTACTGAAAAGTCTCTCTGTGTGTTGGATTTGAAAGGACTCTATCTGCTACAACTGTTCAACGTCGTTTACGGACACAATATCGTAAAACCCCTCCAAATAGAAAATATATATGATTGGCATTAAAAACGAGTGGTTGCTTGTGCCTTGCAAAGTATTGATGATGCCACTCTTCAAAAAGTTTGGTCAGAATTAGACTTTAGCATTAATGTCTGCAGAGCAAGTTGTGAATCACATATTGAGCACTTGTAATATACAGGAAAAACTTGAGCTTTTAGCGAATTTCCCATAGGGAATAAGCTATTACCGTAGGTCTCATGGTAAGACCTAAGCCCGGGACCATGTTACTTTTTCGTTTTGAGGTGCCCAGAGACCAAAAATAATAGTCATTAAAATTTGTATATATATATATATATATATGTATATATATATATATATATGTATATATGTATATATATATGTATATATATATATGTATATATATATGTATATATGTGTCCCTAGACACGATAACTCTCGTAAAAATGGTCCGATCGACACCAAATTTGGTAGAGATGTGTAATCCTACGTTTATTCGGATGAGTTCGAAAACCAGACATATCGACCTACTGGAAGGGGTAGTTTTGGGGGGTTTTGTACCCAAAAAATGGGTTTTTTGCATTTTTCATATGTAAATTTTAAAAATTTTAAATTTTTATTTTGACCATTGGATTTAGCTAAAAAAAACACACAATTTAGTATTTTGAAGCTTTGCTCTATCTCCATTGGTTACTGAGATATTACAAAGTCTAAAGACAGTACATTGTCTTTTGGGGCTCCAATGTTAATCTTATGGAGAGTAAGGATGTATTAATATTTCACTTATTAACCAATATTTTTGGATGAAACTTGGTATTTAGCTTCATTTGGTTGAGATTCATCCATTTAAGGTAAAAAATCTTGGTTTTTGTTCTTATCATGGCAGCAAACCTGCATACTCTTTTCCCATGTTAATCATATGGAGAATAGGCAAACTCTTTTATTTATGGACAGATATTGATGAAACTTACTATATGGCTTTATATGGTCGAAATAAATTGTTTCTATGCTAAAAACCTACTTTTAGTGTCCCCCATGGCAGCATACCAGCATACTCTTTCCCTATATTTATCTTAAGGAGAATAGACATTTATTTCCCTATTTACGAGCACGTGATGAAATTTTGTTTACAAGTTTAGCTGGTCAAAATTAATATTACTAATTTGGAAATTCGCTGAGTACGCAGGTCTGCTGCGACGGGGGGTATTTATCTTTCTAATGGTGTATGTTACTCTTCATAAGTTATTAACACCTCACTGTATTTTTTTAATCAAATTTGTTTACTTTTTTTTGGATTGGCAGGCCTGGCCTGCAGTGCAGTAGAAGGATTAATTTTTAGTGAATTTAAAAATTGGTTTTAAACTGGTAAATAAGTAGTGACAATACTTTTAATTGTTTTAAATAAGTACTTTATCGGTCTACGCTCGTTTTGGTGCGTTCAGAAACAGTGCTGGTTAGTGTGTATTCCATTTAAACAATATTTCAACTTTTGCAAAGTTATTGAAAAGCCTTTCAGGCAACGTGTTTCGACCACCGCGCACACGCCGCGCGCACGAGCCATACAAGTCGGCCGACCGTAGGGAATATTTCCCAGACTAAGTGCCCTTGACGCAACGCCGCGAAGCCGCCGCGCCGCGTCGCCGTGTTCCGTCGATCGTATATCGTCCGCCGTGCCGTGTTTTTCGTTGCGCCTTCAAACCAGCCAACGCAACCTACACCCTGTTCTGTACTGCGGTTGCCTACCTGTATTGTGAAGGTACCGGTATTTTATATTAATTAAACAGAGAATATTATTTGTTAAATGGAAAATATGGAAGAAGTAGTATTTGAGTCCAGTGATCACCAAGGTCTAATGGTGGAATATGTAGCAGATATTTGTTTGGAAATAAACACAA
Organism: Neoaliturus tenellus; assembly: GCA_030545055.2. NCBI lineage: Eukaryota > Metazoa > Arthropoda > Insecta > Hemiptera > Cicadellidae > Neoaliturus > Neoaliturus tenellus. The sequence goes on from CM061531.1 coordinate 101,506,313, forward strand.
TAAAATCGAATTACTCTGATTTAAATTTGGATAATCTTACTAGCAAAATAAAACTACTCATCAAACATTGTGACAGTCTTCTTGTGGACAGCGAAGAAAATAAACAAAAACTTGACTCAAGTCTCAGAGAGACTGCAATATTGGAATCAAAACTAGATCTGGAGAAAAAACAGAGGGAATTAGATTTAAATCGTTCTTTTCACTTTCAAGAAATTGAAAAAGACGAAAAAGACATGTTGTCAAAGAAATTGAAAGACTTAGATGATAAGCTTAGATCTAATATTGCCAAGTATAACTCATTACTAGAAGAAAACCAAAACTTGGTGCAAAGCATGACAAATTTAAAAGCACTGAAAGACTCATTGGAAGGACAAATTAACAATCAAAACACTATGTTTGCAAAGCTAGAGTTCAAACTAAAGTCTGTAACGACAGAGTTATTAAGCTTAAAAAGTAAAAATAATTCGGATAAAGATAAGTGGACTGATGATTCTGTCCTCAGTGATTATTTTTCAGCGATGGCAAGTACCATTGATTCAGAGGAAATTTTATTTTTTGGCCCTTCTATAACCACAGCCATCAAATTTGGTTCACCTGTAGTGGTGGCGGAAACTCTTGTAGGTAATTTATTTTACAAAAGTAAGTATGTTTTTCTCTGTGTAAGTAACAGCACAGATTGTGAAAAAGAGGACTCAGGCTCCCATTGGAGCTTGTTATTTGTAGACAGACAGAATAATAAAGCATACCATCTTGATTCTTTAAATCCACTAAATAATTCATCTGCACAAATAGTGGCCTCTAAACTTGGGATGGAAAGTAGTAATTTTATTGTGGTACCATGTATGCAGCAGAAACAATCTTTTGAGTGTGGGTTACATGTATTGGCTAATGCCAAATACATTGCCTATCATTTTTGTGTCAAAAACACATTAAATATTCCTTTTCCAGAGTGGTGTACACAAACAGTAAGAACCGATGCTCATCATGATACTAAGCTCTGTAACCAGCCCCTTATTCCCAGTATCAACGACAATATCTCTCTTAGGAGTGACAAACAACAAACTGATGATGAACTATATAAGTGGAAAAAAACCCACAAACATAACAAATCCTCAAAAAATAAAGTCAGAGCACCATCACCTACAACTACACCACTTATTACAAGTAACAAATTTGAGATACTCAATGAGATTACTGTTCAAGAAAATCCTAAAGATTCCCGAGTCAGTCAGATTGCCTCTTTACATCCTTACAAAAGCACCTCAAAAATGTCAAGACACAAAAATAAATGCAATCAATATAAAACCCAACATTCCACACTGACAAAGCAAGTCCGTAAAGGGCACAGAGTGATCATCACAAGTGACAGCCATGGAAGAGACTTAACTTACTATGTTGATCAAATAAACAATCTAAACCTCAATGTCACTAACCATTGTCAACCTGGCGCTCCTTTAGAAAGAATAATTGGTGCAACTAGAAACTCTGAACATTTAAAAAAATTAACAAATGACGATTTTATTGTCCTCATGGGAGGCACTAATAATATTACAAGTAAGTCTTTAAACAATTCAGAACAGTTCCTTAGGCTACTTAAAGCAGAATTAGATGAAATGCTAACATCATCCAAACATACCAACCTCATTCTGTCGACTTTGCCTTATAGGTATGATTTACAAGAAAAAAGCTTAGAAAATCTACTAATCAAGGAGGCAAACTTGGTTATTAGACAGCTTACCTTCAATCAACCTAACACTCATCTCCTGGACCTATGGACTTTTGAAAGATCTTTCCACACTAAGCATGGGCTCCACTTTAATAAAAAAGGGAAACTTCGTATTAGCAAGGAAATAATAAAGATCATCAGAAATGCAATGTCTAACACACCAACTTTTAGTTTCTCTCACTCTAATACAATTTTATATCAAATCCCAGCGTCAACAGTAACAGAAGCAAATACCAACAAGTCACCTCAATCAAACAAAGCAACACCAGCAGACTCTTCCGTTGACAGGACTGCAACTCCCATTCGAGTTATTGAGGCGGACATGCGGAGTGCTATAAAGAGTTGTGGAAACGATGCATCTATAGCCTTCGCCCACTGTATATCTGGCGACTTGGAAGATCCGAAGCAGATGAGTAGAGGCGTGGCACGAGTGTTCAGGAAGGAATTTGGTAGGCCAAAACGCTCAGAATGCCTGGACAACTTTATTACTCTACAGTGCAGAGACAGGGGTGCAGGGGTCTATGGACTTGTCACCAAGGATCTCTACAACAGTAAACCCAAAGTGGAAAACTATAACCAAGCTTTCCACAATTTCACAGAACATTTTAAAGCAAAGGGGTTCAAAAGACCAATATGTTCACCAATGGGGTGTGTAAGAGATAAAATATCTCCGTACATTTTCTCAAAAAACATTTCAAAGTTCTATCATATCACTGGTGTTCCAGTGGACATCATTGTCGAAGACAAGAAAAACAGCAGATTGATGAATGGTCTTGCACATCAGGAGTTTATTGCTTTGCTGCGGAGGTGCATCGCTGAGGAGATGAAGGTAACGGACATGACCAACTCCGTGCCTGGCCAGACCGTCCAGCAGGGTGAGCAGCCTGATGAGAGACAGCTACCTCTGCAGGAGACTCCACAAGTCAACCCCGTCACTCCAGTCCCGCCCAGCCCTCAAACATCACAAGAAACGTCCCAGAGCCCCATCAACCCAGCCCCACCCAGCCCTGAAACATCACAAGAAACATCCCAGAGCCCCGTCACTCCAGCCCCGCTCAGCCCACCTACATCACCTGTTCTGGGATTTTCAACACCAAACTTGAAGTACGTTCAAAACCAAATAAAGGTCATCAACACTTTAGAAGAGAGCATGGACAAAGAAATTGTTGGTAATTCTAGGGACAACAGTGAAAATAACTATTTTTTAAGAAACAGAAAAGTCTCAAAAAAGCCTATTTAAAAAATTCAAACCAATATACCTTTAAATGTAATGAAAATCCATCAAAGCACTCTAGCATAAAAACTAACGTAAATTCTGGATCTGATATTAAAATTTTATTTTTAAACATTCAGGGCCTCAAAGATAAGTCACTAATCTTGGAGGCATTTTTAGCTGATGAGTCAAATACACACATATTATGTATTTCTGAACACTGGCTAACAAATGATGAAGCTTATGCAGCTACCCCTGAGGGGTATAAATGTGCAAGTGTTTTTAGCAGACAGGAACATAGGAGGGGCGGCACCCTTATATTTGCTCAAAATAATTTTGCAACGCGAGAATGCGATATAAGTTGTTTTATTAAAGAGTTTCATTTTGAAGCGTCTGCCGTATTTATTGATAAATTTAGATACATCATTATTTCTGTATATCACTCCACAGCTGGTGATCCGAAAATTTTTCTAGAAACACTTGAAGCCCTTCTGGTTTTTTTGTCACAGTGGTCCAATTATGAAATTATAATAGGGGGGGATTTAAATGCCAACTTTGATATTACCACACAAAAAAGAACAGCTAAGGAATTTATCAACGTATTAAGACAGCACAATTTTTATTGCCAAAACAGAAAGCCAACAAGGGGTCAAAATTGCCTTGATAATGTTTTTGTAAACAATGGTGATAAATTTTCATTTGCCTGTCGAGTTGCTCAGTTTCACTTTTCAGACCATGATGCTTTGGTTCTTGAAGTTTTTAATGAAAGCCACAAAACATCTTTTGGAAGTATTAGGTCCAGTCTTCCAACCAAATATTGTAAAATTATTTTTCCAAAAAAGAAAATCAATGATTTACTCAATAATTTACTAGTTTATGATTGGGTTTCGACCAGCCAGTCAATACAATTATTTAGTGCAAAGATGGCTTTTCAATCTGTTTTCCGTATTATTGAAAATAATGTCAACAACCTTCTTGTTGTAAAAAAAGACAAAAATCAGAACTCACAGAAACATAATAAGTGGTACAGTCAAGAACTAACTAATATTAAGAATAGGCTTGATTTTTTATATAGTATCTCTAAGTTGTCAGGAAATGCCAATTTAAAGAATCAGTTTATTGCTCTTAAAGCTTATTATAGAAAAAGTATTAAAGCAGCCAAACTATCTTATAATGCACAATTAATCGAAAAAAGTCAAAACAAATGTAAAACTGCCTGGAACATAATCAAATCTAACAATCCCAATTCAAGTCCAAAAACCCACAACTTAGAAATCTCTCCAAATATGTTCAATACGTTCTTCATCAACTCAGTAAATCAGATTAAAGAGTCTTTGGGACACAATACTTGTATTTCCAATCAAATTTTACAAAACACAACACCAAATCACGCACATTTTTCCTGGAAAACAGTCTCATCTGAGGATGTCATAAAGGCTGGAAAGAGATTGAATTCTTCTGATAGCTGGGATATTTATTTCATGTCTAATAATTTAGTTAAATCTTTTTTACCAATTATAGCTCAACCTCTCACCATCTGCATTAATAAATGCCTTGAAGAGGGCATGTTTCCTGCTCCCCTAAAAATATCTAGAGTCTGCCCCATCTATAAAAAAGGTCCAAAGTCAAATCCAGAGAGCTATCGTCCGATTTCTGTCATCCCCACCTTATCAAAAATATTAGAAATTGTGGTTTATGATCAAATTAGTCAATATTTGGATGATAATAATCTATTCAGCATGTCTCAGTTTGGGTTTAGAAGGGGTTTTTCAACAGTGAATGCTATGGATGGACTGGTGAGGATGGTTCTGTCAGCCTTTGAGGACAGGGCCTATGCTCAGGCCACTTTATGTGACCTGAGCAAAGCTTTTGATTGTGTAGACCACATTAATTTTCTCACTAAACTGTCTCACTATGGTGTGCGGGGTTCTGCTCTCAAGTTTTTTGAATCTTATTTGCAGAACCGTAGCCAAAAAGTTTATATTGATGGTCAGTGGTCTGAGGAATTAAAGGTCAACTGGGGCGTTCCTCAAGGTTCCATTTTAGGACCTTTACTTTTCATTATAACCATTAATGATCTCCCTCTCTTTGTGAAAGCGAACAGCCTACTTTATGCAGATGACACAACTTTTATTAACCTTAATTCTGACCTAGAACAGCTCAAGCAGATGGCAGAAACAACTTTAGTTGAGGCCTCTAATTGGTTTGTTTCTAATGGTTTTCTTATGAATGCTGACAAAACTCAAAACATTATCTTTTCTCTTCGTCCCATGAATCCATCTGAACAAGATCAATTGGTCACTAGCATAAAATTTTTGGGTATTTTCATTGATGACCACTTGACATGGGACTCACACATTGATTATATTTCATCTAAACTCTCAAGAGTAATTTATCTGCTGAGACGTCTTACCTTCTGTGTTGACATGGGTTATGTGAAGGTTGCCTACTTTGCATACTTCCAGTCAATTTTTAGGTATGGACTTATACTATGGGGCAATTGTAGTAGAATCAATGAGGTTTTGGTTCTTCAGAAAAAAGCTGTTCGAACCATTAATCAGGCTGGCTCGCTTGATCATTGTAGACCTCTTTTTATCAATTCAGGAATTTTGACAGTCATAAACCTTTACCTTTTTGATTTAATAGAGAGTTTTTGCACATACGGTAAATGAATACGGTAAACGCTAAACGCTATTATAATATTGGCCGATCTAGGTACTTTTGCTGCTTCGAGGTACAAAATCTCGTTGAAAAGTGAACAATAGTAACCATTAGACACCATTCATACAGTTGAACTATCCTGTATAACGTAATATACGTAAATTTGCCAACTTAAAAATAGCGTTTAGCGTTTACCGTAAGATTTACCGTATGTTGCAAAAACTCTCTACTAGTCTATGTTTTCAAAAACCCAGATCTTCTAAATTTCAAATATAATACACATTCACACGACACTCGAAACAGAAACAATGCAGTGATCGATTTTCATAGATTAACAAAATGTCAAAAAAGCCACAAAGTTTTATGTCTTAAACTGTATAACAAATTGGAACACCTCATTAACACCTACACTGAAAAAATTTTCAAACAAAAATTTTATAGTTGGCTCTTAATTACCCCAATGTATTCAGTTGATGAATTGTTTGCAATGAAGAGAATTGTATTTTAATAGTAGTTTTCATCACTAGGAGCAAAAGTGGGTCTTTTTGGTGCGCAATCGTGTTTTAAAAACGAGGCGCAGCCGAGTTTTTAAAAACGATTAAGCATCAAAAAGACACTTTTGCTCCGAGTGATGAACAACGTTTTTTATCATAATGCGAAAATTAGACTTTTGATCGTTAAAAATGTTAACTATAAAGTTGTATTTTCGAGGTTATATTTTACAAAGTAGGTAATATGCAGTGTTTACATTTCTGTTATTTACAAACAATGCTTTTCATAACGTTTGAATTTCAAAATTCTGCTCCTCAACATAAATAAATCAATAGCAATATACTTGGAAAACAGCTGACTTTTCAGTACTAGGACCTAAAAAATTCTCCAGATGATTTTTCAGTCCTAGGACAGAAAATAATCGGTTTTGGTACTATTGAGAGAACAAAAAACTGGCTGATTTCGTGCAGAATGATAAAAATTAAATTTTATAACAACAAATGCTTTGTAAACTAGTTCCTATTGTATGTGCAGCTTTGCTTACATGACATTTAATGATTTTCTTGAAGTGTTTTGATTCCACTGTAATTTTGTTTTACTGTATATTTCTTGACCTAGCAAGATGCTATGAATGTGACTTTGTCAATAATGTAATGTTTTTACGGCAAATAAACTATTTATTATTATTATATTATTATTATTATTATTATTATACACGGTATACGAGGAAAGAATTATAACAAATGCCGATACAATTACAGTATAGTTCATCAAAGAACCTGATTCAATAACTTCCACAACACCCAAAAAATATTACCTATAACTGCAACAAAAATATTAACACGGGTTATTGCTTATGGTATTTTTTTTATAGTGACTCAAGGCCATTTTTTAACCTACCTGCAAGAGTATTTTTATCAGGCAACAATGAATGTATGAGGTGAGGGGGTCGCCTCAACAATACATTCCAAGATATCGAGCGCATTGCGTGGGAGCTCTCACTCGTGGACTGGCAGTCGCTGTCCCCTGTTTTATACAGTTTATATTGTCTCACTGTGTTTAGTGTGGAGATTGTATTAAATTGGTTTGTTATTTGTAACATATTTCAACAATTTTTACATCATTTTTCCGTTTTACCCTTTGCTGAGTTGTTATTTAGCATTTTTATGATGATACCTCCAGTAATTCATTATCATCTATAGTTAAGACAGGATCCTCGTCTAATGTGTCGGATTATCGAAAGTCTACTGTAAAGAAAAAATAGGTATTTTCAAGATGCAAAGTGTTTTGAATAGCCACATTTTCCGATTAGCAGGCTTCAGAATAGCTCTACTGCACCATTGACCGTTTAGCTTTGTTCAGGTGTATTTAATGTTTTAATTTAATTTTAAATTACTTTTAGAATAATATTTTTCAGTTTTGCGCATTAACGTGTGTTCAAACTGGTGGTGGCTGGTGGGAAAGGATGGTAGAAGGGCACGTTGTTACTTTTTATATAAAACTGTTATTAGCACATAAACGAGGAGTATGCTTATTCTGCGCGTGTGGGGATGAACAAGAAATACATGTAAGCCAAATTAAATTTGATACATTTTTTATTTAATAAATAAATGTAATAAAACAAAACACATTCCAATAATGTTATAAAACCCACAAATAAATTCATAAACCTACCAAAATTTGCATTATAGATTCTTACTCATTACCCTTGGAAGTAAGTAGTTTATAAAAATATCTTTAAACTGTTAAAACTGAAATAATGATGAAATAATAAAATAAACTACTTATTGTAGAAATAGGCTATTTTGTGAAGGTTGGAGATGGCGAGTCTGCCTTGCTCCATAAGGGAGAGAGAACCTTACCCAGCCCTAGGACGTGACTTAAATCCCAAGGTGGCAACCACCCAATCCAACAAAACCTCAAGTCCACCAGACAAGGACCACCCTCGAATACAGCCCGCCATAGTGTTGGTCTGTTATGTTCCAAGAGTTTGTCCCCAAGCCAAGCAGACCAGAGACGCTAGGAAAGGGAACCACCCCAGGTGCCCGTCCCACACCACCTCAACAAAGTCGTATTTTGTTTTACTAATGTAACAAATTGAACTCTGAAATATAGTTTAAATTAATAGAAAAGGTATCCCAATAAATAAACCATGGTTGGTTCTCTAACTGGTATTTACTAGTACAGAGGTCAACATCTTAACTTTTAATAATAGATAACTTTTGTCACAAAGCGTTTGTTTACTATGTTACTTCTGACTATAATTTTTTCACTATCAGCTGATCATTCATTGATTTATGGTTTTTTTCTTTTGGACTGAATGTGTCGACTTCAATCATTGCAACTTTTATTATCAATTGATTTACTTCATAAAAAACCTCTCTCTATCGTTATTATTAGTCTATACAAAATATAGATTTCTGTATGTGCAAGTTATTATTTTTTTCTTTGAGAAATGACACATTGTATTTTACATAGTATACGAGTAGGCAGGAAATTGTTTTAAAATCCTTACTCTAGGCGTGATGCACGGACATTGGATAAAAACAAACAACTCAAGCACTAAAACGGCCTTGAATGTATTTCTTGTGAGAAATTTTCATTTAAGGCTGTTAGGCCCACAACCAAAATGTCATTTTTACAAACGTCCACTACTTATTACCTTCACTCCATATCGTGTCCCTAATAATTGATGTCCACACAAAATAACGTTTACTTAAAAAAAAAAAAAAAACTACATTTAAATTTTATATTTTTTCAAAGTCGATATGGAAATGAAAATTTGACAGTTCAGTCAGATTAAATTTGTTATACTTAAAATTGTTCACTGTAAATGTCTAAAGTCAATTAATATTATATGTGCTAGAGATGTCAGAAACACATCTTAATGCTTCTTACAAACATGATATTAATAAACGCAAATCGTTGTTACCACTATCATTCAAAAAGTTGGATCATTAAGATATGTTATACTTCACGTTATTCACTGTAAATTCTTAAAGAGAATCGTGCATCCCTAACTATATACTAGTGTACGTGTTGCTTGAAATCGAGAAATTTATTTTGATACAATACAAATGTTACATTTATTTCTAAATCAGTAATCAATCACCAAAAACTATTGACAGCTGTACATTAACAGATGTTTAAAATGCTCAACCCAATCTCAATGTTATTCTAAAGGGAAAATTTCAAATTTAATTCGTGGATAGTGCCCTTATTTTAAGTCCCATTCACATTAATTTTTGGTGGAAACAACTACAGACCAAGCCCTATCCAGCAACACCAAAAACTTGAAAATCGGTTGAGAACTGTAGGAGGAGTTCTCCACACAAAAAAAGCCTTAGCGTATTAAGTAAGTACTAGGGACCGCCTGCTGGTTGAGAATCGACCAAAAAAACCAATTAGTTTAAAAATGCTTCATAACTGAAACATCTGTTCTTCCTGACTTGCTAGCATTTGATATTACAACAGCTGTCTAAATGATTCAATCAATTATTCTCCTTACATAAGATTAACACTGAAACTATGAAAGCCTGTGGGGCATAGCCCTGTGGGTCAAGGTGAATTCCAATAAGATTCTGCTCATCTACAGGACGATACCTTTCTTACGGTATGCACAGATTTCTCCTACGATGCACATGAGCTGAGAAAAAAGGAGGAAACAAAACATGTTTGCCTATTAACATATAGATAGATAGATACATATTCAAACACTAACCAAATAATAAACATTTTTTAAATTATTTGATTATTAGAACATTTTACATTCTGGTGTATTTTTAGAAAAGTACTTCATATACTAAACTTGACTTAAAAATATTTTGGATGTTAAAATTATTGGACATAAACACAAGTGGACGTAAGAGAGGTGGACAAAAAGTAGTGGCCATATTATAAGCAGTGGAGCTAAAAAAATGGACATTTCGTTGGGTACATAAAATCAATGGACCTAATAGCCGTGTATCCATTAGTTTATTACTTCACAGAATAACTTCAGCAACAAACTTGCATCTACAAATTACACATAAAATGTACCTCGAAAGTTTGAAGGCAATGTGAGGCTTCCTTCGAAAGTTATCGTCGGACATTGAAATCTGGGATATGAGCACCCTTTCATGTTATCACCGACACTGAGGCACGAACCGTCATGTTTGAGGAGTTCACTCGTCTTTGATAATAATTTATTTTGGGTGTATCTACGCCAGTGGCATTTTTTAACGTTTTGCCGGGGAACGGTCCAAACCCCAGTTTTGTTACTATCTAACATCGACCAATTGTTAGAAAGCATCATTAATTAATAGCCCAATGACAAATGGCAACATAATAACGTAGGGATATTTATTTTGATTTAATCAATTCATTTGGAGGCTCGATGTCGGGGCGTCTACGAGTACTTATGGGAGAGCGGTCACTGGTTTTTAACTGGTTTTATTGGCAAGTTGGAGTAACAATTTGGTTAACTTGAAAATTTCAAAGCTATAATTAAACCCAAGCAGTTACCACTTTTAAAAATTTGCAAGATAAACGTTGTGCGTTTTCATACCATGAGTCACATTTGTCAGTTCCCTATGGCCATGAGTTTTGAGTCTAATGTAGAACTTATGGGAGAGATTTGTGCTATAATTGACTTAACACTGCTAACCCAACACTATAATCTGTTAACAAGATTATCAGTGCACAAATCAATCTTCTGGAGATTAAACTAACGGAAGATGTGTATCTTCCTTACCGACCTAGAGCATGTTACCATCATGTGGCAATTAAATTTAATTATGAATTGTAATGTAAAGAAGCTAACTATGTCTGCTCCTAAGATTTCTAGCATTATGTTAGCAGTTGATTGAAAAATGACATAATAACTCAAACTCTAGGTTGGTTTACTGCTGTTAGCCTCTCATTAAGACTGTAACCGCCACAGTCTGGTGATGTTATCTCTGTTAGCTTTAGGGGTTCAATGCCAATTTTATTGACATATTTTCCAGTAGGTTCATAGTCTACGATTAGTGATACTATTTAGGCATTCAATATAACTTTCATTATTTTCAATATATAATTTGATTATATCAGCATATGCAATACTGCTGAAACATAAAACTAGTTTAGCTTCATAATTATTTATTTCTATAAAAACAGTGCAACAAGACAAACATATATTGTAATGAAAAAGAGATGGGGTTTTTATACAAAATAAACTTGATAAGGTAATACAAATGAGATAAGATATCTTACAGTGGTAGTACAGCTGTAGAACTTGTATATTTAGGAACTATGGCAGAAACTAGTTTTCCAAATAGTACCAGTAAAGAGTTGATGGTGGAAGATAAAGCCACAGAACTGACAGTAGACGAAATGACAGAACTTGCTGTTAAAAGAGAATTAACAGAGGAAGAAAAAAAAAGGTGAAGTCTCATTCAGATTCTGAAATCGTAAGGTTTTAAATGAAAACTCTTTATTATAAAAACTCTTCAGAACGTCACAGTAAAATTTTGTGCCCAGTTTGGACTATTGTTGCAGTTAATTATTATATTTTATAATCTGAGTTTTTGGCCTATTTCAGGCTCAAAACACTTATAAACAAACATGAACGAATGGTTTTTATGAAAGGAACTCCCAAATTACCTATGTGCGATTACAGTAAAAGAATGCTTCAAGTTGTAAAAAATCATGGGTAAGTTTAACTAAAGCCAAATACAATGTATATTTATAACACATTTTTACAATGTTTTAATGAGTGCTTTCCTCTAAAACTCAATATAGAGAAAAAAACAAATAAATCAAATAAAACCTGGATAACTCAAGGAATAAAAATATCTAGTAAAAGAAAGAGAGAACGTCATCTTTTAGTAAAAAAAAATCAACAGATATTATATTTATTGAAAATGTCAAACAATACAAAAGGGTTTTTAAATCAGTTTATTTTGCAGGAAGAGCGTCTAGCAATTCCAACTTTATTAAAACAGCAAATGATAAATCTAAAGCAACTTAGAACATAGTTAAGAAAGAACTTATATTCGTGTTAAAAATAAAAATTTTTCAGATCTGATTAAAAACAATGTCATCATAAAGTCATCCCAAGAAATTTGTGATTATATTAATTATAAGTTCATCATTGTAACGAGAGACCATAATGTACGCTCCAATCTTAATGAGGCCTTAAAGTAATTGAGAGCCTGCCCACATGTTTTACCTTCTTTTTAATTTACACCAGTTAGGATCAAAGAAATTAAAGATATTGTAAGAGGTTTTAAAAACAAAAATTCAGCAGGATGGGATGATATACCATGTACAATTTTAAAACAGGTTGTTGATATAATAGCCAAGCCTCTTTGTTTAATAATTAATCAATCTCTGTCTAGTGGTTACTTTCCAAGCCAACTCAAACTATGCTCAAGTAACGCCTGTTTTTAAAAAGGGAGATGCACAGAATGTTGGTAACTATCGCCCAGTTTCGGTTTTGCCAGTAATCTCAAAAGTTTTTGAGTAGGTAGTTGCCAATCAAATCATGTCCTTTTTTGAATCCCTTAATATTTTTTTTTTTTCTTCTGTGCAGTATGGCTTTCGACCAAAACTTAATACTACAATGGCTGCTTCTAAGCTTGTCGAATCAGTCACTCAGGCCTTGGATGAATCACAGAGGATAACTGGTTTGTTCTGTGATTTATCTAAGGCCTTTGACTGCATAGCTCATAACATTTTATGGGAAAAATTAAAGTTTAAGTACAATTTTTCACAAACAACAAGAAATTAAATCATACTTAGGAAATCGCAGACAGAGTTGTAATCAAACGAAGTTTAGATAAAAACTTCTCTGAATGGAGTGATATAGTCGTTGGAGTTCCTCAAGGATCTATATTAGGTCCAATTTTATTTTTGATCTATATAAACAGTCTTTATTATTGTGTCAACTCAAATATTATTATTTTTTATGCAGATGACACAACAGCTCTGGTTACTGTTTCAAACTATTTACAGCTCAGTTAAACACTTCAAAAGTTTTAAAAGATCTTTCAAGTTGGTTTCATGTAAATGGTCTCAAACTCAATACTGAAAAAAACGGAACTGGTGCTCTAAATTGTAGCAAGATTCAATATGAAATGTCCTTCTTTACCCCTTTATCAAATTACTGTATATCAAGTTTTAGAAATTATAATTTATCTATATTTATAAAAGAGGTGTTTCTATATATTTAGGGCCTCCGGGGTTGAAATTTAACATGGATGTGCCTCTTTGCTCATAGGTACTCACCAAGAAACGGTTTTGCAAATATAGGTTTTGAAGCTCTTTAGGGCTCCGCCGAACAGGTCTTAAAAATTACTCTATGGCCCACGGGGTTGAAGTTTTACATGGACGATCCTCTTTGCTCATAGTTGCTCTTGCACTTGCAATTACGATCAATAAGGCACAAGGGCAATATTTCAATATTTGACTATTACGTGTTTAAATTTGGAAAATGCCTGTTTTTCGCACGGCCAGTTATACGTAGCCTGCTCACGAGTACGCCTGAAAATTTGTACATTTATACACCAAATCAAAAGACATTAATATTAATATACTTACTTTCTCTTCCATTGACTTTTGTTATACTATTAAAATAGCTTTATTTCTGTAAACAACTCAATTTTGGCGCAGCAACGCGCGCCGGGTAACTTCTAGTTTTTCTTTAAAAAGTCAAATTATGATAAAAAATAAAAACATAAAATTTAGAATTTCTTGTTAGTAGAACAAACAAATAGAAACATGTCATTTTCTAATACTGATAATAGATTAGTTGCTATATTAAATTTGGAATGTAAAAAATATGACTTATGCTAATTTTGTGAATATTTTTTTGCTGTTTTATTTCTTAATTTAATTTTTTGCCCTTTTCTAGAGTGGATTACGAAACTTTCGACATTTTAGATGACAACTTTGTCCGTGAGGGTCTGAAGATTTACTCCAACTGGCCCACCTACCCTCAGCTGTACGTGAGGGGGCAGTTTATTGGTGGCCTTGACACTGTTTTGGAACTCTTGATAAAACAAGAACTGAGAAATATTTTGAATCCACCACGCTAGATGACAATTTCTATTATTTTTATCTAAATAAACTATTTATTTATATTTCAGAGGAACATGTATTTAATGAACTGGCTGGGTAGATGAGTAGAGTGGTTTCGCCTTTGAATCCAAAGGTTGCCGGTTCTATCCTGAGAAAAGTAAGCAGCTGTCGAAAGGTTCGATTCCAGACACAGTTGCCATTTGTCATTGGGCTATTAATTAATGATGCTTTCTAACAACTGGTCGATGTTATATAGTAACAAGACTGGGGTTTGGACCGTTTCTTGTCAAAACATTAAAAAATGCCACTGGTGAAGATAGACCTAAAATTAAATAAAAATAAATGCCCCATAAATGAATAATGCCAAAAACCAATTTTTTACCCCTTTGAAACCCCATAAAACCCTGTTCCCATAACCCGATCATGCTGCCATGAATAAATAATCCCATAATGTCCCATGTTGTCTTATGTACCATAATGTGTGTGTGTGTATTCAGAGACACTATGATTTTGAGATAAATATGAGTTATAGTAATAGTTTGTCAATTATTTCTATTAAAAATTTAGTCGAACAATTACAATTGACTAGTGGTTAAAACCTTCAAAATTCAGTTGCAACAAATGTTATGGTCAAAATTGCTAATAATTATCAATAAAATTCCATCTTTTGGAAGGAAAAATAAATCAAATCTTACTTTATTGGCAAGATGAATATTATGCAAATTTACTACAGATAAATGATAGGCAGCATAGACTTACTTCTGTGTATTAGTCATCAAACCCACATACATCAAGATTATAAAATGTTAATTATTTTACTGGATGACTCCCATATTAAGTTACTCGTATATGATGCAGAAAACATTCCACAGAAATGAAGGTAGAAACAAATCCATCCATGGAGCACGGAATAAATTTTGTTAATATATTTTCCTATTTCTATATAAAAAATAATTTGAATTATATAAGTCTTTTAATAGAAGATATCACTTTTATTAGAACCATGGCAAAGTAGTGGGTGCTGCTATTGTAACACAAGCAACAGTAATAGTAGTTTTCATCACTTGGAGCAAAAGTGGGTCTTTTTGGTGCGCAATCGTGTTTTAAAAACGATTAAGCATCAAAAAGACACTTTTGCTTCGAGTGATGAACAACGTTTTTTATCATAATGCGAAATTAGACTTTTGATCGTTAAAAGTATTAACAATAAAGTTGTATTTTCGAGGTTATATTTACAAAGTAAGTAATATGCAGTGTTTACATTTATGTTATTTACAAACAATGCTCTTTATAAAGTTTGAATTTCAAAATTCGGCTCCTTAACATTAATAAATCAATGATAATATACTTGGCAAACAGCTGACTTTTCAGTACTAGGACCTAAAAAATTTTCCACCTGATTTTTCAGTCCTAGGACAGAAAAGAATCGGTTTTGGTACTATTGAGAGAACAAAAAACAGGCTGATTTCGTGCAGAATGATAAAAAAATGTATTATTATTGTTTGTAAATTATTCTTAAGTAAAGGTGTTTTATTTTATGAAAAGTTTGTAATTATTTAAGTGTAAGCCCCTTTTATATTCCACAACAATTTCTTTCTTTTGAATTTGTTTTTTGGGATTTATTTTAATAGGTGAGGTTAGGGCTATAGAGTTGTTTCTTAACAATTAACTTTGCGGGATGAAGCCCTTTGACTAACTATTTCAGCATTTACCTATGTGAGCTGAGTAAGAGTACAAACTCAATTCGTAAATGTGGCCTGGGATTTGAATCCGGCACCTCCCGAATCTAAAGTATTTTTAATTTGATGTTCCATGAACATCAAACGAAAATCTTACGCCCCTTTCACACATCACGGTTTTGCCCGAATGATTAAAAATCGCACGGCGGACATTCCAATAGAATCTTATGAGACCTTTCACACAATCACACTTTAAATAAAACAAATCTTCTTAAATCAACTCAAATACGGGGGCTGGGAAATTTGCACTATTCTTTGATATCTTAATGTATATTGTTTAACCCTTCATTATAAGATTTTAAAAGTTACAAACCTTATAAAAGAATTTTTATCTATATTAAACACAACATTAAGATTATTTGAACTTATTAAGATAACAATTTTTTCAATAATGAAAGTGTGGATAGAAAATGTACATAACTTCATAGTGAAGGCTTTTATCAGACAATGATTTAGCTGTGAGATGTTTAGGTTTACTGTTACAACTGAACTCATATGATAAACACAACTTAATATGACGAAGCTTAAACAGTTGACAGAAAAGGATAAAGCAAGGTGTTTTATTAAATGTTTTTTATTTACAAATTTTATTATTAATCTTTGGAGAGTTAAACTAATTTTAAGGTTTTCTAACTACAGTATAAGGCTTGCTTAGTAATTGCCATAAATAGTTCTATCAGTGTTGTATCTTTTAATTTGAGTTATGTACATTTATTTAAAAATTAGTTCTAGGATGGTTTTGGTTAACATTATGGCAACAGAGAAAAACTTTGAGACTATTTTACCGATTGGATATGGTACTTCTTGGGAAAATAAATTATGTTGTTAAATGTGTCGCTGTCTTTAGCATTGATTGCCAAGTTCAGGAAATAATATCGAAGAGTAAAAAAATCTTAATATTGAATGCAATTTTGAAGAAAATGTTTTATTTTATTTTATTTATTTTGGGTGTTTCTACGCCAGTGGCATTTTTAACGTTTTGATGATTTGTTTGTGCAACTGAAAAACTTAAATGCCGAATTGAAATGTTTAATGGTGTTTAACAAGGAGGTGAGGTCACAGGTGTATAAACTAATAAAAAAGAGCTGTTTATTCCGTTTGTTCTCATCACATATTGTGACGTACTCTGTCCATGTCCATTAGAGTAACATGCACCAGCTGTTTTTTTGTCTGATCTGACTTGTGACGTGTAGTGGGTACATATTTCTAGGAGCTGATTTCTTCTTTCTCGAGTCCTGCTAAAGTTGCCAAAATTGTGGTATAATAAGACTGACACCTGTTTGACTGATATGACCTCCAGTGATCCTATGCACATCTTACCATCCCAGGCTGGTGCTAAATTCTTTAGCCTTTTGCCGGTAAATATTAAACAAGAACAGAATTTCTGTATTTAAAAAAATATAGTAAAATATTTTCCGCAATGAGAAGTACCAATTTTAGAGTTGAAGGATTTGTTGACTTCTTAAAAATTGTGATCAGTTTTCTAATTAGATAATGAATTGGTTAATTAAAGTAATAAAAGCATTAACTCATTTCAATTTGTCAATGAATACAAAATATAAAAGAAAGTCACTCCTTATGGACAAAATGGTTAAGGAAGTTTCAGCCCACATCATAGGACTCCACCATGACACACACGAGACAGAGTACAGTGTAACCTATTAGTCAGTTCACATTCAGTCTTTCTGCAGATGGTCACCAATAAAGATCCTCCCTTGTGGGCGCACACTAGCATATATAACCTGGTTTAGGACAATCATCTATAATATTTCAATTATATCTTTATCTAAAATTTCATTAAGGCGAATTCTATATGGTCAATTATCTGCGTTAGGTGGTATTTTTTATAAAACGCCGATCAGATGATAGGTACCCAACAATTAACACATTACATATATGATTACATTACAAATTAAACCACATTAAAAATAATGCCAAAAGCGGTGGTACTACCATCCTTATAGAATGGACCTAAAATTGGTGTTCAAGCTATCAGGTGAATTACAAGCGTTTTTATCGATGATGACAATGTTATGACGTAATCACATGTAAAGCATAGTTTAAAAAACATATATGATGAAGTAAATTATTTCCATAAGAATAATATTGAATGTTTGTAATGTTATAGGACACCTCCTGAAATTTAACAGATTTAATGACTTAAATAATGATTCTTCTTGCAAAAAGCTTTCCAATGATACCAAATAAGCTAGGTAATGATTTATTTAAATGGGTGTTATTGTAGATGCAATACTGAAGACATTTAATATCTCCCTACCTCTCGCACTACGTTTTCGTTCCGCTGGCGCTATCTCCTGTTGGAATGCCCAATGTCGGGTTACATCGCTCTCAGCAAAAAAATTTGTTTGCTAATTTTTAATATGGGGAGCTAATTTATTTATTTATTTGTATTCATTGACTTTGTTTTCATCTGAATTTGTTCATTTATAATGTTTTGTAATTTATTTTATCTGATGTCCATGTTCGCTATAAGCTTTTCTACAGAAAAATCTTGTTGTAATGGTAAATAAGAAATTAGATTTAAATTCTTTGAGTTTAGTGGTAGTCGCTCTAAAGGCTGTGTCCATTTACATGGTTCACACTTCCTGGAAAGGCAGAAAGAAATTTGGAAAACACCAAAAGTCATGGAAACCCCTTAAAGTGATTGACCATAATGGATCAAGTATTAACACAATTTGGCCTAAACTCTAAAAATAAATTTCATATTTGTAAAATTTAGTTGTTTGTGCAAATTGAAGGGGGATTAAATTGTGTTCTATCTTTATTATATTTATTTTATTTTATTGGCCATTCTGTTGCAAAATTTATATTAAATATAAGCACTTGAAAAAGAATTCACGTCTTGGAGCACTCATGTGTGTGGTTCATTCCAGACTTGAGAAGTTCATCAACAAGCATGAGCGAATGTTGTTTATGAAAGGTAACCCAAAGTTCCCAATGTGTGGATTCAGTGGAAAGATGGTAGAGATCCTACAATCATGCAAGTAACTAAACTTATTTTTTTAACGTTAAGGCCGTCAAATGGTTATAAATATTCTTCATATTTTAATCAAAATCCCTAAAATATAACATATATTAACCAGGATTGTGGGATTGCTGAGGGAAAGATATTGATAGTTGAATTTGTTTGGAAATTTCTGTACTTCAAAATCACAGTACTGTATGTTATCTTTTAGTTTATTTTTTACTAGCTGACCTGTCACGCATTGCTGCAAACTCAAAATAAATGATTGTGGCAACAAACTGTAGCATACAAAAATATTTCTTACAAATTTTAAAATTATGTTGATTTTTCAAACTCAAACTCATTTATTTGTTAAATAATTTTTTACATTTTGAACACGTCAATGGTTATTCACATGCAAAGTTTCATTTACAATCATATTCATTATATATAAAATTATTGTAATTACTATAATAATTTGTTTGAGAAATATTAAATAAACTAAAACTAACATTTTAAGCCATCAACACTATAAATACCTTTAAGTATAAAATGAGATTTTTATTTTCTTTTAAAAACAGATAGTATCGTGCTTCCATCACAAATGTCGGATGGAAGGCTATTAAAAAATCTGACACAAGTGTGGTATGGTGATGGTCCCTTCTTAAATCTAGCAGATGAGTGCTCCTACACTGTCAGCAGGCCTCTTGATCTTGTTGGGTAGCTATGGTGTGATTTATTTTGAATGAACATGGGGCTCTTTTAATTTACAAACATGCATGCTTCAAACCCAACAAGACCTGCCAGTGTAAGAACACCCAACTCGCCAAAAAGAGGCCAGCAGGATTCATTTTTTCTCAACCCCACCATAGCCCTCACGCACCACTTTTGTAAAATAAAAACACTGTTGAAATTTTGCAAACTTGAGACTCCCCAAAATAGTGCCCTGTATCGAAGAATCAATTCCACTTGCGAAAAATAAACTGTGCGGAGGACCTTAAGACTACAGACCTTGGCGAGACGGCCTGGGGCGAAACACACGGTGCAAAGCCTACCGCAAACCCGATCTACTTGCTCACTCCAAGTGAGTCTAGAGTCCACCTGCAAACCCAAAAATTTTGAAGATGGTTGGGATTCTATTACATTGCTCCCAATTCTAATCGGTGTGCCCCAAGTAGAACTGAATTACCTTTGCCTTTGCGCTGTTTAGTTTTAAAGAGTTCAACTCAAACCAAGTTTTTAAATTTTCAAGATGTGAATTAGCTTCAATGATACAAGAACATTCTGATTTACGTGGGGTTTGAGTAAAATTATATTTTTTTCTAGCCTATTAATGTAAACTAGAGATCGCCCACCGGTCGAAATTCGACCAAAAATTCAATTGATCTTGAGCCAGTTAATTTTTTAAAATGTTTTATAAATGAATCATCTGTTCTTCCTTATTTGCTAGCATTTGTTATTACAACAGCTGTCTGATGAATCAATCAATTATCCTTCTCCCATAAGATTAACATTGAAACTTTGAAAGCCTGTGGGGCGTAGCCCAGTGGGCCGATGTGAATGAAAACGTGATTCTGCTCATCTACAGCACAATACCTTTCTAACGGTATGCGCGGATTTCTCCTACGATGCACAGAAGCTGAGAAAAAAGGAGGAAATGAAACATGCTTGCCTATTAATATATAGACTAGATATCGCTTCATGATCGAAATTCGATCAGTTTCAGTTGATCTGGCCCCAAGAAGCTTATAAACATTTTAGAACTAAAACATCTGTTCTTCCTAATTTTCTAGCAGTTGTTTTTACAACAGCTGTCTAATGATTCATTCAATTCATCTTTCTCCATAAGATTAACATTGGAACTTTAAAAGCCTGTGGGGCGTAGCCCTGGAGTCCGATGTGAATTAGAATGTGATTCTGCTCATCTACAGGACTATACCTTTTTAATGGTATGCTCGGATTTATCCTACGATGCACACGAGTTGAGAAAAAAGGAGGAAACAAAACATGCTTGCGTATTAATATATAGACTAGAGATCGCCCACCGGTCGAAATTCGACCAAAAATTCAATTGATCTTGAGCCAGTTAATTTTTAAAAATGTTTTATAAATAAAACATCTGTTCTTTCTTATTTGCTAGCATTTGTTATTACAACAGCTGTCTGATGAATCAATCAATCAATTATCCTTCTCCCATAAGATTAACATTGAAACTTTGAAAGCCTGTGGGGCGTAGCCCAGTGGGCCGATATGAATGAAAACGTGATTCTGCTCATCTACAGCACAATACCTTTCTAACGGTATGCGCGGATTTCTCCTACGATGCACAGAAGCTGAGAAAAAAGGAGGAAATGAAACATGCTTGCCTATTAATATATAGATAGAAAGGTATATATTACCATTACTGAATGGTGTCTTGAAAAATTACACATAAAACAAAACAATGTTTTACAGTAGATTACATATACAATCACATGAAAAACAATCTTCACTCAATGTTTGGTGTTAGAAGAAATCTAATCATTTGGTCATTGCTGTAAAAGTTTGCTTAACTGGATAATCATAAAAAAAACTTTATTTCATATTTTCGATGAATTTAAATTAAAAGAGAACTAAAACTTCAAGGCATTGGATTAGTTTAGTAAATAATTATACCTAGTTAAACGTGTTAAAGCGACTTTAAAAGATTTATAAAATAAAAATAATTTCACACATATTTGAATATTTTAAACTATATAAAAGTGTATTTCAGAACATAAACTGAAAAACCTCAGGCCCGCGGTTTGTATGTGACGCGCTATGGGCCCGAGAGAGGGATGTTGCGCCCCCCTCCCCTTCCGCCCCTCCCCCTCCTCTCCTGAGGATATGAATCACCAAATAAACGAACCAAATGCCATAGGCAATTGACGATTTGAGACGCGCATTCGCGACATAACAACAAAATGAAACAATGACAGAACTATTTTTATTGTGTTCATTTTCGACCGCTAATAATGCGGTTGCGCATTGTAAAAGTAAACTGTGCTCGCGCACATAGGGGCTGTTGGGGAGGGGGGGGGGAAAGGGCGGGGCGGCGCGGCAGGGGGAGGGGAGATGGACCCGTGGTGGGGATTAGTCGTTGGCGCGCCGTTCGGGAGGATGGGTGTTCCTACCACGTCGCCTTTCCGCACTTGTGTGCTACACAGTACAGTACACGCTGTATAGTGCGACCTCTACTGATCGCAAAACATTATCATTATTAGTGTTAGGAGTACGAAGCCCCGTGGTTATGGCGTCAACGTCAAAATCTGCTTGATAAATTGTAAAATATTTTCTTTGTCGCGCTCCCAACAAACCTAAGAAGGCCCTTGGGCTCTTGTGCCCCTTGGCCCGGGCCCACCAGGCCCAATTACAAAATCGGCCCTGAAAACCCTATGATAATAATACACATCACATTCAACACTTCTGTGTTAGTCATCACAGACTCCCTCACTACTTTTGGGCTTTGAGGTTATGTTCAAGAACACAAAATCTTGAAGGCGGGAATGCAGGCGCCTTTGATGTTGTGGCCTTCCTTGTGGTTCTGGAGCTTGAGCGTCATTTACGCCAAGAGCTGGTGGTTGAACAGGACCTTCTGTTGGCCTGGCGAGCCGATCTTCATTGTTTTGAGGGACTTGATGTTTCGATGCCAATGGAACTTCAAATACTTGAGTTTGTTCAAATGTCACACTTTTGGGTTTCACAACCAATGTTGACTGTAGTTGGTGTAAAAACATGAAAATAGCCCTCACATATGATAATAATAAATATCACATTTAAAACTTCTGTGGTAATCATTACACGTGTAAACACTATAAAAAACATAGTATATTAAATGGTGGTGCTTAGGTCTATATGGTTAAACTAAATAGTAGAAACTACTAACATTTTAATATAATCATCTTTGTGAGTTTGGTACACAAGCGTGTACAAGTATGTATTTTTACTATTTTTGTTATGCTTCTTATTTTAATCCAAATATGATATTACTGTGGTTAGTGCACTAAAAATTTTTGAATATTACTTTTATTTCATACAAAAAGGGTGAAGTTTAATTTCTACAGAACGTAATTGGAGAATCAACGTTTCTTAAACTAACAGCTTTTGAACCACAAACATGCTGACAATAATTTGAGTACACCTCAAAAAGGAAAATTTATGGTTCATAGACTACAAAAAAGTAAAAAAAATGTATAAACATTTCAAGTAAAACAGATGTAGGTTATTATAAGAAAGTGATACAGTATTGGAAATCCGCTGAGTGCGCGGGTCTTCTGATATGTGTTTGTCGGGTGGGTCAGAAGCTATATGTTCCGAAAAATGGATGAAAAATAACTTTTTATAAAAAGTAGTTTAATTCCCTTAACAGAAATTTATTTAAATTATTTTCTACCACTTAATTAACTTTACAATCTGTTACAATTAAATTTGAACAATAAGTAAAGAGTATGTTGAATAAATTACGAAAATTAATATGAAAACATGAATTAGTTGTTGACCTTTGCCAACACTAACTGAACATTAAAACACACATAGTTATATAAACCTATTTTGTAAGTCCATAATTCCCCCCCCCCCCCCCCCCCACCGTTTCAGCAAATAGCCACTTTCTGAACTGTCTGTTAAGTTGAGGGCTATAAGATTTGGGTGATCACTTTGCTCAAAAATCCCAAGTCAATTTGCCTTCTAAAAATGCAAGCCTAAATACAGTATTTAACTTCAGTTACTTGAGGCAATTTTGTGTTATAAATTACTGGAGGACAATGATTTTTTCAGAATAAAAGTAATATGGGTAACTTGTTTAAATTATTAAATTTAATTAAAGATTAGAGAAATTTTAACACAATGTACTTAAATCTTGTCCGTTATTTATTACACATGTGCTGCATTCTGTTGTATACGTATTTAAATTTTGACATATAATACATCTGCAAGGCCACTGGAGCCAAAAAAAAAAAAAAAAACAAAAAAAAACAGTACGAATGCCTAAAAGCATATACAAAATGAGTATAGGCTGAACTTTCTTCTAGGTAAGTGTAAAGTATAGTTTTACAAAATTTCAGATCAATTGGTCCAGTAGTTTTCACGCCCATTCAAGACACACAAAGATTCATACGTTCATTTGTATAGATATTGTTGGAAATGGAAACTAAAGTATATCGCACCAAAAATACTCCAGCGAATATTAATGGTTATGTTAACCATCTCTGTAATAAAAAATTTGAAAACAATTCTTTAACTATCATTGGACTTTTTCATGCATTTGCTATACGAATACTGTTACATGTTCCAGAAATTCTTAAGTTAATTAGCAAACTTTACAACCTTCACATCAAATTTGAATAGATATGGATAAATTGTTCATTACAATATTCCAGATTAGATAGATTTCTTATCATACTTGGTTTTATACATTTACTCTTTCATAATTTTCTATTTTAGGGTGGATTTTGACACATTCAATATTTTAGAGGATGACTTTGTCCGTGAAGGTCTCAAAATATATTCTAACTGGCCGACCTTCCCTCAGCTGTACGTGAGAGGAGAATTGGTTGGCGGACTGGATGTGGTTATGGAACTCCAGCAAAAACAGGAGTTGATGAGCTACCTGAACCCACCAACTCTTAATAATAACCTGGAAACAAACTAGATCACTACCTAAAGTAGTAGTTGATGAATACTGGATAACAACCTGCACACAAATTATTTCTCTGTTAAGAAAAAGTTAATTATGAGCTATTCTGATCATATGCCAACACTTGACAACAACCTCTCAAGTAGTCTTTTCCACAGCAATTAGTGTTATTTCTTATTTTAATTTTTGCTAGTATTCTTATACAGTATGTAGATTTCCTGCCATTTGTTTTATATTGTTATATTGTCTTAATATAAGTCAATTGAATGAGAACTTAGATAGTTTTCAATATAATTTGTATGGAACAAACATTTTGTAATTAATTACCTTTGATTATCACGGGTGATGTAATGTATTAATAGATGGTTTTGTTTTTGTCCATGTTCAGAGGTTTTACTACCAACTGCAATTGCTACTTCCTGCTTTTTAATTATAGAGTTGGTTTTCATAAATAATTCTATAAACATTTTTGTCTGTAGATAACTTAATGTCGAATCCTTACCACTAAAATAGTTGGGTGGAAAATTTCATTTATGCTGGACTCACGATCTCTCACCCACCTCTACTGTACTACAGTATAACTTTAAAAAAATATTAATGTTTTGGAATAATTTCACTGGATCAGAATCAGAATATCTTTATTTCATAATCATAAAGTTTAGAAATTTTATAAAAATTACAATTTTTCTATTTGGAATAATGTCCAAAATAATTTATAGGTGTGCAAACTCAAATTTCTTTAATTTAAGTCTTAATTTTAGTTTTAATTTAAATATAACCATTATGGATCAAAAGGTTTTGCAGACACATGTTTGCAGGCGAAATACAAATTCATAGACATCATAAATAAGTCATTTAATTATTTAAAAACAATATATATTAAATTTATAATAAATAGGAGTTTGTGAAAATAATATAGTTAATAAATAATAACAATCATACCTAACAGGAATTAAAAATTAAAATAGTATTTTGAGATCTGTTTGAAAAAAATTCACTCATTGACTTTATGTACAGTTTCCATATTTGTCATGATCCTTGTTCGTCGAGGAAATATAATGTCATATGGGTATTTCTTAAAGAAGTTAGTGAACATGGCCTTGAGCTTCTTATCAGATTCCGGGAGCAAAGCTGGCAACATCTGGTCAATCAGAGGCCTCCAGGACGAGTTCACAACGGTTCTCACCATCCGATCTAATCAAATCAAATCAAAACATTCTTTATTTTTACATGTATAAAGTATACATAAATAGCGTCACATATTTCTTACATATTATACATAACAAACTAAAACTAAACAAAATTAAGAAATCCACATAAATTTTTCATAAATTACACAAAAAGAAAAATACCCTGTTTCCAATGACTTTAAATACAACAATTAAGTATTCTTCCCCCAAAATTCTTCTAATGAATACAATGATAAACTTGTAAGATAAGTTTTAAGTTTGTTACTAAAAGTTTTAATATTTTGTTCTTCTAATATAAATTTTGGTAGAGAAAATAAAAATTTTATACCGATAAAACTAGCTTTCTTCTCATAAAATTTCAGTTTATGTTGTTCCACAAATCTATTATGTCTAGTATTGTAACTATGGTTATTTGGACTAGAAGTTGAATGATTTGTTTTTACATACATAACTGTCTCAAAAATGTATAACCCATAAACTGTTAAGATCCCTAAATCTGAAAAGTAATTTTTAACTGATTGTCTTGATTTTAAATTAAATATTATACGAATTGCTTTTTTTTTTGTTGTAAAAGAATCCTATTTAAATTTTTTTTCGATGTAGCTCCATATATAGCAATACGAGAATTTACTAATGAAAAATAAATTGATTTTAATGTTTCTTTATTACAAACTTTGGACATCTGACGCAATGCATAAAGACCAGAGGACATTTTTCTTACAACATGATCAACATGCTTATCCCAGCTTAAATGTTGGTCTATTATTAATCCTAGGAATTTAGTAATCTACAACATAGCGTCATGTAAGACTGCTGGCTACTTGTTTGTTACAGATGTCACTAGTTTACAGGGTGACACAATACTTAGGTTAGGTATTTTATTGCTTAATATGACAGAAAAACTTTCAATAATTAAAACTATTCAACTTTTAGGGATGTGTCATACGTCCAGGTGGCTGGACAGCTATAGGTCAAGGTTAGGTCGTTGACTGGAGCATACTTCCGCTTTGCAGTCAAGATTGATAATTTTTCGGGTGATATATCTTCTTTCTCGATGACCTTTCAAGTATTTTTATTTTTGACATACTGAGCAATAAAATAGCTAACCACCGCAGCATGTCGTGATCTGGCTATGTAGGCCTAGCAGGAAGTTGTCACAAGAGAGGAAACAGAACTCGAGAGAGCCGGTAAAGATATGATCATGTAATTTTCACTCAGAGTTTATTAAAATACTCTTATTTCGATTTATGCATTTTTAAAGATCCCAGTTTAAATTAACTTTAAAAAATTAGTGCAATCTGTGCAACAAATCAATACTGACTGCTGGAACTGACTGGTGGACAAAAAGTCCGGAAACGATTTAATATTTTTTAAGTATTTAAGTAACAAAACTAAAACTTTGCGTATTGGTTTTGAGTGACAAATTCTACTTCCTAAACTACTTATTGTCTTTGGACCTCCGAGGGGGGACAATCCACAAGGAGTCGGAAGAAAATCTTAAATGTAAGCATAGATCAATATATATGTACTTCAAATTAAAGGCCTCCAAGAATAGAGAACAATGCCACAAACCCGGCCTCAAAAGGACAATCGAGTAAAAAATGACAGGCAATCAAACTTTGCATTAAAATCATATTGCTCAAAACAAAAAATGCATTAACCACCGATCCATTTGACTTTTTGAGGTCGGGTTTGTAGCAAATTGTTCAGAATGCAAAAGTCCTTTTAAAATGATGTATCAAATGCAGTTTCCCTGATGACCTCTGCTAGGGACGTCCCTAAAGGACCTATGCTTATATTTAAGATTTTCTTCCGACTCCTTGTTGACGGTCCCCCCTTGGAGGTCCAAGGACAATAAGTACCTAAGGAAGTAGTCTTCGTAACTCAAAATCAATTTGCAAAGTTTTGTTACTTAAATACTTTAAAAAATATTAAACCGTTTCCGGACTTTTTTTCTACCCTTTATATAATCCACCGTGATGGATAAAATTTTGGCCGGTTTAGTTGACGTTCATTGCTACTTGGACAATATTTTGATCGTTGCCAGGTCTTTTGTAAATATAAGCAAAGCACAACAAGCACAGGACCTGAATTGGAGTACATAACCTAATAAACCAGAATAACTGGTGTTTTTAAAAAACTTTAATAAATATTAAAATAATTATTCATTGGAATACTATACTTACTGAGAGCAGGCTTCCCATCCACCACATCTTTGTTGCGAATTGTCATTTTCTTAATACCACTTCCACTAAATCTCCACGTAAACTTATCAACCACAAGGTAATCATAATCATCAATTGTTTTTGTGTTACCAGAAATATGATAAGTAATGTTGATGCTTTCTGTAAAGAAAAACAAAACAAAAAAAACTACAACCTTTATTTTAAAATTGATGATATGTAATAAACTAGTCAGAGGCCTAAGAAAAATGATCTCTTTCCTTCATTTAAGCAGATTTCTCTGATCAAATTTACATGTTGAAAGATCAAGACGTTGGCGGCGGCATAGGAACAATCACTCTCATACGGAAAGCAAATGCTATCTTATGGTGGCTGCAATCGCTCCCAAGCTGCAGTTAGATTTTATGTGTTTATTTTTAAAACAGGATCCGAGTAAGAAATCTGAAACCTTGCTCAGCACTGCTCATTGTATTTAGTGATGACGTGAATTTTCCCTGGACAGTGCTGCTGCTGTGGTAGGCATAGCAGTTTAGATAACTTAGCGTGGCGGTGAGGTACAAAAAAATCATGCCACACAAACTTGGTTAATAGAACTCTTGTAAAGACTGCTCTTGTTAAAAATTGCTGATGATAATACTATAGGTAATTTGAGTAAATTATAATATAATGTTTTCATCATACCATTGCGATAAACGTTGTTTTCGGAACGGTCAGCTGTGATCGAAACTAGTTGATTCCCGGTGGGTTGGATAAACGTGTTGGTAAACAAAGTTTTCGGGACTAGACCTCGAAACAGTGGTTTTCGGGACTAGGCCGGAAAAAAACTTCCAATATTTGACACCACTAGCGCTGCTATTCTGCTTTCAGTAACTTAAACCTCGTTGACTCCAATATATAAATGTCAAACAGCTGATTGTTTAGTTGTAAATAGTTCAAATACATGATAAACAAATAACAACGTAAGAAGGGGTATATAGGTTAAAATTTATTAATTTTTATCCAAACTGTAAATTTATTGAAGGTGGTATGATGAAAAGTACTGTTCGTAACTCGTCCGAAAGTGGTATATCGGTGCTCGATCGAATTCAAGTACTCGGCTTCGCCTCGTACTTGAAACTCGATCTTGCACCGATAACGACCACTTTCCGGACTAGTGACGAAATATACTATTCTGATCATGTAAAAATTATTTGTTATTTTATATACCAGTAAACTGTTTTCCCTAGAAAAATTCCCAATGTAAAATTGTATTTTTTTAACATCATTAATTTGCAAACCACTATTGAAATAATCTCAATAAAATAACTTTACGTCCAATCATTAGTTATCAATCATTCAAATTCATGAAAAAAAATATTAATTACTAGATCAACAATAGGCATGGATAGCCACTTTACAAGACCAATGAAAAATTTCAGGAGAGCTAATAAACAAGTTATGTAATATCTAAAAACCAAACAACATAACAAATTGAAAAAAATTATTCCCAAGAAAAATTTGTTTGAATTAAACACATAACTCTAATAATTCATAACTAATTATTTTTACAAAATTGAAAAATTTAACAGGGGGCTAGACGAATAGAGCCTGGGCAGTCAACTGGCCTTCAACCTACCGATACAAATCTAAACTAAATAACTTATAAAGATAAATACAGTTAAAACCGACATTGAAACTTCTTTGTTTAAAGTTCATTTTTGGTGATGGTGAGTTAATGTTATTGTTTAGTAAATTGTTGCGGACATTTTCCATCACTGATTAGTATAAACAAAAACTACTTGTTTTTGTTTATACTAATCAGTGATGGAAAATGTCCGCAACAATTTACTAAACAATGATATTGAAACATTTACACAATCGTCATTGAGCATGGATCAGACAAAAATCAGATAGGTTAGTAAACAAAAAACTGCACAATGACTAAACACCATTTCAAAAAGTAATGGCAGGATCAGAAAAAAGATAGTATAATTTAAAGAATAGTTTTTTCAACCCTCTTCCTACCCAAAATTGAATAAAATTAATGTTAGTCTTGTGCGCGTAAAGTTGATCTAAAGTTGATCAACTCTGAACCATTATAGCTTAATATGGATACAAAATAAAATAAATAAATAAATAAATAAAAAACTAATCAAAAAGACCAAGTCTTTCATTAAAAACCTCTCCCAATTTATTGGACTTAAAAAAGGCACAAAATCGGAGCAGATGAAGCCCTGCATGACGCTCTGAGAAGGGCCCTTTATCCCCCTCTTAATTAATCAAATTAATGTTGTTGTGTGTGTGTAACTCGTCTCAAATTCGTCCAACTTAAACGATTTATATCTCATTATATAGAGCGTATTTCACTGAGTGTTCTTAGACCATAACAAAACCATGTACCTTATTTGGAACTAATTGACAATATTAAAAACATGTTTACAAAAAGAAACTTCCATAAGGAATACATGGGGAGTATAATTTCTTTTGAGTATAATTTGAGTTGGATAAAAGGTAAAAGTATTCTTATGTTTGTTGCATCATCTACATTCAGGACATTTAATTCAAGAGTTAAACCAGGTAATTCTGTCTAATAGAACCACCGGATGGACTCGGTAATGATTTTATAAATATTTTTAATATAAGTTTATAAGATTTTTCATAATTCAATGACCTTGTTGAGAAATCATGTAACATTTTTAGTTTCAGACTAGCTCTTACCAAAAAGCACATCAACTCTTCCCTTCATACTAACTGGAATGTTGATCACATTTCCGTCCAGGTCATAGTCGGATTTCACGATCATCTGAGGCACTTGAAGGTCAAAATCCAACAAAAACTTATGTGGGATGTTCAGTTTGGGCCTGGAAATTAATTCATTTAAGATCTTGTTACAGTGTACAATGAAATATTATTCAAAATGCTATAATTGTTGTTAAATGATGGTAAATGATATACTAAAAATGTTACTGTTTAAAAAAAAAATTCTAGTACAATAGTTTTTGTTTTTATCGATAAACTATAACTATAATATTTGACTAGCATTAATACAGCGTTTTTATTTTATAACACAAACCAACTCACAAGTAAAGTGAATAAATTTTTATAAAGAGATCAAGTCCATTAGTTTGTAACCCTAGTTCCTCTTGTTCCTTGGCTCTCAGCTGATGTACTTGTTTGATAAATGAGAAAAATTGAGGAAATATTGGCTTTTCGTTAGAGGATGTTAGATAGAACTGCTTTAGAAAACTCCCCGGAAAAAAATCATTAATAACGTTAAAACCCTTCCCGGGCTATTGACGGGCATATCCGTTAAACGTCATTTCTAGTCTGAGCTGAAAACGGATATATCCCTCTTAACAATTTTCGTTTCCAGGATAAAATCGTAAACATCAGTTAAAAAATACAAAAAATGTGATATGTTGTATTTATTATGATAATAAATCATATTGACTTATGGACTGTTAATTTATAGTTTTTACAGTTGGCAAGATTGTGTCCCATAACTTTTTCAGCTTTTTCACGCCTAAACAATAGATGTATAGAGTGAAACTGTCAGTTTGCGCTGGGACATTACATTGAGTGTTTTTTTACATTTTTGAAATGACATACTATGAGTTTTACTTCAAAATAATTAATCCTAATGACTCAAATTTTGCTAGAGATGTTATACGAGGGCTATTCAGAAAGTAAGGAACGTTTCCGTCTTACGCCGTTAGGCCCTTGTGTATCGCCTACATTATTGTATGAGAGCGTTCGGGGCCTCAGTGGCTATCCAGCCGTGACGCCAGGAGCATTGTCGCGCTGCCAGTTATCTTTAATTTTAAATTCAAAATGGCCGCTCCTGTAAAAAATCCCGCCAGTTGCGAAGTGCGATCGGTAACACAGTTTTTGTTGGCAAAAAACTTAAAACCGGTAGAGATTTATAGATTATTATTCTTTCAATTTCAATTTCTTTCTACTTTCTGAGTAGCCCTCGTAGAAATGCTAAATGGTATCTGAAGGGGATTTCATTTGATTTTGAAATGACTATAATATGAAAAATTATTCTGGCGAATAGAGTTATACACCAGACCAAGATCTATTTCATAGTCCTTGCATTTTTAAGAATTTGTTTTGTTTTTAATAGTAAAAGGTCAATATTATGATATAAAGTAAATAAAACAATAAAATTATATAGACTGATATATTCATTGGATATGTCGCAAAAACACTCAAAACTATCAGCAGGCTTGATATTTCTCGATTGTCCTTTTGGGCGGTGAACGGATACATACGTCCACCCAAGTTTTTGTGGGCTTAGGACAGATATATCCATCTTCTCGAATTTTATTTTAAATTAACACATAATTACAAATATTTTTGAAATTTTATTAATTTAGTGTATTATTATAACCTTTCAGTTTTAGTGTCGTCTGATGATACTAGCCTTGCAAGTGAAAGGCCTCTTTAAACAAATAAAAGTTTCAAAAATATTAGTAACTGTGTGTTAATTTAAAATTTATGTAATATTAACCAATATTGAAGCTCTTTATAAATATTACCTACATAATTGTCTTTTAGGACCGAATGAAGCCTAGAATCAGTTGATTGCTGGACATGTGGGCATTAGC
Source organism: Neoaliturus tenellus (assembly GCA_030545055.2). NCBI lineage: Eukaryota > Metazoa > Arthropoda > Insecta > Hemiptera > Cicadellidae > Neoaliturus > Neoaliturus tenellus. The sequence continues at coordinate 101,538,764 of CM061531.1, forward strand.
CCACATTCTAAGTGGCAAATTATTTATAAGCAAGCCAAATTTTAGTGATATGCCATACCCCTAATACATGAAGACACCTCAAATACTAACAGAAACATTTTAAGAATTAAATACACTGATGTCAGTGCATGCACATTGATATAGGACTGTCCAGTGCAGATTATCAGGCCTTCTGGATGTGACAGAGCTGTTACATCAAAATGCAACTTGCATTATTGCCAACTGATATAGTTGACCAGTCCTTTATTCGTATCTACCAGGCACTTGTATAGCATGGATATAATTTTATCATAAAAGTTTTTATTTAGTAATATATTACGGTATTGTTTTCTTATAATATTGTCTTAAATAAAATATTTCTCCCATACCTGAGTCTTTCTATTGTCGCTACCTACATTTCTTTACAACCTCAAAGATGAGTCAAAATCAATTTTTAGGAACTGTTTTGTATCAAGTGGTGTGTAACCCTAGATTACGTATTTTTGTGATGTGTTTGGCTCAATCTCCTGGTACTTTTAAGTTGATAATGTATAAATTATGTAAAAACTTATAAAACGTATGAAAAACATTATTCTAGCACTGCAAGGGTTAACCTCTATTGTTACAACCAATCCAAGCCAGGTGTTGCCAATTGAAAGCGAAAATTACTTATGTGGTTGAGTTGCATTGGTGAAAAACCTTGGCTGGAAATTAGCTGGAAGGTAACCTTGAATCACAAGAACTATTTGCTTATACTGTATATCTCTGACACTTTCTACCTGACACTGAGGACTCTGGAGCTAGTAATGCCATAGAGGTAGCAGTTAGAGATGACCATATCCCCACCCATGATGGGGCTTTTGTAATTGAAGCGGAGGTTTTCAAAAAACACCGGATCCAGTGGCTCCAGATCAAAGTCTGCCGACCCTGTAGGATTAAAAGTATTATTCATATTCTCTAGAACTTTTAAAAAGTGTTAATGACAACATAACGTTTTTTCCATGTCAATTACTTCGCCGAGCAAGTGGAAAATGCAGTTAAACCTTGATATTCCAAACACATATAGTATGAACTGTAATCAGAAGAACCATGTGGATGGATCTAATTTTAGATTATTATTTCTTAAGAGAGGATAGAGTTCTGTGCATGTTTAGTTGAATTTAATAGTGCAATATTTTTAATTTCACTTCTTAAAATGTTTCATAATTTTTAATTTAAATTTGTTTTTAATTTTAATTTTTAAGTTTTTTTAATTTTAAATGAAAGTTTTTGATAAATTAATTGTTTTTGCTGAGTTTGAGGTACTGGTTTTTAATTTCTTTCATGAATCAAATCTTTTGATAGTTGGAATACCTTGAGATTCAAGATTCAAGATTTTTATTAGTCATAAGGCAGACAAAGTTGATGCATTGGACATTGTCAGTAAATCATACCCTTAATAAATATAAATGTCAATAAAAGTTCGCATGAAACCTAACTAAGTTAAAAACATCCAACTTAATTAACAAATCAAAGGTGAGCAGTGTGCAAAAATTCAGACGTCATCCGTTGAAACAGTAATTTGACTTAAACACTAAAAAAAATGAGCAAACAAGTGTTCTGATTAACCAGGTTGCCTATGTTCAAATTACTGTATTCAAACCAGTGCAACAAGGGTTAACAAAACTGTAGACCCCCCTCCCCCTGCCACCACTCACATCCGTGTTGCAATGGTAAGGTGCATATGTTCATGTATGGATAATTGGCCCATGTGCAAAACACCAAAAAAGATATGGAAAGATATGGTTGTTAAAAACAAAAATTTCCACCACAGCAAACCATTTTGTTACATTTTAACACTTCTGTAAGGGGTTATAAAAATCTTCAAGGGAATAATTAAAGTGGTTCTTCTTCAAGGAACAGATTATTAATTATCTTTGCCTGAATTTTTTTTTATATTTCTGGCTATAAGATAATATTTTCAGTTCAGTTGATGTAATAAATTTAGTATTGGAAAGGTTTATTTTGGTCGGATGAATATGGTACACTCCATATAAATTCCCCGTCCTACATGACAAGTAAAGAATTAGGTTAACCTTGATATAAATCTCGTGTGATGTGATTTACTCTATCAACAAACTCTTAGAGAAACTGTAAAGAAATTTGAGTTAGTTATTAATTTTCAATCAAAATATATTTTTTACCCAATGTTTTTAGTTGATTTATATTAGTAAAGAAGGTTTGTTACTATACTGTAGTGATATTGTACATCCACCAAATAGCTCTAGCCATATTAATTTACCAATTTACCATATCTTGCTGATGGTTATACTTGTAAATTTGGCAAAAATATCTTTCTAAATACTTATTGTTATGAACCAATTTGGAGAATTTTTGTTATTTTACCCTCTAAATATGATTATGCATAATATGTTGGCTTAGTTATGCAGTTTTAATGAAAAAAATAATTTTAGCGACCCAAGCAGAGGTTTGGTCCCAAGGTGGACGAGAGGGGCTCCTCTGCATACATTTCACACATTATGACAAACATTAAAAGTCATTAGACGTTAATATGCATACCTTTTTTGAACATTGGCATAAGTTTTTGAATGTTCTTCTTTATACACTCTCCAACTTTTGGATCATCTCGGTAGCAAGTGTCAACATAAGAGGCTAGAAAATAATATTCCTTTTAAGTGATCAAAGTATCAAACAGTTGAAAAAGTGATCTTAATATCAGACGAACAAATTAATTAATATGTAGAATAAAATAGAAACTGTAAATACACCCCGTGCGAAGAACGGGTACACAGCTAGTGAGTGATAAAATAATGGAAGTTTGAAAAAAATAAATAAAAATTGAAAAAAAAATATTTTAGAAGTTATTATAATTTAGCTTTTTATTTGTGCTTAACAATAAAAATTACAATAAAAATATGTAAAAGTTAGAGCATCTTTCCAATCAAAGAATTCAATCAATATTCAATCAACATTAAATGTACATTTAATTTAAGGCAAGGGGTATATTTTAATTTTGTTTTGCATCAGAAAATAAAAGTTTTCATGTACTCATTGCGATGAACTAATTCAAAACTAAGGGATTAATTAAAAAACATTGTACTTACGCAGTTTAATTTCCTTTTTCTCATCAGTCCGGACTAGAGTACAACACACAGACATCACAACGTACGACAACCAGGCCCTCATACCTGCAGCTTGTGCGACAGGAAAGTGGGGCCACTATTAACATCTCCATTCTTTATAGCCTAAATTATTAATGCCAGAAGAAAGCGAGAAAATCTATTCATCCCATGAGCCCGGCTAAGGAGCCAGATCTAGTTTGGGCAAGTGGTTTCTAGTCTGTTCGTCTGTTGAATAATTTATAAAATTTTAGGAGAGACAAAAAAAGAGAGAGAGCCCATGATAGTGACCATTTGCAATGTTTTAACATTTTCATAGTGCATATCATAACCAAACTGAAGTCATCAATGAATCTTTAACTTATAAATAAGTATTAATTCAATTAAATATTTTGCTGAAAAATAACTTTGTAAATAATTAAAATAATTCTTAAAAAAAATTATTTAAAATTTTTTTAAAGAAGAAAAAGAAAAGGGAAAAAGAGGTGCTGATGACACCTCTTTACTATGCTCAGACTCTGACATTAGCAAATTACAAATCATGATAGACTATAATTTAAATAAATTAGAAGAATGGTTTACATTAAATGGTCTTAAGTTAAACCAAAATAAGACACAATTCTTGCAATTTACAAATCGTAACCTAAAACAAATCACATTAACTAATTTCCGGTCGATAAATACAGTAGAAAATACAAAATTTTTAGGCTTACAATTAGATAAGAATTTGAAGTGGAAGTCTCATATTTCATTACTGCTAAAAAAATTACATAAAGCATTTTATGCTATTCATTTTTTGTCCAATATAACCGACTTAAAAACCCTCAAAATTATCTATTTTGCCTATTTCCATTCAAGAATAACCTATGGAATTGAATTGTGGGGGAATTCAGTTGAAAGTAAACAAATATTTAAATTACAAAAGAGAATGATTAGAGTAATGTGTAAAAAACACCCCAGAACCCATTGTAAACCGTTATTTCAACAGTTACATATATTGCCATTGCCTTCTTTATTCATTTTAAAAAGTCTCATGAATGTCTTTAATAGTAACATTGATATTAAAGATTTAAATGAAAATCATAAATTTAATACCAGATATAAATATATAAATTTCCATTGTCCATCTCATCATTCAAGTCTCTTTCAAAATTCTCCTTTTTACATGAGTATTAAATTGTTTAATTCTTTACCCAACAAAATTAAAAATATAAATGATGAAAGAAAAATGAAAAAAGAAGTTGAAAATTTTCTTAAAAGGGAATGCTTTTACTCAGTAAATGAATATATAAATTATGAACAAAACCATGAAAATTGAGAAAAAGCATTTATTCATATTTTTTGTACTTTTATAATGTAAAAAAAAGTAAAAAAAATTATAATAATGTTAAAAAAGTGTACCTTAAATGCTCAATGGCCTGAATTTGTTAACCAAAGTAGTATAAAAACAAATAAAAAATACCCCCATCGCAGCAGACCTGCGTACTCAGCGAATTTCCAATGGAATTTCAGATTATTTAATTTCCCTATAAAACCACCATAGGATCGAGTATGTAGGTTTGCTGCCATTGGGTGTTGTTAGAAAATCTAAGTTAATCAATAATTGGTGAAAGTACACAAAATTGTATCAAACTCTGGCAATTTTTTATTTTCCCCATAAACCCCATGGGGTTGAGTATGTAGGTTTGCCGCTATATGGGTTTTGTAAGCAAGTATAAGTTAAACCTTTTATAGATAATGTACATACCAAATTTGATTAAGTTTTGTCAATAAATAAGCAAGATATAAAGAAAGTGGTGATTTTGTTAAGAAAAGAGTTTATACAGCAGAAAATATTCAATGTTTCAAGGAAAACCTGCATGCTGAAAAATGGTTATTAATGTACAAGACAAACTCAGATGTAAATAGTGCATACAAATTGTTTTTAGACACATTTTTATTTCATTTTAACAATTGCTTTCCTTTAATAAAAAATAAGAAAAAGATAAGTTTCTGTAATAAGGGTTGGGTTACTCCAGGAATAAGAATTTCTAGCCAGAACAAAAGATATTTGCATAAGTTAAGCAAGAAAAACAAAGACCCTCTTTTTCTAGCCTATGTGAGGAAATATAAATTAGTATTTAAGAAATGTGTTCTAGCTGCAAAAAGAGCCTACAATAACAACTTTATACAAAGATCAAATAATAAAGTCAGAGCTGCTTGGCATGTAGTTAAATCAGAATCGGGACAAACAATCACTCACAAGAAAATCACTTCTATCAGGAACATCAACCCAAAACTCTCAGACCCCCATAAGATTTCTTCTTTTTTCAACAATTTCTTCACAAATACCTGTAATCGTCTACAGTTAAATGTTGATTCAAAAAATGCAAGACAATTTCTAAACAATATAAATTCACCCTCTTTCAAGTTATCCATGTTTAAAAAAACTACATCTGCAGAAGTGCAGGACATTTTCAGAGAACTTAAATCATCCAAAACTGCTGGTTGGGATGATATCCCTTCTTTCATTTTAAAAGAATGTTCTGACAGTTTATCTCAGCCACTATCTTTCTTAATTAATCTGTCCATTCAAAAAGGTACATTTCCGGAGGTTTTAAAATTCAGTGTCATCAATCCTATTTTCAAGACCGGTGATCCTGAAGAGGTAGAAAACTATCGCCCCATTTCAATACTGCCCTCTTTTTCAAAACTTTTTGAAAAGATTGTCCTAAAACGCCTTGCAGCTCATTTTGAAAATAATAATATTTTTTATAATGGTCAATTTGGTTTCAGGAAGAAAAGAGATACAACCAAGGCTATATTTGAATTTGTTTCAGAGGTTGTAGAAGCAATCGATAGATCACAATATGCTGTTGGGATTTTCTGTGATATGTCAAAAGCATTTGACTGTGTCAGCCATGAGTTACTCATTGATAAATTGCAGTTTTATGGAGTGGAGGGGACAGCACTTCAATGGATAAAGTCCTACTTATCCAACCGTATGCAGTCTGTTAAAATTAATAACAGTGCACACACCACTTATACCCTGGTCACTGATGGAGTCCCCCAGGGTTCAATTTTAGGCCCCTTTCTATACTTGGTATTTGCCAATGATCTTCCTTTTGCAGTAAATCATCTTAAGCTTCTAACATATGCTGATGACACATCATGCATTATCACTCATAAGAGCCATTTAGAGCTAACACAACAACTGACTGCTGATCTTCAAGTAATGAATTTATGGTTCAAATGTAATGGCCTTCTTCTTAATAACAGTAAAACATTTGCTATAAATTTTCATTCCAATTACTCCAACACAAAACATTCAAATGATTCTTATTTGAACAATGTAGTTAAGACATCTCAAAATGGCAAATTTCTTGGTCTACAGTTGGATTCTACATTAAAATGGATCCTCCACACAGCTCACCTCATAAAAGTTTTAAATAAAGGCCACTTTACTCTCCGCACTCTTTCTAGAACTGTAGATTTTGCAACTCTAAAGATGGTTTATTATGCATACATCTTCTCACACTTAACCTATGGTATAATTTTTTGGGGCAACTCACAGTCCAGTGATTCTGTTTTCAAGATCCAAAAAAGTATAATACGCACAATGATGCACGTAAACCATATTACCCCAAGCAGACCCCTGTTTAGAAAATCGAATATCTTACCATTGCCTTGCATATACATCCTATATACTCTCCTGTTTGTGAAAAATAATCTGCATAAATTCATTTCAGTCAAATCTCACCACAACTACCCAACAAGAAACAACCAACTTCAATATCCACTCCATAAGTCATCTGCCTTAGAGAGATCTCCGTCATACCAGGGTATTCGTCTTTATAATAAACTTCCTTCTGAAGTAAAAGATTTCTCTGAAGTAAAGTTTAAAAGAACCCTCACTAAATACCTAGCTAACAATATGTTTTACAGTGTTGATGAGTTTCTCAGTGCTGACATGGGAAATATACTTAAAACAACAACTCTAATAGTTTAAACTTCCTTGTTTATCAGAATAAGTTGTCTTGTCAGCAATGATTGTTAGATTTAAGCAACTGACTTGTCACCTACCATTAAGGTATTACCTTTGTATATGGTGTACTCTGTGACTGAATAAATGAAATGAAATGAAATGAAAATATAGGGTTTTCTTTTTTTCCCATAAGAATAACATGGAAAACACATTTTTGGATTTTCCCCGTTACCAGTTATGCTATAATAAAAATTCAAAATACCAAATTGTTTGTTTTTTTAAGCTCTTTTAAATGGTTTCAGTTAAAATTGATGAATTTTAAAAATTAAGGTCCAAAAATGCCAAAAACCCATTTTTGACCCCTTTGGAACCCCATAAAACCCCGTTCCCATAACCCGATCATGCTGGTTCGCGAACTCATGAAAATAGACCTGGTCTTACATGTTCATACCAAATTTCATCAAAATCGGAGGTCCCCTTCAAAAGTTATCAGTACCACGGACACATAGATATATAGATATATATATACATATATATGAAAATGAACGAATGGTGTTTTTGGCTTCTGGGGACCTCAAAATGAAAAAGTAAAGTGGTCCCGGGCTTAGGTCTTACCATGGCTACTACCGTAATAGCGTATTCCCTATAGGGAAATTCGCTAAAAACTATGAAAATTATTGTATTTAAAACATTGCCCAACGACAGTATGGTGTGTTAATGCAATAAAGAATTTGTATTTGTAAAAGAGTCATAATGGTTTAGTATTCATTGAAATCAAAACACAACAGAATGTATTCATATCAAACGAAAATTTGTTTCTTTGATTACGGTACTCTTAGAAATACCCCTAATCTATACTAACACAAATAGTGTCTGTAGCACTGTATTTTATTTGTATCTCCAAATCTAGCTGGTGGATCATGTTTCAATTTTTGATTTAAGTGTATTTTGGTAAAAAAATAAGCTGAGAAACAGCATCAACACCAGAAAAAGTGGTTTTAAGTAAAAAAGAGCTTGAAAATTGCAATTTTTAACGTTGATCTTATGGGTTGCCAGTTTTTGGTACCGTAACAAAATAACAACTAAAAGTAAACAGAAATACTAGGTATACAATGCAGTTGTTTGCTTGCAGTATTGAGCGGATCTACTATTTTTTAAATAAATAACAGCAAATGATTTTAGGTAATTCAAGTGAGCTCGTTCGCTAAGCTCACTCGCCTTTTGGCTTACTCGCCACAAGTCTGTAATACTCTAATAATTTTTGAGTATGCAGGTTTGCTCCGACGGGGCAACGTGTGATATGTTTACTTACAAGATATTAAATGGTGCGTCGACCAAGATTTGCACCTCCTCTACGTAAACGTGGCATTTCATTTACGTACAAATGAAAACAAACCACTAAAATAAACAAAACAACTAAAATTCACATAAAACTACTGTATTCACAAACAGCTGATAGTAACAGTCTGCAGTTAAATTTGATCCTTATATCAGCTGTATAATCAACACCCGGTAAACAAACCAAATAAAATATTTCTCCTATTAAAATAACATGGTAACTCTAAAGGGCCGTAGGCCAGAACCCTTACGTCTGATTTGGACCATTTCAGATTTATACCTTCCAATAGATGGTTACTATGACCGGGCAAAATTTCATGAGGATCACTCCAGCCGTTCAGGAGGAGTACGTGTAAATAAAAAGCTAGGGTGTAGTATAGGAGCTCCGCTCAAAAACCAGGGTGTAGTATAGGAGCTCCGCTCAAAAAGAACACTACTTTTAAGCATTGGTTTTGAAACAGCTATTAACTGTTAAAAGGTACAGTAGTTGGTTCTTGGTGCAAACTTGATAGCCTGTTTACCAGTATAAGGTACTATAACAAAAGTGTATTAAAACTAATGATCAAGGCTCGGTTAACCCGGTACTTTTAATAAAATAACAAAAATAAAAGCAGGCAATATTGTTTCAGAAAAAAAAACAATCCTAATATATTTGTTATTATTTTAGAAATAAAAAGTAAGACTTTCTTACTGGCACCAAATGTGGTTTGCAAGAAACAGCCACAAGCAAAATAAATATTCGTAGCAAAAAAGACAGATAATAAAAAGATAGTTTTTTTTCTCAAAGGGATAAAAATTTATCATCAAAATTTAAAAAAAACTTCTTTTCTCTTTGATTACTCTTATCATTTCTATTACTCACAAGAATAAAAAAAAATAACGCAATTAGCAAGGTGAAATTTTTCATAGAAGACAACCGCAAGACTTTCTTCCTGGCACCATATATTTTTTACCAGAAATAGCCATAAGCAAATCAATAATTGTAGCAAAAAAATCAAATGATAAATAGTTAGGTTTTTTTCTCAAAGAGATATAAATTTTTAATTAAGAGGAAAAAACAATTCAGAAATCATATAGAGAAGTTTTTATTACATACAAATGATGGTTTTGATGAATAACAAAATTGTAAAAAGACTTTGCAATAACAGTCATCAAGACTTTCAATTTTGACCATTATCACCACTCATTCTCAAACGTTTAGGAAAGAGAGCATCGTAAGGATAGCTCTTGAAGAATTTGGTAAAGATGGTTTTAAGCTTCTTGTCAGACTCCGGGAGGACATGAGGTAGCATCTGCTTGACGAGAGGTCTCCAGTTGGCGTTAACCACAGTTCTTACCAGGCGATCTGGAAGGTTAGTACACATTTGTAGTTGGAAATTTTTCACTTTATTTGCCTAACAAATACAAAATTACAAAAAAATAATCTAGTAAAAAATTTTAAGTTTTTTGATTTAGTGAAAACATTTGTTTTATACTACTGATGTTTAAAAATGTAAAGAATCCTGGTCTTTAGAGCTATGTGCTTAAAGTCGTAGTCAGTAGAACAGTGGGGAAGTCTTTAAATAAGGCAGTTCATTATTTTTTGCCATTTGGTTATGTGTTAAATTAATTTATTTAGCTTGACCTTGAGCCACCGGTGCCCACCCACTTCGTCACCACCCATTTCGTCACCAATCATAAAAATCACTGAGCCGTACTAATGAGGGTCGGCCGCCGTCCCATCCCCCTCGGGGCCTGCTATCTGAACTGATCGGTGTGAAGTATAGGATCCCGTTCCCAATCACAAGAGGGAACGGTGATCACCGTTCATGACTCGTTCACCTCCGGTGCAGAGAAAAGTGTCCAAGCAGATTAATACTATAGTACTGTATAAACATTCCATTATCCTGTATATCATAAAAGAGTGCACATTATTGTCTAGAGAGGAAACTACTGTACAGAGCATGGTCATTTTCGTTTACGATGAATTTTGCATAGCTTCTAGATATTAGGAAAAATATAGGCTAGAACTCATCGATTGGTTTACTGCTACAGGTGAAAAACAAAAGCAGAAAACTTTAACTGATGTATGATAATTGACAGATAACAAACGAAAACAGGACATTATGTTTGCAGATGTTTTGAATAGTCAAATAAATGATCTGAAATGAAAAAGGGTGCACAGTTTTCAACACTATTACATTTCGTTGTGTTGATCTGTCACTCACTACAAAGAAAAGTATATTATAGTAATGCATATAAATAAGTATAGTAATATATTAAATATTATTAATATTAGTAGCCCTATTAACAGAATTTCTTGCTTGTCCAGTTCGAATAGGCTATAGATGATTGAATTTACTGTTTTATAAATTTAAGTCTTCAGGTCCATTTACACAAGAGGTTGTTGATACGCAAAAGTTGACAAATCTTACTAGTATATATGGTTATATGTCTTAAGAGAATTATTACAACTGCTTAAAAGTTTGATTATTTCATATATTTATAAGCAGCAAAAATACTTTCCGTTCCGAAAACTACTTCATGATATACAGGGTGTCTTTAAAGTCCAGCATCACCAAACTGTGACAAACTGTCACCTCTTGTGATTGGGAACGGGATCCTATACTTCACACCGATCAGTTCAGGTAGCAGGCCCCATGGGGTATGGGACGGCAGCCGACCCTCATTAGTACGGCTCAGTGATTTTTATGATTGGTGACGAAATGGGTGGTGACGAAGTCGGTGCACACGGAGCCACCAGTTCTATCGTTCTGACTTATTTGTTTTTTATTATTATTATTTTTTGTTGTTGTTGCTCATATCTTCGCCAGAGGCATTTTGTTAAGGAGTTTTGTACTAGGTACATATAAACGCTTTTTGGGAAAGCGGTCCAAACCCATCAAATTTTGTTGTCAAATCAAATTTTGCTGTACTTTATGTAGTTAATGTTCTTAGGACTTGATTTCCAATTTCTTAACCCTTCATAAGGCGCGAGAATATCAAAACGTCATCCGGCGCAAGCAAAGGTTATATTGTACAAAAAAAAATTTTAATCATTCTTTTGAAAAAGATTTTCTTGTACAAATATTTATAAAATTAAATAGGATTACTTTTAATGTTATTTTTACCCACATGAAAAAATACATTAACCTATAGTATTTTATCTAGGTAATATGATTTAGGCCTATTGATATTCATAAGTATTCAAAGAATTAAACTGCCATGAAGTAAGAATAATTGAAAATAAGTTAATTGTAAATTAAATACGACCTATAATCATTGAAAAACTATAATCAACCTATGTCTCGTACTATGTTTATAATAAAGCACTGATGCACAAAGTTTAATCTTATTGTTGTTTTCTTTTATCACACAATGTAAAATTTTCAATTAAGTTTATTCCTCATAATACACATTAAAACTTATGATTCACACCAGTTTATTGAGTAAAATATACTAAATGTTTCGAGGACTAAAAAGGCATTCAATATCAATTATGAAATAATAATCCATCTAATATGGTTTAAAGAATAATAACAAACAATAAGTATACAAACTAAACAAACAATTTTGAAAAAATCTGCAGTAACAATCGGACGCAGCAAAGGAAAGCAACCTCCGCACACTGGAAAAAATGGACCCCTTGATAAATACTTTAACCTTAACCAGGTAAAGCCAACCATTAGACAATTAGTCATTAGTCATTAATGACAGTGAGTCATTAGTTTCTCTAGAGTGATTAAAGGGAAATTTGGAACTTTAGCAATGTTTTTACCTGCAAACTTGTTAAAGTAGAAACATTTATTATATACATTATACCCTGGTAGCGCCGGCGTCTTAAAAAAGATTAGAAGATTAACGTAAATACAGTGTGATACCAAAATTTGGACTGTAAATATGTTTCAAACAGGCATATGTTATGAGAATGACATTTGTATATTTGTATATTACAGAATATTTATTTTCAAATGGTCAATGGTAGAACTACCTTAGAAAAATTATGAGATAACTAAACTTAAAAACAAATAACAATATTGAACTTAATAGTTAGAACTAACACTGTATGACTTTTATCTTTAATGTGACAAGTACAACCAACATTGATAATTTTTTATCTGCCGAAGAAATTATATTCCATAAACAAGTTTTTTTTTTTACATAAAGCATATTTATTAGAGTAATTAAAATAGTATAAAAAATAAATAAACTTACTGAGTGCAGGTTTTCCATCAACTACATCTTTATTTCGAAGGGTGACTTTTTGAATTCCCTCAGCCACAAACTTCCAGGTAAACTTGTCAATTATTAGGTAGTCATTGTCATCAATGGTCTTCACATTCCCAGAAACATAGTAAGTGATGTTGAGATTCTCTAAAAAACACAGATAAAATTTTTTTAAATTAAAGTTGGCAATTGATTTATTGAGACAACATTGACTACAATCATCAACGCCAGTTAGTCATTTAATACATTGGCTTCTGCGTTGGTCTAAAATAGATGTTTATCAGAAGTTTCCAGAAGGGGTATATTTTTAAAGGAATTTCTTGACGTGTATCCCATATTAGACAGTTTTTGACAAAGATTAATAACTATTTCCTACCACTGCATGGAAATAATCACATTGCCACACCTGTAACCCCTATGCAAAACGGTTCATTTCCGGTTTCCGTTGCTTTCCGCTCTAGAGCAGCAATGTTCTTTACCACACGCTAGATCAAACAGCAATTTTAAGTCAGCTGTTATTCAATTCAATTCAAAATCCTTTATTCACAAATATTTTTTTCATACAATATTACAATTCCCCAAGTGCAAAACGCACGCGTGGGGTTTATTACAAACCATGCCACAGCTGTTGTTCATTGTTGTCGTTTAGTAATTGCATCTTTTTAGTTTGAATTTATGTTTGGTAATTAACAGTGTGTTCCAACAGAAACAAATAAAAAATAATCTAAATGACATTTTGTATACAATAAAACATGTTATCTGTAGCAATTATGTTGGTAGGAAAAAGCTTGTGTGTATTACGAGTGCAAATAGTCATTGCTGCTCTCAAAATGTTTGGCCGCACACAGCTGACGCTTCATGCGGCCATCTACAATAATTCTCGAATGGCAATGACGTACTTTACGCTCGTATTTCACAAATAGCTATTTTGCTTTATTTTATGATACATACTGAATTGTCAGTATTGTCACCTGCTTGACCAGCTGTGATAGAACAAGAAAAATGTTTAGTTTTACTACTTTTTGCATGTGTGTGTTTCTACCCCAGGGGCATTTTTTAACGTTTGAAGGAGAATGGTCCAAACCCCAGTCTTATTACTAACTATCTAACTTTGAACAGTTGTTAGAAAGCATCATTAATTGATAGCCCAATGACAAATTGCAACTGGGTCCGGAGTCAAACCTTTAAAAGCTTCAAACTTTTCTCATGATCGAACCGGCAACCTTAGAACTCAAAGGCGAGCACTGTAACTCAGCAACTCAGCCAGTGATTTATGATGAATAAAGAATCTGAATATGGGAGATATGTTAAACAGACTTTCATGGTTTGAATTTAACAGTTCGAAATTGATAATAATGACAATACAAAATTTGTAAGAATAACTCTATACTCACCAAAAAGGACATCAATTCGTCCTTTCATATCAACAGGGATTTTTATGACGTTTCCTTTAAGATGGTAATTGGATTTCATGATCATAGAAGGCACATGAACATCCATTTCCAAGTAAAATTTATCAGGTTCATTTAATTTCGGCCTAAAAAAGAAAAATAATAATATTTATTTAATAAATTATATTAATGAATTATAACTGGTGGCCTATAGGGGCAAAAGCCCCTAAACGTAAAAGTAAAGTAGGATAGACCATTGCTGATTACCAGCACTTTACTAAGAAATTTTCCAGAATATTTATTTTTTATTGTTAGTATATTTGAAAAATCGTTGTTAGCATTGATCACACTTCTCTAAAGCAATCTTTAAAATCATGCACTATTAAGACACCCGTTGTTAAATTTTTATTTATCCTTTGTAAACCTTTATTGATGAATAAAAAAATAAGTTAAAAATATATAACATAGTCCTTGATGTATGGAAGACCTATTAACCCCATTTATGCCCAAATTGTTTCTTGCGAATTGGGTGCAGTGGCTTAGTGCTGCGCTCTTGTAGCGAACTCGCATACCAACGGCATACAGTCTTTCCCGCTAGGGGCGCGCACCATTCAAAACAAAAATTCTCATGTCTAGGCTGCCGGTCGTGATAGCTCAGATGGCTAAGGCGTAGGCATCCTTGGCCAGGATATCTGCGTCGGCTCGGGTTCGAATCCGCTCACGACCATACCCTGACCTGGTGGTGCAACTCTTAAAGGGTTAGCCGATCTGTGGCAAAGTTGGTGGGAGGGCCCACATAAAATAAACGGTGGCAGGCTTGCGTGGAAGTTGACGGGATCGGTTAATTCTTTGAGAGTTGTACCTTGGCCAACACTGATTTTGCTACTTTTTACTTCTGTTTACTGTGTATGTGCCACTACGGCCTTTAAATACGAAAGATAATTTATATTATCACTCCAAAATGCCAATTTTAATCATGAAAAACCTAAAATTCCATGGTTATTCATAAATTAAAATACAGCGTCGACAAATGTCGACAGTGGGCACAAATGGGTTAAAATGTAGAACATTGTCGTAAAATATCAAACATTGAGGAAAAAATGTTACCGAAGTTCAGCTCAAATTTTAGGGTTAATACGTTGTTATCTTTATCGTGCGATTGGGGCTGCAAGGGGGGGGGGGGACAGCTGTCCCCCCAATAATATGGAAAATTTGTAAAAAAATTCTAATTTTACTACAAATATTGTAAAATTAAAGTTATGAATTAAGCTTCCTTTCGTGGCCTTCATTTGTTACAGCACAATAGTAACGGGGAGGAGGTCTCATTGTAGGCAAAATATATTCATAAAAAAATCTTGCATCCCAAATAAACGTCTCTCCATGTTAACAGGATGAATCCAAATAGTTCTATTCTTCATTCTTTTTACTTTCTCCCCCTATACCATAGTATATGGAGAAAGTATTGTTTTCGTCAAAATTTTCGAATTTAAGTTGTTGGTGGATTTATCCATTTTGGTTCCCCCTGAGTCCAAAAAAGTGGTTTTCGGAGTGATGTCTGTGTGTGTGTGTGTGTGTGTGTGTGTATGTGTGTCAGGATGTATACAGAGCTAGAGAATGCCCCAATGGCCCGATTTTGGTGAAATTTGGTACGTAGGTCCAAACCCACGATAATTCCAGGCGTTTTTTTCATTTTTTTGAATTTTTGATTTTTAAGGGTAGTTTACCCCCAAAAACCCTCAAAAATCGTAAAAAATCAAAATTTCTCAAAAACGGCTCTAACGATTTTGATTAAAATTTTGTGGTTTATTAAGCTTAAAATGGTGAATAAAATGACACCATCCGCATCTCCGAGAAAATGCGCGTTCAAAAGTTATAGAGTAAAAAGTGTTTCAAAAATCAATTTTTTGAGTTTTCAAAATAGCTGTTGTATCGAAATAAATTTTACTTATCACCATTAAATCAAGCTCAAAAAACTTAATAATCTAGTATTTTAAATTATTGCTCTACGTCAAGTGGTTGCGGAGAAAATTCAATTTTTCGTTTAGCGGTAAACGCAGTACGTTGTTAAAAGTCACAGACGCGCATAGGGTCAAACGAGCGCTGCTCAGCTGGTAGCTATCCGACTGAGTCATCAAGACATTAATGTTTAAAGCTTTTAACATCTTTTTTTATATTGTTGGGAGAAAGTATGTGTCAGTTAACTGATACCGTTTATTTTCAATAGTGATAAATAAAAAATCCTTACCTTCTTTGTATTCATAACTTTACTTTTATCACAATAAAAAACACTTCAGTCAGTCACTTCACTATCCTTCTTATTAACTATATTATGCAAGGCAAAATGCAAAGGGACAACATAGCCTATCTAGTCACAGCTATTGTCATCATACAACTGGACGAAGTGGTGGGCAAAATTGACTGGCAAATGGAAGAATATGCGGGCCCGCGCCTGCGAGTGTGAAATTGGCCTTAAGGTAAGCTTAACAAGGTCTCGAGCCACAACTCATGGTCCAATGCTTACGTAACACAATCATAATGGTTTTATTTTCATAAACACTCGATAAGTAAATCATTTGATTTTATAGTTATTTTTACTATTAAAAGACAAAGTAGGAATCAGCTGTCCATTTGTAATAATTTTTAAGATTAATAGAGCTTCTGGTAGAATTTTTAGTCATGCAGCGCCAAAAAAGTTTTTTTATTGTAGTACTGTAACTCTAGGTGGTTATTAATTAGTCTTCTTTTCGATTCTTTCATTCTTTACTGTCTCTCAAGTCTCTAGTTTTAAAATCAAACCTTAATATATGTTTTAATTTAAACAAAGCAGACTTTTTCAAATCCCCATGCTATTTTTAGGGAAGACATTTTTTGTTATTTCTCATTCCCTGTTACAATAATTTAATTAATTGGCACACCGATAATTTTCCCTTGTGCATCAGACCGAGACCTTTAATTTTAGACACCTCCTATCTTCCTGTGATTTGTAAAACACCCACAATGTCGCCTCATGATCGAAATTCCAATTGGTTGGTGGGGCCATGAAGTTTACAAGTATTTTATTACTGAAACATCTGTTCTTCCTATTTTTCTAACAGTTGTTATTATAACAGCCATGTCATGGTTCAATCAACTATCCTTCCTCCATAAGATTAACTTTGAAACTATAAAGCCTATGTGGGGCGTAGCCCTCGGGGCTGATATAAACTCTAGTGGGATTCTGCTCATCTACAGGACCCTAGTTTTCTAACGGTATGCGCCGATTTCTCCTACAATGCACTCGAGCTGAGAAAAAAAGGAGGAAAAGAAACAAGCTTGCCTATTAATATATACTAGAGGACGCCCACTGGTCGAAATTCAAAAATTTAGTTGATCTTGAGCAAAATAATTTTAAAATGTTTTATAAATGAAACATCTGTTCTTCCTTATTTGTTAGCATTTGTTATTACATCAGCTGTCTTATGATTCAATCAATTATCCTTCTCCCATAAGATTAACATTGAAACTTTGAAAGCCTGTTGGGCGTAACCCCGTGGGCCGATGTGAATTAAAACGTGATTCTGCTCATCTACAGCACAATACCTTACTACCGGTATGCATAAATTTCTCCTACGATGCACACAAGCTGAGAAAAAAGAAGGAAATGAAACATGCTTGCTTATTAATATATAGATATATAGATTCCCGTCACGGCTTCGCCCGTGATTGAATTTATTTTTTAGGTAATAAAATCTTTAAAAGAGCAACAAAATCTTCTTCCTTAAGAATGACTTAGAAACAACAAAGTAGTGTGAGTTGAGCTCTTAATGAATTTTGCAAAACCTTTTCTTAATGAAAACCAATGAGCAAATAGGAACGACCATGTCACATTTCAACCCTGTAGGAACCACAGACATTTTGAAATCATATGTGGGGTGGAGAACATCAAAAACTATATTAACTGTTTCTTGGCAAAATGGAACATAAACGTTAAATTTCAACACCGTAGTAGCTATGGGAATTTTAAGGATTGTGGGGAGGAGCCCCTAGATTAATTTTGAAGTCATATGGGGCGGAGCCCTAAAGAACTTTGAAAACTGTATTTGCAAAACCGTTACTAAGTGAGCACCTATTAGCAAAACGGAGCATTCACGTTAAATTTTAATCCCTTTGGATCTATGGTAATTTTCTTTATGTTAAAAATTTTCTTAGTGAGTACCCATGAGCAAAGGGAATCCTCCATCATATTTCAACCCCGTGGGCCCTAGAGTAATTTGGAAGTCCAGTGGGGCGGAGCCCTAAAGTGCTTCAAAAACTATATCTGCAAAACGTTTCTTAGAAAGAACCTATGAGCTAAGAGAATCGTCGATGTAAAATTTCAACATGAAGGCTATAGGCCTACAGCAATTGTGAGCTTCTTTGGGGCAGAGCTCAAAATTTATACTTGTAAAACCGTTTCTTAAAGAGCACCCATGGGCTAAGAGGAACGTCCATGACTAATTTATAACGTCGGAGGCCCTAAAGTAATTTTGAAGTCCTTGGGGCAGAGCCCTAAAGAACTTCGAAAACTATATTTGCAAAACTGTTTCTTAGTGGGCACCCATGAGCAAAGAGGAACGTCCAAGTCAAATTTCAACCCCGTGGAGGCCCTGAAGTCATTTTGAAGTCCAGTGGGGCGGAGCGCGAAAGTGCTTTAAAAACTTCACAACTGCTCATTCATGTTTCGGAACATGTTTGCTAACCCGTTTCTTAGCGAGTACCCATGAGCAAAGGGAATCCTCCATCATACTTCAACCCCGAGGGCCCTAGAGTGATTTGGGAGTCCAGTGGGGCGGAGCCATAAAGTGCTTCAAAAACTTAATTTGCAAAATGTTTCTTAGATAAGACCTATGAGCTAAGAGAATCTTCAATGTAAAATTCCAACATATAGGCTATACAGTAATTGTGAGCTACTTTGGGGTAGGGCCCTAAGAACCTCTGAGCAAAGAGGAACGTCCATGTCAAATTTTAACCCCGCGGAGGCCCTAAAGTCATTTTGAAGTCCAGTGGGGCGTAGCCTTAAAGTGCTTTTTTTTGCTAACCCGTTTCTTAGTGAGTACCCATGAGCGAAGGGAATCCTCCATCATATTTCAACCCCAGGGACCCTAGAGTAATTCGGAAGACCAGTGGGGCGGAGCCATAAAGTGCTTCAAAAACTTTATTTGCAAAATGTTTCTTAGATAATACCTATGAGCTAAGAGAATTGTCCATGTCAAATTTCAATGCGTAGGCTATAAGTTACAGTAAATGTGAGCTTCTTTGGGGCAGAGCTCTAAGAACCCATGAGCAAAGAGGAACGTCCATGTTAAAAATTTAAACCCTGCGAAGGCCCTAAAGTAATTTTGAAATCCAGTGGGGCGGAGACCTAAAGTGCTTTAAAAACTATATTTGCAAACCCTTTTCTTAGTGAGCACCCATGAGCAAAAAGGAACGTCCATGTCAAAAATTTCAACCCCGAAAGTAAACTGCACTTAATACAACCAATGTACACCACACTAAAAATAATTGTACATCACTCTATCAAAACACAAATCTTGACAAAGACAAACATAAATAAACATTATATCTCACAGTTGGTTACTTTTATGGTTATAAACATTTTCTTGAATGAATGATCATGTGGCAGATGTTAACGAACCTAATTCAATTTCCATTAATATGAACATAGTCAGACTTTCCTATTTTAAGCCTAAAGAATGAGTATACCGAATTTCAGCACTCTAGCTAGTCGGGAAGTTGGAGAATTAGTGATGACTGAAGCCTGTGAGAGCTTTGCCTTTTATATATTTAGATGAGCAATTTTGAAACTTATGTATACTTTATCTCACTGACATTTTTTTTTTTTCATTTTGATAGGGAACAATCAAAACCCAGTGTTGTTACTATCTCATGTTGGTTTCTGTTGTTTGATATTATCATTAATGCCCCGCAATGGCAAATATGGCAACTTTGTGCATAAGCAACATTGTCGGGATAAAACTGGCTAAATCAGAGATAAGTTGAGCACTATAACCATATAGTTATCCAGTCAGTTAACGCTACATTTATTAAGAGAGTTTTCACCCGTATTAAATTTAATTAAAAAAAAAAAAAAAATTCAAAGGTATGATAATCATTCTTTCATTAATCTTAAGAGAACGTAAAAACTAGAGAAAGAAGAGAACGTAGAGAACGAAGAAAATCTCACTTCACAGATAATCTTACTTGCACTTAAAAATCAACTCGACATAACTATTCAATGAGTCCCCGGACACGTAGACATCCAAGGCAACGAACTTGCCGATAAACTAGCCAAAGAGGCAGTTAAATCAGGAAATGAGACAAACGACTTCATATTACCTATTTCAGACTACGTAGCAAGTTTAAAAAAGAAAATGTACAGGACCTTCCAAACTGCCTTCTCAGTGACCAACAAAGGAAGATGGTACAAATGCATTCAAGCGGAAAACAGTAGGCCTACTCAACCAGAGTACAATTCCTGCAAACTATCCAGATTCGATATAGTAACGGTAAACCGACTGAGATTCGGACATGGGCTTAGTAACGAAACATTGCACAGAATCAAGATCTGTCCCATACCGATATGCCTGAGATGTACTACTAACGTAGTAGAGGACTTCCAACATCTGATCTTCGACTGCCCAGCTTATGAATGCTTTAGAGACAACCTATATAAAGAATTGAGGAAAAACAAGTGGAAACATCCTTATATTCTATGGCAAATACTAGGAAAAAACGAATGGAACATAATTAGAGAAATAATAAGATTTCTGAAAGAAATCAAACAAAAAATCTAAAAAAAAATAAATAAATAAAAAACAAAATAAATAAAAAATAAACTTGTGTGTTACCCTTCCAAACTGCCTTCTCAGTGACCAACAAAGGAAGATGGTACAAATGCATTCAAGTGGAAAACAGTAGGCCTACTCAACCAGAGTACAATAATTCCTGCAAACTATCCAGATTCGATATAGTAACGGTAAACCGACTGAGATTCGGACATGGGCTTATTAACGAAACATTGCACAGAATCAAGATCTGTCCCACACCGATATGCCTGAGATGTACTACTAACGTAGTAGAGGACTTCCAACATCTGATCTTCGACTGCCCAGCTTATGAATGCTTTAGAGACAACCTATATAAAGAATTGAGGAAAAACAAGTGGAAACATCCTTATATTCTATGGCAAATACTAGGAAAAAACGAATGGAACATAATTAGAGAAATAATAAGATTTCTGAAAGAAATCAAACAAAAAATCTAAAAAAAATAAATAAATAAAAAACAAAAAAAAATAAATAAACTTGTGTGTTACCCTAATCCTGGGTTCTACTCTATCATCCAAGGTCTATTTCCTCCTTTTCGGTGTTAGGAAGTCGCACCTGTGGCGTGAAGAATTCCATTCCTAGTGTTACCTTCCCTATCCTCAAGATCCTAAATAGCCAACTACCTTCCTATTAGATATATCCTACTTTTATGTGAATTACAATCAATTGGAAAATAACATATATGTAACATATTAAGTAACCCTATTAATCTAAGCTAACCATATATGAACATTTAAGCTTATGTCAAAAAACTAACACCTGTCTGTTGTTACTTTCAGATACTGACAAGATAACAAAAGGTCATCCACAACAAAGATTACTGGTCATTTGGGCCCATGCTAAATCAAAGCAGGTCCAGCTTAAAAATCAAATAGAAAAAAAGAGAGAACGTAATTTGATAATAATGGAACGCAAATGCACAGTTGATAAGGAACTGCCCGTACTGTCATCTCTCACATGTACATGGGTGTATGGTGGGTCCCACATACACAGGTACATTTGTAATGACGCTGCAACGAGTGGCTACTGGTGTAAGAATACATTTCATTGAGCACATAAAGAAGTTGTACATTATTAAGTTTTTAAGTACCTCTGTAATTAGAATGGAAAGTAGTTTTCCGGTCCGATTGATGAACAAAGCTTTGTCATCATACAGCAAAAATACTCCCGTCGCAGCAAACCTGCGGTCTAATGGAATTTCCAACAGAGTTTTGTTTTTTTTTATTTCCCCATAAAAACCATGTGGTTGAGTACATAGCTTTCCCGCCATAAGGGTTTTGTAATTAAATATTAGTTAAATCCTACCTACTAAATGTGTAGATACAAAATTTTGTCAAGCTATGGTATTCTTTTAATTTTTCCCATAAACCCCATGGGGGTGAGTACGTAGGTTTGCCGCCATTTGGGTATTTAAGCAAATATAAGTTAAACCCCTCCTAATTAATTAATGTACATACTGTACCAAATTTTATCAACATATATAAATAAATAACCAAGATAAGAGGTTTTGTTTATTTCTCATAAGAATGTCAAGGAAAACACATTTTTGGATTTTCTCAGTCACCATTTAAGCTAAGTTAATAATTCAAAATACTAAATTGTTAATTTTTTATCTCTTTTATGCGGTTTGTGTTAAAATTGTTGGATTTTAAAAATTAAGGTCCAAAAACCCATTTTTTACCCTTTTGAAATGTTATAAAACCCCGTTCCCATGGTTAGATCATTCTGGTTTGCAAATTCATTCAAGTAGATGCTGGCTTATACCTCTGCACCAAATTTCATCAAAACTGGAGGTTCCATTCAAAAGTTATCGTGTTTACATACAGGGTGATTCACGACGAAGTGCAGAAATTTCGGGAGCTGATTCTACACATGAAAATAAACAAAAAAAGGCCACATAAACATATGTCTTAAAATCCTTGTTTAGCCGCTAGCCGCCATTTTGTTTTTTACACAAAATAATTTTTATTTCCAAAACGGGTTGATGGATTTATTTCATATTTGGCATGAACCTTTACCACAACAATGATAATTTAAAAAAAAAAAATTATTATTTTCCTATGTGTATTTTAAAAATGGCGGATATTTAAAAAATTAAAAACTCAAATTTCTCAAAAATGGCAAATTTTATCAAAACTTCATTAGAGACAAAAAAAGTTGACAAATTAAATTATCTAAACAATGGTGCCTTGTTTGTAAAGATCTGACAAGAAATGAAGGAACTTATTGTGATTTTTTTATATGTTTTTCTGCAGAAAAATTTCAATGACTCCGGTTATTATTGTCAAATCTTTACAAACTTGTTGTCAACAGTTAAGATAAGTTAATTTGTCAACGTTTTTATCTTTAATAACATTTAAATTAAATTTGTCGTTTTTGAGTTTAAAATTTTAAAAAGGCCGCCATTATGAAAATACACATCGGAAAAAAATAATTATTTTTCTGAAAACTATCATTGTTGTGATAAAGGTCCATGCCAAATATAAAGTAGATCCATCGATCCGTTACGGAAATAAAAATTATTATGTGTAAAAAACAAAATGGTGGCTAGCGGTTAAACGTAGGATTTTAGGACCTATGTCTATGTGGCCTTTTTTTTTATTTTCATGTGTTAAATCAGCTCACGAAATTTCTGCACTTCGTTGTGAATCACCCTATATATATATATCAGTTTGAACAAACGGTAATTTTGGCTTCTGGGGACCTCAAAACAAAAAAGTATCATGGTCCCGGGATTAGGTCTTACCGTTACTACTACTGTAACACCGTATTCCCTATAGGGAAATTCACTAAAGGATAGGTAACTTATTGAATTATTAAAGTGAGTTATTAAAATTAATTTGATTTTCTGTTCACGTTCAATACCGTAGTTAATTTAAATCTTAATTTAAACATTTTATAAAAAGTTGCTGCTTACACTATAGAGTGTCACATATCTCTCTGGATATTGTTATAGGATTATTGTTTAGTTTATGTTTGTTTTTTCAAAAAAAAAAAAAAAAAAAAAAAAAAAATCCATAACTTATAAACAGTTTGAGGTCATTTAAAATATTTTAAGCAAAATTCCATGAAAACCATTAAGTTAACAACAAATTACAAACACGCAAAAGTTAGCCCATTTTATGTAGATTTCAATGATACCATATTTGTTTAGATTGGATAGAATAACAGAGAAATTTATTCTTTTTGTAATGCATGAATAGTAGTTTTCATTACTAGGAGCAAAAGTGGATCTTTGTGGTGCGCTAAAAACAAGGTGCAGCATAGTAAGACATTACTACCACCTACCACCTGAAGACGGTATCAGATTCCAGATCCCAAAACATCGTGAATTTGTTTTACTAATCAGTGATGGAAAATGTCTGCAACAATTTACTGAACAATAATAGTAGTTTTCATTACTAGTCTCGAAAGTGACTCATTGCGGGGAGAGATTGCACTTACGCGCGAGGCGAAGCCGAGCGTGGAAAAGGCTATCGAGCACCGCAATGGCACTTTTGAGACGAGTATTGAACATTATTTTTTGAAAAACTTGTAAACAACATGAATATTTTTTTGTTCAACTTAGTGTCAATAAATACCGAACTCATAACGCTGAGTTTCCGTGCTTATGTTGTGGTACACACGCACCGAAACTAAGCGTTGTGCAACAGCTGATCGGCCTAATGCAACAGCTGATCGAACTGCACCGCAAAATCCCATAACGGTTACTTTCCATGCACCACATACGCACGGAAAGTAAATGTTATGTAATTTTGCCGTGCAGTAGCGGGAACAACCTATTTTCTTACCTCATTTTACGTTTAGAAAGTGTACTTTCGTATGTAGAGTAGTGAAAAATGCTTTTACAACATTTGAATTTCACTATTCTACATAGAAAATTAATAAATAACACTTAGCAAACAGCTGACTTTTCAGTTCTAGGACAAAAAAAATATTCCAGCTGATTTTTCAGTCCTAGGACCATAAAGAAATGTTTATTCAGAGAACAAAAAACAGACTGATTTCGTGCAGAATGATAAAAAACTTTTTTTCATTTAAACTATGTAGAAGGACTAATAGCATTGTTTAAATGGGGATATGCGATGATGCATTGTGAAAATAATTAATTTATCTGCTTTTCTGCATCAAATCTTAAATAAAAAGTTAACCACCAGTTTAGTTGACTTGTAAGCCATTTAAATCTACATCAAATATGCTATAATGTTTCTTGCAATTTTTATAAATTTAACGGTTTTCATTGAATTTGGCATCAAATATTTTAAGTGGCTGCCGTTTTAGGACAGTTAACAATCATAATTTTGCAAAAGTCATAATTTTGCACGAAGACAGATCTTAATAAAACTAATATTTGTGCAAAATGTCAACGCTGAACCTCAATCTGTTTAGAAGTAATGTTTTTTTTTTTTTTTTTTTTTTTTTTTTTTTTTTTTGTAATGAAACTCATATGGAGGTGAAACTCATATAGATGAAATGAGGCACCAGAGACCCATGTTCCTATGGTGAAATGTGTTTGTCTTGACCTAAGCAATAACACCAAATATCGTTGTCCACATAGTAAGGGACATTCTGTATATATAAATAAGTCAAATCAATGCAATGTAAAAATCTTGCATTTAAAATAATATGTAATATGCATGCCATTTCTTTTTCATATTACCCTTATTTGTTTTGGAATTGTATGAATTTTTGTTAAAGACAAACACAACTTTTGAGGTTAGCGCATCTTAAAAATGAACCCTTTTTTACCGTGCACTTTTAAGGCAACAATAAATGGTGGTTTTTCCCACTATAATAACAGCATAGAAAATAGCCACTGTTTTGTATGTAGTACGACTAAAAAGTTAACATACCGTACATACAATGTCAAAAATATACAATCCAGGAAAAGATTGAATCTGGTATTTTTTATTTTATTTTCTTTAATGGTGTTTTCAAATATACAAATCCTTCTTACACTGAAAAACAAACAAAAACCTATTATTCCCTTTTAAAAACGAAATATTATTACTGTAGCCTACTTCAAAATATTAGTGATTATGATTTTGATATTTAAGCATTTTAAGTAGTAAAGTAGTTTTTCCTGCAGTTTAAATACATACCTCACTCCTTTCACTTTGAGAGAACTCAGTCCATAAACGTAACAGTCACTAATGTTCAGGTGGCCTCCAAGTATGGCACTTTTGTAATTAAAATTCAGCATTTCAAACAAGATGGGATCTAGTGGTTCTAAATTGAACTCCTCTGAACCTTGAACAGAACATTAAAACAAAATTACAAAGATTATTTTATTTAAACTCTTGAATTAGTAGTAGGTTCCACTTAATGGGCAATATCCCCACCACCATTGTGAATTTTAAAAATAATAGTAAACTGTTAAACTGACGTAATAAAATCACAAGAAATCCTGAGAAATGAAAGAGTGGCTTACAACAATGAAAGCAGTATTCTTATAAGATACACTATACATGATTGGTAGTCTGGAAAGAGACATAAACCCACTAAATAATTTGGCATCTGAGATTTTTTTAAATAAAAGACAAGTCCAGTAAAAAAATAATAAAAATAATGTAAATAAAAAAAACATATCATTAATTAATTTCACCAGTTCATTTAAATGATACAAAATGCTTAGAAAGAAGAAATTGAAGATGGAACTTTTTAAGTGTGAAGCAAAATTCCAAGTTATATGTGGTAATGCCAATTATCCAAGTTTTTATTGATTATTGTAGGCCTACCGCAAGGATCAACTTTTAAATGCATGCTAAATACAAAATGAACTACAATTAAATAGTTCAACTGAACTACAGTGACCAGCCCACAAGAAAGCACTTAATCCAGTTTACAAAAATTAAATGGAGTAAAAATTAACACCATCATGTTGAATAATTCATCAGTTGTACATACTGACCTAAAACATAATCACGTTCAATTTACGTCAGCTATGAATTTAGAAGAAAATTAAACCATATAAAACTTATGCTTTTAAAGCATTATAATTTCTATATATTAAAACAATCTAAACTGCAATAAGTTATGATCTATATATTAATACGCAAGCATGTTTCGTTTCCTCCTTTTTTCTCAGCTCCTGTGCATCGTAGGAGAAATCCGCGCATACCTTCAGAAAGGTATAGTCCTGTAGATGAGCAGAATCCTATTCTAATTCTCTTCGGACTCCAGGGCTACGCCCCGCAAGCTTTCAAAGTTCCAATGTTAATCTTATGGAAAAAGGAAAATTGATTGAATCATTAGACAGCTTTTGCAAAAACAAAAATGCTAGAAAAACCAGAAGAACACATGTTTCAGACTGTATAAAATAACTGTATAAAATAACTGTATAAAATGTTTTTAAACTTCTCGGGACCAGATCAACTGAATTTTTGGTCGAATTTCGGCCAGTAGGCGATCTCTAGTATGATTAAATAGGAAATGGTTTAAGATAGAATGGGCCTAGAATAGGAATAGCGCAATGTTTGATAAAAAATTAATTTTTGATCCATATGATTTGGTTTATTCAAGTGCATTCTCCGAGGTCAGTTACTGAACATTCAAAAGTGTTCTACAATGGAATCAGTGTGAGCTTGTTGTAAATTAAAAAAATAATTGTGTAAAAAAATTACAATTAGCATCAAGTAACCATCTACCAAGTCTTTTAAGTTGATTAACTGTTTTTAAATCGGTTACATTATACCTTTTTTAGAGCGGTTTTCCATTTGTGTCAATTATTTTGTTGTTGTGTAACGCTTAACATGAAAGTCGTTGTAACCTATTTATTTATTGTATTTAATATTTTCTCAAATTTGATTTGTAATTCATCATTACCAAAAGTCAGAATGTTGTAAACACTTATAATTTTCCTTGTCAATGGCACTTGCAGCCTAAAGAGAGTAAAAATCTTGAATTTTATGACTAGTGTGTAAAAAATAAATCATTAACTGTTTAAATTATTTTAAGGAAAATCTAACGAGTGCAAATCAGTAATTTTTCATTTTTTAAGTAACTTAAACTATAACTTAGAAAATTGATGAAACCACCCAGAGGCAAATGATATGCATATGAATTATCAGATTTAAAAACCTGCATTTGATTCATACATAACCATTGTTGTAATGGAAAGCAGAGTTGTGTTTCCTTGAAATAGGCAATCTTTAGATACACAATACACACCATTCTTAAATATAGGTAACAGTCCTTCAACGTCCTTCTTTATGCAGTCAGCAACTTTAGGATCATCCCTATGGCATATTTGAACGTAAGAAGCTGAAAAATACAACGATCAATGAAAATAAAGTTAAAAAAAATATTCTGACAAAATATGAACAACTAGTACAGATGTGTAATATTTATGTAATAGGTGTAGAGAATTCTGACTTGTAGGGTAAGCACTTTCGTTTAAAGTCTTTCATTACAAATGTAAATCAACATTTTTATTTAGTTTTCAGGCTTTATGTAAACAAAATATTTCAGTTTTAAACAGTGAGGGCTTTTCTCAAGATCGCAGATGACATGAAAAGAACTTTGGTAAAGTCTACATAGACGTTTCACAGAGATAGGGTTGTTGGTTATTTGGCTCAGTTGTTAAGTAAACTGATGAAACAAAATTTGAGACCAAATCCATTGCCATAGGTATAAGAGTTTCCTATTTAGGCTACTCTAACTCAAAGTTAAAAAGGTAAAAATTCAATTTTTTTCATAATTCATATTTTAAAATGTTTATTAAATTAAACTAGTGGCTTATTAGGGGAAAAAACCCCTAATCATAAAAGTAAAATAGGATAGACCATGACTGATTGCCAGCACTTCACTAAGAAAGTTTAGAGAATATTCATTTTTTAATGATAGTAGTTTTGAAAAATTGTTAGCATAGATCGTACTTCCCTAAGCAATCTATAAAATCCTGCACTATTAAGACACCCGTTATGAATTCTCTATATTGTCCTTTGTTTAAACCTTTATCGATCAATAAAAATTAAGTTCATATAGCCTATCATAGTTCTTGATGTATGACGACCTATCAAAACGTAGAAAGTTGCCAATGAAGAAAATATGTGACCATAGTTCATAAATTTTATGATTAGTACATTATCAATATCTTCATCATACACCATTAATTTCAAAACCATTTTATTTTCTCGTTTGTGTTGAAGTTGAACATTTATTTTAGCTTCAATTAAATTTTCTTTTTTTTAGAGTCATTAACACAGCGCATCAGAGTATTCACTCACTGTGAATATTTGGCTCTTCTAATCAATATTCATGTTTTCGTGTAAACGAAGCAGATACTTTTTAATCACCATGACTTCTTAGAGAGGATCTTTCACGTTATTTCTCATTTAGTTTGAGTTTGAAGTTATGAACATGCCGCTAATATCTCTAGTCTGCGGGACAAAGATTTTAAATTGAATCCCGATCATCACTCTGCAATCCGTGAAATACCCAATTATTTATATAAATTACACTTACCGTACGGAATACCAAGTCTTTATTGACTACCATACATTAAGTTTTAACAAATATAGATCATCTTCAGTCTACAGTATGTGATAGTTTCACTCTCACTTTAAAATCAAACCAAAGTCTGGACAAATGCTGTTGTTCTTTTCTTTTCTTTTTTTTTTGGACAGTGGACTTGAGTAATTTTGCATGTACATTAAACTAAGTTTTGTAATGTAATCATATGCAAAGTTTGATTTGAAAACAAGAGACAGATGATTGCAATGAGTAAAGAAGACCTATTAACTAGGTATACAATGCAGTTGTCTGCTTGCAATATTGAGCGGAGCGACTATTTATTAAATCAATAATAGCAAATATTTTATAGGTAATTCAAGTGAGCTCGTTCGCTACTCTCACTCGCCATTTGGGTCAGCTAGTTCGCTACGCTCACTCGCCGTCATTTTAGTTCGTTCGCTGCGCTCACTCACCTTTGGAATCACAAAGCAGATGTTTTTTGAATCCCCATGCTATTTTTATGGAGGACGTTTTGCGTTATTTATTATTTCCTGTTAACTTTATGGACACACCAATAATTTTACCCTGCACATGGGACTGAGACCTTAAATCTGAGACCTCTTCCATCTTCCTGCGATTTGTAAAACGCCCACAATGTTGCTAAAGAAAATTTGCTTGCAGAATTATACAGGGTGGTCTTGACCTATTGTTAAAAATTTTCAGGTGGTAAACCAACCCAAATATGACTGACTGAAATACACAATTAAATAATTCAAAATCACACAATCACTCAAATAACAATTATTTTGATTAAAAAAAAGGTTATTTAGGTAAAACTTTCAAATTTGGGGGTTTAAAAAAAAAAAAATTTTAAATTCAACACTGCATTCTATGTTCAATTTTTTGTAATAGATAGGTTTGAATGAATCTGAATAGGTTTAAGTAACAGAAACATTATTTAAATGGATTAGAACTAAAAAATTATATATTTTTTTAAGTAAAAAACAAGCTTACTTACAATTTTTTTCAGAAAAGTGCTAGAAAGCAAATGCTGTAAAAACTGCAAACAAAATCTGTAAGCTTTCAAAAGATATAATTTTTTTTATTTGTTGTCTTTTGAGTACAGTTATTTGGATTTAAATAAAGTAAATTGTTCTCCCAAGCACTCGATACATCCGTGTAAACACTTGCATACTGGGAACGCAAACACTGCCATCCAGGCGGGTGGGTAGTGAGCGCTATACTGAGCCCTTTGAGCCGCCCTTGCATTTTCATCACAGTAACCATACACACAGGGGTGCCTACAGATGGGGGCAGGCGATTTTTTAAACAACTCTATAACTTTTATAACAAGTATTAAAACTCAAGTTTTTTTTATACAAAAATCATTTAAGACCGTCAAAAATTGTACAGATTAGGATTTACCATCAATCTCCCCAAACTGTTGGTCATTTCTTTAAAGTTGGCGAAATCTAGAAGCCTGGTTGGAAACGGGCGAGCTGTAAATGTCACGGAGCACGCTATGTCGTTCGCAAAAGCGGCGGAAGTCGACGCCAAAGTGTTGACTCACTTGCCCATATCTGTTATTATTTTATAAAACAACACCAAAAACAGACACATTAAGCTGTTTGTACCGTAAGGAAATTAACGTTTTTCATAGCCTTGGTCAATGAAATTTCACGATGGGCCCTACAGAAATCAGAAATCTGACTGTTGTGCGTGTGATAGCCTCAAAAAGTTTAGTTTGTAAGTAGTTAGGCTATTCAAGGTTTCTGTGATTCAAAACTAGACAATTATTGAATATTGTTCTAAAAACTGACAATGTATTAAATTAACTCGTAATAAAACCATCCATAAAAAGGAAATTATAAAGATTCATGTGTCCCTGATGATTGATGAAACACCAAAACAAACGGAACAATCAAATACCAAGTTTAGTCTTGACGCCGTGCCTTCCTATTCACGTTGTCATAGGCAAACGGTGACCCCCGCACATTTAACTTTTAAAACATAAGAATTTACCTCTATTAGGGCAAACCAGTAAACAGTTAGTTTAATGTGTAATGTTAATAATTATTTTAGTTTTAATATAAATCTTCCATAATAATTAATTGCATTGGCCAGAGACTTTAAAGAGATATAGGATGTAGGCTAACCCTGAGGATATTCGTGTATTTAAAGGTAATGCTGCAAATACATCAATCATCAAAATTTTTTTAGTAGTTACTAAAAACATAGCATTTCCATTGTATAACCATAGAAAAACTAACCAAGTAACTACTAATAACTAAAAAAAAATAAAACTAACAAATAACTATAAAATTAACTATATAAACTAACTACCTGGTTAGTTTTTTTATGGTATAACTTTTAAGACATAGGCCTTTAAATGTATTAGAATGTACTCCAAGACCTACATCATATAACCACTTTCGCATTAAAAAAATTTTTTTTATATTAAAGATTGCTCAACTAATAACATAAAAAGCCAAGCATTTACATTTACATTTAAATAAATTTCTTGATAAATGAATTACAGAAAGTTTACACAAGAATATTTGTATTTAGAACAGGGCATTTTTTCCGGGGAGGGGGGGGGGGGGTTACAAATTTTAAATTGAACTTAAATCTTAAGGCATCAATTCTTGAAAAAAAAAAAAAAAACACTTTCTTTTACATACAGTCATTTACTCACGAATCTTATACTCTTTGTCGGGTTCAGCATCGATAAAGGTGAAACACAAAAACAGGATGGCAGTTACCCACACGGGCCCCATGGCGTGAGTTGCCACTGACAGCTGGTGAAAGTTGTAAAGAAAATATGAGAAAGTTCCAGTTAAAAAATACACTCCATTCAATTTAAAAGAACGTTAAAAAATTAAAAATTCCAGCAAAGGTTTAATTCTGTTAACCAGTTTCTTTTAAGCTAAATAATTCATAAGGTTTCTTTCTAGGAGGGTTCCACTAATGGGTTCATCAATAAAATGGGATTGATAGGAGACCAAGGTCAATCACCTCCATCAGTAGTTTTAATCATGTCCTCATAATCTGTTTTAAATGTTTTTGAGAAGCAGAGATAGTTAGCTTTGTGTTACACCATTAATATTTAAGTTCTTGTACAGTAAATGACATGGTCATATCTGAAGAGCAATAATCACACTCTCCCATCCCGCGCCTGACTTTAAAAAAAATTTACTATCATTTATTAATTTGAAGACTAGAAACATGGTGAAGCATGCTAACTTAGTAGTAAGAAACATAGTAATAAAAAAAAAATAGTTTTTCAAATTATAAATTCAGGAGATGAATATATTACAATTAGTAAACAGCCCGTCATAAATGATGAGTAACTTTTATAATGATTTGTTTAAAGAGGTGTGATGATTTTTAAGTTCAACTGGTTACAAAATTCATGAAATCCCTGACAACATAATATTAAAACTGAAATTTTGCAATTTCTTTAGCAATGTGAACAGTGTTATAATATCGTATAGGTTTCATAATATAGTATGGGAATTTACAAACACCAAAGATGATTATAACAGATTTTACAATATTTCTATTCATTTCATTCCTGTCGTCTTGCCCAATGGTATTATTATTTTTTTCCCTAAAGGCCGGCGCACACAGCAACAGACGGACGTATGCAGACGGACGGAGCAAAAATCCCTCCCCATGTTATTAATGTTGCAACGCACACAGACGTCCGTCTCTCTGAACTTCTAAGAGACGGACGTCTGTGTGTGCTGCTTCATTTAATAACATGGGGAGGGATTTTTGCTCTGTCCGTCTGTTGCTGTGTGCGCCGGCCTTAACTATCAGGGGTGCCCACGGGGGCTTGATAGCGGCTATTGGGCCAAAATTTGGGGGGGGGGGGGTTTGTGATTTAGCGGGGATTTTTCGTATTTTGGGGGGGGGGGGGAATGAAGAGAAATGGTATTCCAACATTTTTAAATCAGAATAAGAGTATGTTGACTCGAAATTGAATTTAAATCTATATATTAAGTACATTAAAAGAGCTCACGAATAAATTGTTATAGTTATTTACTCTAAAAACCTTTTTACTGTCCAAACTTGCTTGGTGTATGGGTTTGCAACACGAGAACAGTCTGAAATTGCCGAGATCATTAGCTCACTAAGGAAAGAAGCAACTTCAATGATAGTTTTCGACTGGAATTCGGGATCATATTTTGTAAAATGTTAACAGAGAAATATTTTGTTATTCAGGGGGAGGGGTTTAACCATTGACAAACGTAATAGTTAATGGTTTAACTCAATTCTGTATTCTACTTTGGCTTACCACTCATTAAGAATAAACTAGTTTTATTTTTAGGTTAATTTATTATACTTTCTATTTCAATCCTTTCTAAATTAAAGGGAACTAGTCTACTTGTTGCTCAAAATCGAGCAATTTATTTTGATACAATACAAAAGTAACACAGTTATAAATTAACGACATCCGACCAATCCAATTTTGTGAATATCAGTAATCACAAAAAACTACACATATTTACAGCTGTACATTAACAGATGTTTAAAATGTTCAACCCCAACCCAAGGTTTTTGTAATGGGAAGATTTCAAATTCAAAGCGCTCTTATTTTATGTCCGATTTTAATCAATTTTTGGCAGAAACAACTACAGACCAAGCCCTATCCAACGACACCAAAAACTTAAATATCGGTTGCAAATTGTAGGAGGAGTTCTCAACACAAAAAAACCCTTATCATATTAAATAAGTACTAGAGATCGCCCAATGGTCGAAATTCAACCAAAAATTATGTTGATCTTCAGCCAATTAGTATTAAAATGTTTATAACTGAAACATCTGCTCTTCCTGATTTGTTAGCATTCGTTATTACAACAGCTGTCTTGTCATTCAATCAATTATCCTTCTCCCATAAGATTAACATTGAAAATTTGAAAGCCTGTAGGGCGAAGCCCTGGGGGCCGATGGGAATTATAATGTGATTCTGCTCATCTACAGGACTATACCTTTCTAACGGTATGCACGGATTTCCCCTACAATGCACTCAAGCTGAGAAAAAAGGAGGAAAAGAAACATTCTTGCCTATTAATATATAGATAGATTCTAATAACAGAAAAACTTTAATGAATAATTTCATTCAAACATATCCGTTAAATACCCCCCGTCGCAGCAGACCTGCGTACTCAGCGAATTTCCAAATTAGTAATATTAATTTGGACCAGATGAACCTGTGAACAAAATTTCATTACGTGCTCATAAATAGGGAATTAAATGTCTATCTCCTCATGATAAATATGGGGAAAGAGCATGGAGGTATGCTGCCATGGGGCAGCATTAAAAGTGAGTAGGCCAGTGGCGAAAGTCGTTAAATCCAGATTTCAATATTTTAGGGAAATCCAGAAAAACTGATTAAAATAATGTTTATTGAGGCAGAACCTTAGAATTTTTTTAAAAAATTATGTAAAAATAGGCTTTTTTACTTTATTATAGGCTCTATAATTACAACAATTAGTTAATTGAGTTATTTACTTAAATAGTTTCATTTTAACAGGTTTTGCATCTTTAAATGGAAATAACCGCATGAGAGGCCATTTTTGTTTAGGCTCAAGATGCAAAACCTGTTAAAAGCAGGGCATCTGTGTCAGATAGTATAAAACTGCATGCTTCAATGCAACTGCTTCAATCAAAACAAACCCCAAACAACCGACTGTCAATAACAAAATTAAAATGATTTACATAGAGATAGATTTGTTGGGAATACTATTGGGGGCCCCATAGAGTAAGCAAACAAATAAAATCAAAATCTATGTTAGAGGAACAGTTGAAACACGGAAATAACAGCGTTTGCATCTGTTTGTTTGAAGCAGCCATTTAAATGATTGGGATTTAACAGCTTTAGAAACTGAAAACATGGTAGTTGGATTTAACGAGTCTTGTATCTGTAGCCTTGGAGGATTTAACAGCTTTTGGAAATTGGTACGGATTTCAATGTTGATTTTAACTCAGATATAACAGGTTTTGCACATTTATATTGGCTGGAAACTATAGCTGTCAACATGACGTTTCCATAGCAACTAAAATCTCAATATCGAAAAAAATGGAATTAACGACTTTTGCCACTGGCCTACTCAAGTAGATTTTTAGCATAAACAAAATTATTTGGATCACATGATGACATATACTAAGTTTCATCAATATATGTCCATAAATAAAAGAGTTTGCTTATTCTCCATATGATTAACATGGGAAAAGAGTATGCAGGTTTGCTGCCATGATAATTACAAAAACCAAGATTTTTAAACATAAAAGGTTGAACCTCAACCAAATGAAGCTAAATACCAAGTTTCATCCAAAAATATTGATTAATAAGTGAAACATTAACACACCCTTATCCTCCATAAGATTAACATTGAAGCCCCAAAATACAATGTACTGTCTTTAGACTTTTTAATATCTCAGTAACCAATGGAGATAGAACAAAGCTTCAAAATACTAAATTGTGTGTTTTTTTTAGCTAAATCCAATGGTCAAAATAAAAATTTTAAATTTTTTAAATTTTTAAAATTTACATATGAAAAATGCAAAAAAACCCATTTTGGGGTACAAACCGCCCCCCAAAACTACCCCTTCCGGTAGGTCGATATGTTTGGTTTACGAACTCATCCGAATAAACGTAGGATTACACATCTCTACCAAATTTGGTGTCGATCGGACCATTTTTACGAGAGTTATCGTGTCTAGGGACACATATATACATATATATATACATATATATATATATTATATATATATATACATATATATATATATATATATATATATATACATATATATATAAATTTTAATGACTATTATTTTTGGTCTCTGGGCACCTAAAATCGAAAAAGTAACATGGTCCCGGGCTTAGGTCTTACCATGAAACCTACGGTAATAGCTTATTCCCTATGGGAAATTCGCTAAAAAGTAATTTAGAAGTTTATTTTGCTGCGGTTGTTATTCTTTTCCATTTAGTAGTCCTCAACACACGTTTTGGCCATGCACTTTTCAGACAACGACAAACTGCGAACGCCGGCTCTGCCCTTGTGGACTAATAACAGGACGGAAAATCTGTTTTGAAGAAATATGAAACGCAGTATGATGAAATGTTATTTTTAACATCGCTGTCAGACAGAAAACCAAGCCAAATAAAGGAAATGAAATTAAATCTTTATTTGTCATTCAAGTTTACATTGTTTGTGATATTTCACAAATAAACATATGACACGTCATTCTCTTAATATAAATTTTTTTTATAAGTTACCTAAATAAAACAATAATAAAATCAATAAAATTTAATCAAATAATTCAGGTTGAAATAATAAAACGTCTTCCAACACTATTTGTAATTGTTTACTAGACGGTAAATAAGTTTCACAAGGGTACAATTTCAATTTCAGGTAAACAATTTCATTTGTTTACAAGACTTGTAAACAATTACAGTATAAGGCCGGCCGCACACCGAAACGGACGCGACGCGACGCGACAAGACAAAGCATATTAAGACTTCGCGAACAAAGGTAAAAACATATTACTAAATTGAATACCCATACACTCTGAAACATATGTTATTGTCTTCGCTCGCGAAGTCGTAATATGCTTTGTCTTGTCGCGTCGCATCGCGTCCGTTTCGGTGTGCGCCCGGCCTAAGTGTAAATAGATTGAATAGTGTTGGAAGACGTTTTATTATTTCAACCTGAATATAAGTACCAGCACGTACAATGCTAATCAAGAAGTTATTTAATCAAATAATCTTATACCTTTTCCTGGTTAGTAAAACAAGTCATTATTTATAAATCAAGTTATTAAATATTCATCTATGGAGTACGGACATATTAATTCTAAAAACTCCTTCAATTTATTTAAAAAAATGTTAATGGATTTTGATGATTTAATTTGAGCAGGGAGGTGGTTATAGAGTTTCCTACCCATATACAAAGGTGTTTTTTCATAGAGAGCAGTTCTGTGGATAGGGAATTGAAGAATATCTCTGTGTCTCATGTTATATGGATGATCGGTATTATTTGACAAGAAAAACTGTAATTTTTTTTAACAAAGATACATAATTGATAAATATACACGGCATGAATTGTTAACAATTTCATTTGCAAAAATAGTGGGCGCATGAAGTACGAGGTGCTGTGTCAGTTAAAATTCTCAGAGCTTTTTTTCTGGAGAATAAAGATGCTATCCATAACTGGAGAGCTACCCCAAGCAATAATGCCATAACAAGCCCTAGACATAAAATAGAAATGATAAACAGTAAGAGCAGTATTTAGACCTGCTGTTTTATAGATTACTCTCAGCCCAAATAAAGCCTTGGCTAAAGATTTACTCAATTGTAACTGATGTTCTGTCCATTTTAAATTTTCATTTATGTGCAAACCCAAAAATTTAGTGTTTACTGAAGAATGAATTAGCTCTCCCGATTCTAACTTGATAGCAAAATTTTAGAATTTAACTGTGGATTATGGAAATGAAGCAAATGTGTTTTTGAGCAGTTGAGATGGAGACCATTTTGTTTGAACCACAGTTTCATGGTGTTTAAATTTTCAGATGTTTTAATGGATGCAATTGAAATAGATTGGGCTTTAATCAAATATCCTAGTATTTCAATCAAATATCCTACAGTAGTGTGTATATAGGACCACATGTTATAGTTTATTACAACCTATATACACACTACAGTGTAAAATATGTAGACGGATTGATATTTTTTAACTTATTATAAATGTAATCTATACTTTTAAACGAGGTTTTTAGACATGATACTCCTAAGATAGGGCCAGCTTAGGAGTCAGATTTGCACATGGTTTCATTTGTAGATTACTATATCACTATTTTGAGACAGGGACCTCACATAGTGTCTATTTTAACCTGAATATGAATGAGAGATGAATGTAGGATGATTGTGGCGCAATCTTGTAGTCTTGTTAGGAGAATGAATAATTTTAGATTTCCATACTTTGTGCTATTTCCGATTTTCGACAGTTCCAATTTTTTATTTGAAAAATTTCTCTATAAAGGCATGAGTAAATTCAGTAACTTAAAATACATAATTTCAGTCCTAGTGTCCCTACCCTTTTGTGTTCTGGTTGATTTGCTATACTCGACCATAAAATGTCCCATAATTATCAAATTAAGTTATTCAATTTTAAATTAAGTAATAACCCCGTCGCAGCAGACCTGCGTACTCAGCGAATTTCCAATGGAATTTTGAATTATTTACTTTCCCCATAAAAACACCATAGGATCGAGTATGTAGGTTTGCTGCCATTGGGAGTTGTTAGAAAATCTAAGTTAATCAATAATTGGTGAATGTAAACACAAAATTGTATCAAGCTTTGACAATTTTCATTTTCCCCATAAACCCCATGGGGGTGAGTAAGTAGGTTTGCCGCCATATGGGTTTTGTTAGCAAGTATAAGTTAAACCCTAATTAGATAATTTACATACCAAATTTGACTAAGTTATGTCAACAAATAGGTATGATATAGGGTTTTCTTGATTTCCCATAAGAATAACATGGAAAACACATTTTTGGATTTTCTCCGTAACCATTTAAGCTAAGTTAAAAATTCAAAATATTAAATTGTTTGTTTTTTAAGCTCTTTTGAATGGTTTTAGTTAAAATTCATGAATTTTTAAAATTGAGGTCCAAAAATGCCAAAAACCCAATTTTGACCTCTTTGAAACCCCATAAAACCCCGTTCCCATAACCCGACAAGGCTGGTTTGCGAACTCATGAAAATAGACCTGGTCTTACACCTTCATACCAAATTTGATCAAAATCGGAGGTCCGCTTCAAAAGTTATCGGTACCACGGACACACACACACACACATATATATATATATATATATATATATATATATATATATATATATATATATATATATATATATATATATATATATGAAAATGAACGAACGGTGTTTTTGGCTTCTGGGGACCTCAAAATGAAAAAGTAAAGTGGTCCCGGGCTTACTTCTTACCATGGCTACTACCGTAATAGCGTATTCCCTATAGGGAAATTCGCTAAAAATGTAACTGTAATAACAATCTGCACTGTAACAACTGAGGGAGGTGCACCGACACAATAATTCATCCAGGAAAAAATCATTGTCACCATTATTTATTTTAAAATTTTAGAAAGTTGAGTGAAAATAGGTTTAGTTTGTAACTTTTTTTAATGTTGACCTAAATATGTAAATTGGATTATATTAAACTAAGTACAGTGGTACTTCAATAGAAGTACAATAGACAAGAGGTACAATAACAACAACCTTACAATAGACTACATAAGGTAGCAAAGTTTATGTTCTTATGAGTAATTTAGGAAATTTAATTTAAAATCCAACAATGTAAAAGCTAACAACAAAAACATTAGGTACATAAGTACAATAACTTGTGCATTTTTGTCGGAGGGAGGGGGGGGGGGAATTTTTTGGGGGGATTCGTGCTTTGGCTTTTGGTGGGGATGGGCAACCCTGGTCGTAAAACCTGATCGAAGTACATTGACGGCCCATGAAAATACACAAGATGCGAGTGAAAACAAATTATCTGGGACAACAATTCATACAATCACATTAAATAATACAGTATAGTAGGATTGTACATATTGGTACATGATGAACGTAGACTAATCGCTTACCGCCATAGAGAAAAAATTCAGTTATTGTTCAATTACGTTTAAGA
This sequence comes from Neoaliturus tenellus, assembly GCA_030545055.2. NCBI lineage: Eukaryota > Metazoa > Arthropoda > Insecta > Hemiptera > Cicadellidae > Neoaliturus > Neoaliturus tenellus. Next base: position 101,578,781 of record CM061531.1, read on the forward strand.
ATTTCTGGAAGAAATTCTTAGTTAAAGTTATTTCTTTGAAATCTATAAGATTTTGGGTTGTTAATTTCAATAATGAAGCCATAAGGCCAAAATCAATTTTTATGATATTTTCTTCTTTTATGGTGGGCCCTTTAGTTTTCCAAGAAAATAACACACCACACTAAGAGCTATTACAAAGTTAAAGTCCATTTCCTAGTTCAAATACACTGTCATGAGGGATAAGCATAAGGGATATACGCATCATCATGACACTAGACACCAACAAATAAAAATGTTCAACAAACTTTCTCAAGCTATCAGACTACTTCCACTGCCAATTTTTAAAATTAGCCTTTATAAGTGGTTAAAATCTAAAGTTTTTTATTCCATACTTGATTTTTTTACTGTAACATGTCTGACTGTTAAATGTTATTTATTTATATGTTCCTAATTTTTAAGTTTTTATGTTTCTGTATTAAGTTACCTCTCTGAGAATTATATACACAAGAATTTAAATGTTTTATTGTGACTTATATATCTGACTTTTGCCTACTGTATATTGTATTTTATGTTTAACGGCAATAACATTTTTGTCTAGTGTCTATTGTTACAGTCGCTCAGACTGCCACATTGCACTTGTGGCGACCATATTGGCTGTTGGAAGGATGTTCGTTACATGTGCGGGGAACGACCAATTTGTCCTTCTCTGACTTTTCGTGCTGACGACCATGATTTGCAAGCATGTTGGTCCATGTGTGGGTCTTAAAAGATTGTGTCAAGTGATGAACCTTAATGTCTGCAAGGTCGAAAATATATTACTCCAAGTTTTAATGTGTGGAATAGTAAACCCAAAATGTAACAGTAGAAGGCCTGCTATCAAATATTTACCTTGCTGCATTTTTATTCATTCAATTGCTTCAATTCCTAACATGTTCAATAAATGGTAAAAATAAAAAAAAATTGAACATTAAAATACTGACTTAAAACAAACTTAATTTATTATAACTGTTCAACTTTGACTGTTTCAACTAGTAAAACATCAACTTTTTGTATTTTATATACAAAAAACAAAACAAATAATATAATTATGTCATAGAATATTTATGTTTTATAGTATGGTACCTCGTAATCAATATAGCGATCTAACGTTTAGGCCTGGGGCCTACCTTATTCGTCTTTGAACGGTTTCAGTTCTATTGTGGGTCTGCTAGGCTTCTTTCCTTATTTGTCGTCGTCGTCATCAAAGTCCTCATCTAAGTCAACCCAGTCACTGATCCACTGGGCCATTTTAGATGCACTGTTTGATGCACTGGTTGTGAAATAATCTCCAATTTCTGGCTTTGCGTCAGATGGGAAGAGAGTATTTCTACATTCTTTCTTAGTGGTTGGGAAATCCTCTCATGAATCTGGTCTTGATTGGAGTTTTCCGATCTGGCTAAAACAGAAACTTTTTACTTTGGGAGGGTCATCAGTTAAATCCTCCTCACCGAACAATTTTCTAATAATTTCTCCTTGATGGGTTCGAGTAAGAGCTATGAAATTTATTTTTTTGTAAAAGATTTTATCACAATACTCGCATTTGTAGTCCTTCAGAGCTACCTCTGAGCTTCTGAGCTGATTGGTTTCATGGTGCCTTATGTTTTTGCAATGTTATTTGGCTTTTAAAAGCGGCATTGCAAAGTCGACAGATATACTCCTTTTTTACTGTATTACGTTGCTCACTGTGTACCCTCAACAAATCTGTAGCCTATTGAGGGCGATGTAACTGCAATCGTCACATTTGGGGAAGTGAATGTCTTTCGGACGGGCAATGTTGTGCTTCGTATAAAGATGATGGAAATGATACTGATGCCTATTTGCTTTGTATCCACAATACTCACAAATTTTTATGTCTATTCGTTCTTTGTGGACTTCTTGCAGGTGCTTCCGGTACTCGTAATAAGTTTCAAACTGGATGGGGCCGTTGTCATTCCCAAAAGGCACACACGTTCATGGACCTGTAGTATTCTCTGCTCCATTTAAGACGGGAGGAGGGGTGGCTTGCGTTTTTGATGTTGCACTGCCTCGAATTACTTCAGATACTCGAGTCCTTTTGTCTAACTGAAACACAAAGAAAGCCAATATCACTGGCATATCAGAGAAAATTTTCAAATTTTCAAGGCATCTCAGGGCTGGCCTTAGCCTGCGCGGGGCCAGAATGCAAACCTCCAGTAGGGGGCTTTCCCTTCTCCTTCTATGGAACTTTTTTTTCTACCCCTCCAAAGCCCTAAGATTAATCCATGATTAACCCTCCAGAGCAGGGGTGCCCATCCCCCCCAAAGGTGATGGCACATTCCCCCCCAAAACCATATAATGCCCCCCCTCCCAAAGTGGAAACCTGTTTGAAAATACTGTATTTATTTTAGCTAAGCATATAAGCATAAAAAAAAGAAGTAAGATTTCTTGGACTAAATTTAAATTACAATTTAAAATGGGACACACATGTAAACAAAATTTGTAAGAAAATGTCCTCAGGAATATTTGTGCTAAGAAGAATGAGAAATTATTGCAGTCAAGAATCATTGAAAATTATTTATTTTGGATTAGTTCATTCACATCTAAGCTATGGAATTTCTATATATGGAGGAACTACAAAAAACAATTTACTAAAAATATTAAAAATTCAAAAACGTGCTATTCGGACTATCAAAAATATTAAATTATGTAATAAATCCAAAGAAAATTCATGCAGAAATCACTTTGTGGAACTAAATATTTTAACAGTCTTTGGGCAATATATTTATGATACAATATGTTTCACAAAAAATAGCAAAATTGAAGTGGAAGACAACTTTAAGACTTATCAAACAAGATATAAAGAAGCTAGGAATGAGTATCACCGAACGGAACTATTCAAAATTAATCCTTATTACAATGGAAAAAAATTTCTTAAATACATCCCAAGTGATATTTTGAAAATAGATGATTCAAAAAAATTCAAGAAGAACCTGAAATTATATTTAATAGAAAAAGTTATATATTCTTTTGAAGAATTTTTTCAAGAGATTTAAGTTCCAAATTTTTGTTTAAATTATCTTAAGTGTTAAATTTGAAGAACTTTTCAGAAGATATAGAGACTCTCAAGTTAAAATTTTATGTCAAAATTATCATTAGTGTTTCACTTTAACTATAGACAACTTAAAATACGTACGTTATGTATGTTGTTGTCAATAAATAAAAATAAAATAAAATAAAATAAATAAAATAAAATAAGTTGCATATTTAAAAAAAATGGAGATAATAAAGGAGTTTTTAGCTATGAATTCATGCACATTTCCACAACAAACATTTTTTCTAAAAAAAGTCAAAGATTCTCAGTTTTTTTATGGTTACAAACTTGCTATTTTTGTTAGATAATTTAAATTGGTGATTTAATTTTTTATAGTTCTGGGGATATTTAGCCCTGAAAATTAAAAATTACTTCTGTTTTGGAACAGTAAAAGTTCGAAATGTCTAAATTTGTTTGAGTATAGGGCACTTATTTGCTATACATAAGCCACTATTTATCTTTAGGGTTTTTTTTAACTAAGGTCATAAAAAACGAATCACTGAACATTGTGTGAGAATTTCACTTTTCTATGTTTTACGGTTTTGAGTTCTGTTTGCTTGAAGTCAGCCACGTCATCGATGATCGCTGCAAACGCATCTTCCGTTTACGGCCTCGTCATCGAACCAGCTACACATACTCAGCCAAGTTTACAGCGCTCTGCAGTGGCTAGATTATATTCATTGTTGATGTGATATAGATCAGAAATACTTACAAAAGTTATTTACAGTTAAAATAACACACACAGCTAATCAATATGCAAATAATGTGTGTAACGTGTGTGTAGTCGAGTAATTAATAGTAGTATAGTGCAATGCCCCACTACAAAAGTCACGGCGAAACTACCGTACGGCAATGTAGAGAATACACGGCAAAACTGCCGTGGCTCTTTTCCGCCATGACGGCGATTTCGCCGTGCCGTCGTCGTGTATGCCCCATTTACTCCAATGTATCTCTACATCACTGCGACTTCGCCGTGGCGGTGGTTTCGCCGTCACGGCAGTTTTGCCATGCCGTGTGTCCCCGGGCTTACATTAGGCCTACGTGTTTTGATCCAGAACAACAGGACTGACAGACTCTCCTATCCTAATTTGTATTGACATGTTCATAAGATTCATTGTTTGACTACTGCAAATTAGTACTTATTAACATTAAAAACCCCTTTTTCAATTCCCCCCCAAAAATTTCATTCCCCCCCAAAATTTTTTCCAATGGCGCAACTTGCACCATTAGTCCCCCCTGTGGGCGGCCCTGCTCCAGAGGTCGCTTAAAATTTAAAACGCCGTCTCTCGCTCAAGGATTTTTCCTCTGGGTTTTAAATAAATGCACAAAATGTATTCTAAATAATATTGTTGTTTGAAATAAAAACAGAAAATGATTATCAAATAGATTTCACGCTATATCCCTGCAAAACAGAGCAAGAATGGTACAGTTAATTTAACAAATGTAATTATTATAACTATTATGGATTATACAAAACATATTTAACTTTTTTTACTTAAAACTTAATATTTTTCAATAACAGTTTTGTAAAATAGTATAAAAATAGTAAAAATAACGTTTTGGAGTACAAATAAAAAAGCTTTTGTATAAAACTCAACTATCAGATTATATAAAAAATACTATGAGTTTTTCCTGTATAAACCATAAATTAAATATTATAAAAATGATACTACAATCAATTCAAATAGTTATACATGGAAAAAATAAAAAGTTACTTCAAATAAAAACAAATCTAAAATGGCAACTGTAGCCTAAACAATTACAAATAACCAACTAAAAAACGATCGCACACGGACTCTTCCTCCAGGTTCACAAAACACACAAGGACGCTCACGGAGCAATCGTCCAGCACCTCTGGACAGCGCTCGCCAAACTGACCCTGGACGCTGAAAGCGGGATAAGGGTGCGTCAAATGCATGGTGAGGAGAGGGGCGACAGCTACACAAAAGTACAGTGCTGTCAACCCCAAGATAAATATTTCCCACAACAAAAAATATTGACCCGGAGGATTCCTCCGCTTGGCGTCCTCTCGAGGGTTAAGAACTAAATAAAAATTAAATAAAGGCTGAGAATAATGAAGATTGTGACAAATGAAATGAAATAATAGGTTGAAATGCAATAAATTCTATAGTAAAAAAAAATATTTATATTAAGACTCCGCGCTAAATATTTGCAAATATTCTAAGCTTTATTAAGTTTTAACTAACAGTATTTTCTTACTAGAATTAGAAAGTTCAGAAAGTTATCTTTGGAATGGCGTACAATCAGGGTGTCTAGCAGAATTCATAAATCCAAGTTCAAGCCATATAAATCAAATTAAACGAGTGATCTCAAAAGTCCACATCAGTTTTCAAGAACGTTTTATTACTATTCACAATAACAATAAATAACAATAACAAAAATTTCACGGAGGAGAATACTAAATATGGGTAAATTTGAAAAAAATATTAAAACTTGAATTTTTTAATTTTTATTTAATATTTACTGTCATTTGTTTTATCCTACCAAATACAAAATTTATTGACTGTTTTAATCAATAATTATGGAGTTATTTAGGGAGCAAAATAAACAAATTGAATTTCCAAATTTGTTATATGAAATACACAATATTTTAGTTTTTTTCAGACCTTTGGCCAGATATATACTAAGTACTCACCTACGGCTCGATGGGGTACCCCATGCCCCCTGGTTGGTTTCAACGAATTCGTTAATAATAATAATAATAATATTCTTTATTTGTCACAAGAATGTTCATACACATCATTGACAAAGTTTAAAAATTGCGAATTTTTTATTATATAAATTTGTAACGGTGCAATTCTCGGTGGTGTTAAAATTGCACGCTACAGCCACGGAATCGCTCAATCGGGTTAAATGTCCAGGGTTCTAAATTGATTTTGGCTAATTAATTTAATTTATTTGAGGGCTCAGACGCAAGGTAAAATGAACATATAGTTCTCAAAGCAAATCCTTAGCTCATCATAGCCCTGGAATTTGGAAAAAGGTGAACTTAGATTCCCCGGTGAAATTCTGATTAAAATAATAAAAACTAAAATAAGCCACGCGGCCAAATGAAATTAACGATTTCTTCAACTAAAACGCAAGTATCAGGATTTCACCGACTAGTTATCGCCAATTGATAATATCAGGCTTCTATTTAATTAATTTAAATTACAAATATAATATTCAATTTAATTGATAAAAGTCCCAAAGGGTTTTCCGGGAGCTGTTTCGCCCCGGGCCTAACGCTGATAAAATATAAGTTTTATTTAATTAACAAGTACTTTTTATTCCCAGGGTTAGTTCGCCCTGAGCCTACAATGGACTGATGTAAATCGATTCAAATAAAATACAATATCGTACTCCGGTCAACCACGCGGTCTACCGGCTAACAAAGTATTCTTAAGTGCGTAAAACAATTCCTTATACAAGTTATTTAATTAACTTAAATAAAGCAAAATTATAATAAAGAGTCTGAAACTATAATGTACTACGCTGCAATATACGACTACGGTTACCGTACCTGAACACATAACGCAGAATTAGGAATCGCCTCGTCGGACGCCCGACGTTTATTCTATTAATCTGGCTAGGGTTCAACCCGAGCAGCGGTAGAGATGCGGCGGGCTATTCGCCAGGCCATCGACTGGTGGTGGACCTTGTCGGCTACTCGCCTGACGAAGGACTGACGACGGGCCGACGGGTCCTGTTCCCGGAGTCGAGACGACGGCTCTCCCCACCACCGCCGCGCATGCGCAGCACGGTCTCCAAGTAAAAGTCGGAACAGCTGATTCCTCGGTGAGGCGCGCAAATTCAAACCGCCCGAACGCTCGCTTCAATTTAGACCCTTACACCCCCTACTTAGTTCGGGGTGAAGAAAAAGAACCGAAAAGAAAAAAATGCTTTTGCTTCCTCTCTTACTTTAAACAAGCTTAGCTTGCGGTTGGGGTTTCCGAACTTTGACGCGGAAGAAGGTCCCATCCTCGTTCCACCTACGGATGGTATAGAACCTGTTTGTCCGTGAGCTACGTTTGCCAATGTCGTTGTCTGGGCGCGTAGAGGCGTCACACGCTACCAGCCGAGTCTCGGGCGTAGGTGGAGACAGAGGTGGCGTTTTCACAACTTGCTCACCTCGGCCAAAGTAATTATTGCCAACTCGGTTGGCCGTCTTTCGGAAACCAAAATGCCCCGTGGTGGGCGAGTCATGGTTCTCACGCAAAACAACTGGAAGTTTCCAGTTTTCCTTTTGATCCCCATATTTTGATCTTTTACGATCACCTTTGGGCAACTTGTCCTTCTGGATTACAAAATTTGAGTTGGAACTAGGATTTTTCCTATTTTGGTCTTCTACACGCTGGTACCACCTGTCCGGCGGAGGTTGGTCTATTTCGACCGAACCGTCAGTAAGGGCCGATTCCATTTCTCCCATCGGACATACCGCAGTGTCGGGGTCGTCATTCCCCTTGGATGAAACCGCGTCTACTAATTGAGGTTTACCTCCACTATTCCCTGGATCATTTTGTTCCAAATGATCTGTACTACTGTCTTGATCATTTTGTTTCAAATGACCAATTTCAACATTAAAAGTAATTAGTTTCAATCGCTCTAGGGTATCCATTCCCAGAATCACGTCACAAGTTAACGTGGGCAAACACACTGCTCTAAATTCATTTATCTGCCCGCCTAAAATACCTTCAAATTCGTACACATAGTTTTGTCTAGTGCACGTACCATCCGCGAGCTGTACAACCGTTGAAACTTTATTAGCACCAATTCCCTGGTTTTCCAGGTGCTGTGCGACCTTTGAGCTAATTAGAGTAATGGCCGCGCCACTATCTAACAGTGCTAGGAACTTCTTCTCATGAATTTTAATATTTACATACGGCCTATTATCCTGCACGTCAGTTAAAGCTCCAAAACCTTCAGGAACTAATTTTGTTGGCTCAAAACATTGTTGCCAGCAGGCCCGGATTAACACTTTTTGACGCCCTAGGCCAAAGGTCAAAATTACGCCCCCCCCAGAAAAAAAACCAATCCGATACATTGACTTATTTTAATTCTCATTACTTTGGCTGTAGTATAAAAGCACAGAACTATTTAACGAAAGTGATGATTGGCATTTTCGTCACTTTACTCCGAGGACGTATTTGAAACAAATAACGGAGGTATTGTAATTTTTCTGCTGAAAAACAATGCTTTTGCATTAGAATTAATGCAAATTCAGGTTATTTTAAGAGAAAAATCGCAATAACTCCGTTATTTGTTCTCATGTCCTTACAAACTTGGTATCCTTATAGTTACATAATTTGATTTGTCAATTTTTTAGTCTCTAGTAAAAATTTTGAAAAACTTACCGTTTTTTAGATAGGCTATTTGACCTTACAAATTTAAAATGACCGCCATTTTTAAAATACACATCGGAAAATGATCATTATTTTCTCTTGAAATGGACATTGGTGTGTTAAAGATTCATGCCAAAATTGAACTCAATACAACCATACGTTGTGGAAATAAAAATTAATATGTTTAAAAAAATGGCTGCTGTGTGGGTAACTGGCGAAAAATTAATACGTTTTAAAAAATGGCTGCTGTGTGGGTAACTGGCGGCATTTGGACTTTATTACTATGATTTTTATATATGTTTTTTGTCCAGGAACAATGGCCTAACATGTTGGCAGGGAGTTCTGAAACACCCTGTATAATTGTAATACAGAAGTAAATTTAAATCCAGGGCAAAGGAACAAGGTCAAGGCAAGCCTTACAAGGCGACGGTCAAGGCAAAGGGGCGCCATTTACCGTCAATTAGGGGAATATTTACCGCTTGTCGGGGGCGCTCTTTACCGCTGATCACAGGCGCTATTTACGCGTATTGGGGGCCCTCTTTACAGTAGATCAGGTGCGCACTCTTTACAGCAGATTACGGGCGCTCGTTCCCGCCGAGAAGGAACCCCTCTATTTATCTCTCTATATTCTATTTACTCTTGTTATTAAAGAATTTAATAAAAAAAAGTGAAACCCCCCAAATTAAATTATATTTGCAGTTAAATAGTTTTTTGACTGAAACGTAGTATAAAAAATGCCCGTTTGACGCCCCCTCTCGGCTGACGCCCTAGGCCATGGCCTAGGTTGGCCTAGTGGATAATCCGGGCCTGGTTGCCAGTCGGAGGATTCAGGTTTTATTTTGGACTCGACGGTCCTCCGGTTACGCGACGCGTTTCTCGAGCGGCATTTACAGTCATCGGTTCTCACACCTGCGGTTTTACAATTAAAACATTTAATTGTCTTCGGCAACCTACAATACCGATAAACGTGTCCGGGTTTATCGCAATTATAACAAGTCACCGGGGAGCGAACAGATTGTTTCATCTGTCCATCCTTGTTATCTGCCGGCGCCGACCTAGATTGCTTATCTCGCGATTGATAAGCCGCAGCGCGGTTATTCCACCGCTGACTATAGTCGCCTTTGTCGTTACCGATCTTAATGTGATCATTATTTTTATAACCCATCTGTTTGTCATTTACAACATTTTGGTCAGTGAAGTTCTCATTGTTTCCTAAGGAATTGACACCACGGTGCCCACACGACTTATTGTCTGACTTCCGCTTTCCTTGGTAGGCTGTTTCCGCTACCAATGCCTCGGAGGGGTGAGGGGGAGGTCGGTACAACGCCTTTTCACGCCAGTAACTCTCCACGTGTTCTGCTTTTTTCAGCATCTCGTCCAGCGAGACTATTTCGTCTCGACTCATGGTTAATTTATAATCAGGCCTCATATTGTTATAAATAACATCGAGTTTCTCTTTCATTGAATAACCTCCACGCCTCCGCATTAACGTTGTAATAGCGACAACAAAATTCCGAAAAGGCTCATTTTCGCCTTGGGTCCTACGCCTAATTTCCTCACCAAGGTTTCTGTTATAGCCCGGAGGTAAATAGTACAAGTCAAAGCTGCGACGAAAATCATCATATGAAAGCCAAAAATCCTTATTGTTGCGGTACCATAACAATGCCGCACCGTGCAACAATTCAGGCAAAACTTTAAGAATACGCTCGTTATCAAGGGAATACGCTTCTTTTAATTCCTCAACACGTTCTAAGAACGAAATCGGGTCTTTATTGCCGTCGAACTTAACATTCCATTTCCGTACTAGCGTACACAATGATGCTGAGTCATTGTGTTTTATGCCCGTTGATTCGTGGTTACATCCAGATTGAACCGCGGTTGTGATAGGCTTATGCAGCTTACTATACACAACTCCATCGCCGGGAAGAGGCAAACTCGGGAAAATATTTTCACGGCTATCTGCGAGCGGAATATTTTCGCTTGCACGGGCTTTGATCGCAAAATCGGCTACCCTTCGGCAAACATCGTCTACTGACACGTGGGGCGGCATACCCAACAATTGAACAAGTTTTCCCAAACCCTGAGTTTCGGCCTGTTCCTGAGGAGGTAACGAATAGGTTTTAAATTGATTATCAGTCGCATTTTCAAAAGACCATGGATTTCCGGCGACGGACATAGCTCCCTCGCTCGTCGGAGTTTGCTTGGATTTTTCGCGGGGAATACCATCCTTCCAAAATTTCGCAAAACGCCGCCTTAACTCGTCCATTGTTCCAGACGTATCTAATCCATATTTATTCATCTCCAACTTAAGTTCATCTTTAGTTAACGTCCTAATCCAACTAGTCCTAGGATCGTCCTGGGAGGGTGATTTCCGTGAAAATGACTGAGTGTCCAGTGGTAGGCTCAGTTCGACAGTCGAGGGTATTGTTGTCACTACTGTACTATCAGTCGCTGGTATTGGCCTAGAAACCGTTGTTTTCGGGATCGTACCTACGCTAGTAGTCATAATGGAACTAGTTGTTTCACCAGTTGAACTAGTTGTTACACCAGTTGTTACGCTAGTTTTGTCTGATTTTGCTCCTTTTTCTCCTTTGTTTCGAACCGGAGAAGCAACGTAAAATGTGCTACATAAGAGCCGCAACCAAAGTCTAAGAAATAATCTAAAGAGTCCCATTTCAAAAACAATTAATTGCAATTAAATTCAAATTTTCGGGCGCCAGCCACAATGGCAGAAAATACCGAGATAATATAAAACTATCTTATTTCAGATAGCAAGCTACCTTATTCCAGGTAGTAATCAACAGTCAACGCTTTTAACGATGATTTCTTCTTGAAATTTACAAGTCCCTAAGCCCTACACAATTTATTCAGTCCCTGTTCGGCAGCGCCATTTGTAACGGTGCAATTCTCGGTGGTGTTAAAATTGCACGCTACAGCCACGGAATCGCTCAATCGGGTTAAATGTCCAGGGTTCTAAATTGATTTTGGCTAATTAATTTAATTTATTTGAGGGCTCAGACGCAAGGTAAAATGAACATATAGTTCTCAAAGCAAATCCTTAGCTCATCATAGCCCTGGAATTTGGAAAAAGGTGAACTTAGATTCCCCGGTGAAATTCTGATTAAAATAATAAAAACTAAAATAAGCCACGCGGCCAAATGAAATTAACGATTTCTTCAACTAAAACGCAAGTATCAGGATTTCACCGACTAGTTATCGCCAATTGATAATATCAGGCTTCTATTTAATTAATTTAAATTACAAATATAATATTCAATTTAATTGATAAAAGTCCCAAAGGGTTTTCCGGGAGCTGTTTCGCCCCGGGCCTAACGCTGATAAAATATAAGTTTTATTTAATTAACAAGTACTTTTTATTCCCAGGGTTAGTTCGCCCTGAGCCTACAATGGACTGATGTAAATCGATTCAAATAAAATACAATATCGTACTCCGGTCAACCACGCGGTCTACCGGCTAACAAAGTATTCTTAAGTGCGTAAAACAATTCCTTATACAAGTTATTTAATTAACTTAAATAAAGCAAAATTATAATAAAGAGTCTGAAACTATAATGTACTACGCTGCAATATACGACTACGGTTACCGTACCTGAACACATAACGCAGAATTAGGAATCGCCTCGTCGGACGCCCGACGTTTATTCTATTAATCTGGCTAGGGTTCAACCCGAGCAGCGGTAGAGATGCGGCGGGCTGTTCGCCAGGCCATCGACTGGTGGTGGACCTTGTCGGCTACTCGCCTGACGAAGGACTGACGACGGGTCCTGTTCCCGTTCCCGGAGTCGAGACGACGGCTCTCCCCACCACCGCCGCGCATGCGCAGCACGGTCTCCAAGTAAAAGTCGGAACAGCTGATTCCTCGGTGAGGCGCGCAAATTCAAACCGCCCGAACGCTCGCTTCAATTTAGACCCTTACAAATTACTAAGTCAAAATTTTGGTTTTTGGTTTTTTTTATTCCACCAGATGTTAAGCTATCAACAAAACCAAAAACATTCAGCACCCCTATGATGTTTTCTTTTATTTTGCAGTCAGCTGTCTTTCTCTACATTGAATTAGGCTAGCTGGTTTGTCAACAAAGATAATTGTTTACTTTTTTTAGCAAACTTTTTTCATGAAGAATAGTACAATCTAAGTTTGTTTTTATTCCTTAGTTAACTAAATGACCGGTATATAGGTTTCGGATGTGAATTGCCCCTCGCCACCCAACCCCCTACTCAATGGCCAACTAGTCATCTCCTGACAATAGCGGGCTCTCATTCTTGCCCTGTTCATACTTCATAATCGGATGATTGGGAGATCGTCAAAAATTCTTCCCTTCGGTTGGGGCTTCGCGGAGTGAGTTCTTCGTTCATCACGCTATTCGTATCTTGCTAACTTTTAGTCTGGAAGGTTTGGCTGCGAACAGTGCTGTGTCTTGTGATTGTGTGGAGTTTTTGATTCGAGAAGCGAAAAGTGTCTTGTGCGTGATATTCGGTGGTGCTTTGGGGTTCTTCGAGTAAAATCAATTTAAACAGGATATTCGTCATTCAAAAGAAAGCAATCAGAGCTATCTGTAGACTACGCCCTATGAACTCTTGCAAAGAGAAATTTAAAGAGCTGCAGATCATGACACTCCCTTCACTTTACCTGTTTGAAGTCATCAATTATATAAAAGAAAAAAAATTGATAGAGCCTCATAGTCATTCTTACTTCACTAGAGACCGTTATGTCAATCCGTCTGTTCAGCATATAACTTAAAACTTTTTTAAACAAAACCCAGTTATCTTGGTGTTAAATATTTTTCTCAATTACTGTCAACAATCAAGAATATTGAAAATTTTAACAGTTTTAAGAAGAACTCAGGCAGTACCTCATCGATAAGTGCTACTATGATCTACCACCTTTTCAATAATCCAGATTTTTTCCCCGTTCTTTCATTTTCACCTTACTACAACCTGATTGGAGAGCGTCAAGAGTTGACGGCTAATTTTTAGTGTAAGAAGAAATCAAAGACGGGTCCCATGGCTTCGTGGTCAATGGGACGGACATAGGAGGTAACAGAGGTAACAGGTAACAGTCATTGGCTGTAGGCCACTTCATCCGATGTTTGAGGAGTTTTGAAAACCGTACATTTCATCCGAGGGTCAGGTCAAGCAAAAAAGGGTCATTAGTACGATCAAATGGAGCTGCCAAAATAGTACACTTCATCCGATGGCCGGCGGTCGGCGGTTAACCGCCGTAGTACACCACCGCAGTAAAGTATTCCACCTTAGCTTAGAGGGGTATGTCGCACTGGCTTTATTAAATAACCATCTACATTGGGAACTGAATTACATTAATTTAAATTGTGTTGTTATCCTGTACCCGTATTCAAATATAATTTAAAATACCCATGTTTCCGGAAGGAAGGGGTGTGGGGTTATATACTTGCCCTGGCTGAATGGGATGTGTTGCTTCTCAAACCCCGTTTAACTAATTAATTTACGATAAGAGCGATGATGAATATTGTATTAAATTATGAAATCCAATACTTTTTTACATTACTTTTAGAGAATTTTCCAATAGAGAATACGCTATACAGCCACGGTGAGACCTAAGCCCGGGACCTTGTTACTTTTTCATGTTGAGGTCCCCAGAGGCCACAAACACCATTCGTTCATTTTTATGTGTCCGTCGTACTGATAACTTTTGAAGGTGAAACCGATTTTGATGAAGTTTAGTATGAAGGTGTAAGACCAGTAATTTAATGTTTTCGCGTACCAGCATGATCAGGTTATGGGAACGGGGTTTTATAGGGTTTCAACGTGGTCAAAAATAGGTTTAGGCATTTTCGACCTCAATTTTCAAACTTCAACAATTCAACTAAACCCGTTTTAAAACCTTGAATAGCAAACAAATTAGCATCTTGAAATTTTACCTTAACTTAACATTCTACGAAGAAAAGCCAAAAATAGGTTCCCCTGTTAATCTTACGGGAAATCAACAGAACCCTGTCTCTTGCTTATTTGTTGACATAACTTGGTAAAATTTGGTTGTACATTCACTAGGTAGGCCGGTTTCTTTGATATTTCCTTACAACACCCATTTCTATTAGATTACTGGAAAACATTAATAATGTAATTTTCATTAATTTAATACAGTTCCCAATGTAATATTTATTTAATAAACCCAGTGCAACACACCCCTCTAGAGTGGATTTTTCTACCGCGGCCGTTAACTGCCGACCGACCGCCGGCCGTCGGATGAAGTGTACTATTTTGGCAGCTCCGTTTAAAGGGGTACCAATGACCCTTTTTTGCTCGACCTAACCCTCGGATGAAGTATACGGTTTTCACAACACCTTAAAAATCGGATGAAGTGGCGTACAGGCACAGTCATTTTCTTTTCACTTCCAAATTAGAAATCACCTTCTAATACACTTCCATTCAGCTTTTCTATAACATCTTTAGCAAAATTTTAGTCGTTAAGATTAGTCATTTTTTAAAATAAAACTCATAGTGTGTCAATACAAAAATGTAAACAAACACTCACTGTAATGTTCCAGCGCAAACTGATTTTACGATATACACGTGGTTTCAGAAATGAAACAGCTGGAAAAATCATGGGACACAATACTATCAGTTTCGAAATAGTATATATTTGTAGCATATTAGTCGAAAGTAGCGTTTTGCAGGCCCCAAGATCGTGTTTCAAGTTCGAGACGAAGTCGAGAACTTGAAACGATCGAGGGATGGCAAAACGCTTTCGGCCCGAGTTACGACCGATATTTTTCATCACACTACACAATTCAATTATTTCTGAACAAGTGAAAAAATTACTTTTTCGTTTATAACAAACAAAACATACCCTCAACTAACCCAGCATAATTTTAGGACAGGTTTTTAATTTGATCTTTTACACGTAATTCTAACGGTTTAGAGAACATTGACAGTTGAAATTTAGATTTTTCCTATTAGAATAACAAGGAACAAATTTCCAAATCTATTCCTAACATTTTTGGAAGCTAACATGTCTCAGCACGAAAATGTCTTAGATACTTTTAAATATGTTGCCAACTTAAATTTTCAGTTTTGTCCCTAATCATTATTTTTTTCCATAAAATATACAACAAGACGGAGATTAGTGAAAATGTATTCAAAAGTTTAGTAAAACTAATCACGTGATAATTGATGTTTTATGATAGTACATTATTTAAAATGAAGTTCTTAGACATTTTAATGCTTGGAAAGTTCTGTTTTATGTAAAATGTTCAGATATAATGAATGTGAAATTTTCCCCAATTTTTTTTCAAAAAACCTTAATTTCAATTTCTTTATTCTTCTAAATTATTAGAAGTAGAGTTAAAGATATTAAATTTTTAATTTGCCTTACAATTAATTACGTCTGGTCCACCCTGTATATTGAAATCAGTGTCAAACGATAGAGCGTAACCGGGTCACCTACAACAGTACAATTTGTTTTTGTAAAAAATATTATAATTTTAAAAGAGGAGCACGCGTGGTATGTTACACCTGGTAAGTCAGTATCATATTTGCACGATAGCGCTCCCAAAAATTTGTTCTTAACTTGGGATGGCACTTAATTTCTAACAAACTCATAAATACTTACATAGTAATAAATAAGTAATAAATACATCATTGACTTAACCTGATAGCATGCTAATTTAAATTTTACCCTCAACAAAAATTTTAACTAAAATAGCAGATTGCACAATTTATTGCTCTTTTAGTGCGTACTAAGTTAACGTTGAATTTAAAAAGGTGGCAGTATAGTATTTTCATTTCAACTATAAAGCTTTCTATTTCCTGCCATACTGAAAACTCTATGAATTCGTTCTGAAATTTTTACAATTCCTTTCTTGTTATTACAAAACGAAGGTTAAATTTTATTAGAAGTTATAACACAATATTTTATTTTCATCTTTAAACCTCTTTTACTTATTGTTTTGCCAAATTTGAACATTACTAACTAAATTATCTGCAATTTAAATATTGTTCTCAGCTAACATACCTAACCTACTTGAGGAGTTTGTGGTTTTAGTCTAAATTGTACTTTTCTGCCAATGACAAGCGTCATCACGTCCTTGAGAGTTAGTTATGGATGTAAATAGAATGTGTGTGAAACGTTAGCTTTACAGTCAGATTGTTGTGAAATTATATTTTAGGCTTGCGCTCTAACGAAGAATCTGTTGGTATTTAAAAATTGTTACATAGCTTATACTGTTACAAGCAAGATATAACTGCCTGATAATTGAGTTACTTGACATTTTGCTGTACATGTATACATATACCAGAACAAACTTGATATTTATAATTTTTTCTGTTAGTTTGGATTAGCTGGTTCACAGTCTGTTCAATTCATTTAAATTAACAATGTCATGTAAAATATTTAAATAGTTGTGACATTTTAAAGCATTTTATTATTGCTTTATTACTTTTAATCTCGAGCGACCAAAGGATATTTTCATCAGGATATTTACAAGTTTTATGAAATCGTGAACTTTGAGTTATGGCATTCACAGTTATAACTTCACCAGTTATATCTATGACTTAGTGTCAACAATAAATTTGGTTTTTTTTAACGAATTCGGGGCAACCCCTAAGGGGGCATGGGGGCGGAGCGGTAAGCGAACGGTAGGCGAGTCATAATGTATACAACATATGTTTTTTGTTTATTCTGACGGATATATCCATCTTTATCTTGTAAAATAAAATTGTTGAGATGGATGTATCCATTTTCAGCCCTGACCAGAAATGACGTGTGAGGGATATATCCGTCAATAGCCCGGGAAGGGTTAGTAATATAATATTCTATTGTTGGGAGGAAGAATGTGTAAGTTATTTCATATTGTTTATTTAGAACAATGATCAATCATTTTTAAGAAGCCTAATAAATTTACGTAAGACTCTTCTTAGTAAAAAGAATTTTTGAACGGTTTTATTCCTCAGTATAAAATATGCATTTAGTTTTTCACATAAATAAGAACATTTTTATATTAATTTGAAGTTTGTTGAAACATAATAGAAAAATTATTTTGCAAGATAGAGGTACATTAGATAAAATAATTAATCAAAAGCTCATTCATTTTTTATTTATTAAAATGATAACAAGTATAACATATAAAAATAAAAACGTAAAAAAAGATAAAAAAGTTTTTCTTTTATGTACAAAATGTTAAAATACTTTACATTTTTCATGAGAAGTGTGACTGTTACAGATTTTTATTCTTAAAAACTCTTCTTAAATTAAAACCACAATATTTAATCTTGAGATCATATTTACTCCTTTGCAATTAAATAAAAGCTCAATTTCTTTAAGAAGTAAAAATCTCTAAAATTCCAATTTTTAATAAATTAAAAATTGCAAATCAACTTATTTCTTTTTTTATTGTGCTTGCAATTGACTCAAAGAATTCTTGAATCTTTTCAATAAAATTCGACCACTCATCAGAGTGTGAATTCTCGTCTTTCATTAAGCTATCTGTGTTTAGTGAAGACTTTGTAGACAGGTTTTGCCTTCCAGTTCCGTTTTTTAATGTAGTCTCTTGGATAGCTGCAGGTGTCAAATCTGCACTTGTACAATTTTGGTTCTGTGTTGATGCCATTGAACTACTATCAATATATTTATCATCTGTTATTTCAGTAGCTGTATTTTCTTCAAATTTATCATTTAAATTTTCCACTGAAAACTTTTTCTTATATTTATTATTTTTGGTTGAAAATATTTCAATACTTGTAGGATTAGTTTCCTTGTACTGTTTAGCTAATTCAAACATTCTCTCAATGCCGGTCTTATTTGACATAGTTTTAGATAGTGTTTTTTGCAGCATGGAGTTAAATACATTTTCATGGTCAGGTACATAACTTACAGGCTTATCTTTAACAATTTCATTAGTAAGTAGAGCTTTCATTTCCATTTCATTCATTTCAATATCTTTATTGATTGCTCTTTTGGATCTACCAGAATATAATTGAGACAAAACTCCTCTCAGTATTCGTTTTTCAGGTTCGATCGAAGAATGAGTTTTCGAATTCTTTAATGAGGCAGTCTTTGCCGTTTCAACATTTGAGCTCCTGAGAAATTTGTTGCTTTCGTCTTCTGCTTCAAAATCATTGAACTTATCTTTAACACAAGGATATCTTAAAGCTCTGCGCTGTCTGTTTAATTCAGTATTAGAATCACTTTTAATGTTTTCTTGCACCCATTTATCAGACACAATACCGTACAAGTTCACAGGAAACAGCTTATTGTTGAACAAAATATTTTCTGTACTATTGCTAAGTGGGACAACCCACTTTTTAATAGCTGAGAAATAATAAGGAGTGAGGACATCTGTGAAAGGGTTTTCAGGTTTTGCTCTACTTTCTGCATCCCCAGATTGATCAGATGTACTCTCTATTGAGCTCATGTCACTCGCACTGTTATCGTACACTTGTCTTGCTAAACGATGAATTAGGTATAAGCCTGATGAAGGATTTATCATCAAAGGCCCCTGCTGTTGTTTCAAATCCATTTTAGAAATTGGATCAGCCATTTTTTCTAATTGTGTTTTTGTTTGCTTTTTGTTTTCATCATTTAAAAAGCTATTCAAAACATCTTTCTTCATGTTAATTTCTCTTTTGACCTTAGACATTTTATTGGGTGTGATACTGAGTGTTGCTTTAGGAATAGTTAAATTTAACAAACGCTCTCTAGCTTTTTGTAACCTTTGTTTAATTATTTCAATACGTTCTTTGTACTTATCAGAAATTGTTGTGTTTCTGGAGAGTCTAGCTTTAAAAACTGGTATTGAGAGTTTTTGTTTATTATTAAACTCCTTGAGCTTATTGTTAAATAGATCGATTCTCTTTGGCAAGCTCAAATTACGGTTCAAAGTTAAAACCTGAGGAATTGATAGTGCAGGTAGAGTTAATGTTGCTTTTACAGGAGGCGGTAAAATCTTGTTTACAATTTTACTCTCACTATCAATTTTTGTCTTTTTGTCAAACATTTTTTCTGTAGTCTCATTTATCATGTTTGTATTGTTTAGAGCAAACTCAGGAATATTCTTGGTGGCTGTCTGTGTTTGTATATCAGGTATTTTAATGTGTTGCTGCTGATTCAAGTCAATCTTGACATCTTGATTATTATCTTCTACTTTCTTTATATTTAACGTTTTGTTTATAATAATTGGTTTTACAGTTGAAGCTAAACCACTAGTTACATCTGTAACCTTAACATGTTTAATCTCTGTAGAGTATGTTTCTGTAGTTGAGTCAAGGGCTAAAATTTTAGTACTTAACAATTTTAACAATGGCTGATCTTTGTCATTGCCTGTTACTTTCTCGCTTTCTACTTGCTTTAATTCCATGCTAATACCCTCATAAATATCAGAGATCTCACTAGGGATAGTCTTAATGAATTCATTGTTCTCATTTTCTCTGTGATTATGCGGTAAATAATTGTAGTTTTCAAATTTGTAGTTGGACGGCATACCTTCAGTGGTTTTGTCAGCCTCCGAATTTATATTTCCTATGAACATATCTGAATTATTAATTGTCTCTGTTATACTTTTTCCGGAACTTTGTTTTGTAATGTTTTTATCATCTACACTTTCCATAGTTGTCATTTTTGTTATCACAGTTGGTTCACTTGATGGTGGAATGTCTGTTTCAGAAGTCGTTACTTCAGTGGCTTGAGTGATTGTGGTACTGATTTGACTTTTCTGTTCAATTTTGCCTTTGGCTAACGTATTAAAATTTTCGTCTAACAAAGTAGACTTCAATTCTTGATCATCTTCATATTGATATTTTATTTTAGGTTTCACCTCCTTTTCAATTACAATATTATTTTTCAGGTAAAAGTCAGGTTCCTCTGCTTTATTTTCTGCAATGGTAATATTTTCATCGCCAAACAATCCTTTGTTCTTGTCTAGGGTATGTTCTTTAGATGAAAATTGTCCTGTTCCTGAAACATGACTGGGGTTCGCGACGTTGCTCTCATATTCTTCATCGATCGTTTGCAAAAGCTGTTCACCTTCATTTGTTAACTCCTCCAGAAAATGCCTCATCTCTACTTCATCTGAATAATCCAATTTTTTGTAGTTTTCCTCATATTTTGGGGTTAACATTAGATTTTTATCCAGCTCATCAACTTCTTCCTGATTATTTATTTCTCTTTTAATACGTTTAGCAGGAAATTTCTTTTCTATTGATTCATAATCAGTTTCCACTTTTTTCAGACCTTGCAAGAATTTTTCTAGGTACTGGTCTGATTGTTTTGTTCTTTCAGTTTCATCCTCTTTAGAGTTTGTTTGAAAAAATGCATCTTCATGATTGTTAGGATATTTGCTTCCAATACTTTCTGCTTTTTCAGTTTTTAATTGTTGCTCAGAAGAGTAATTTTTTGACAAATAATATTTTCTTGAATTTTCTGTTGCTTGTTCAACTAATCGTCTATCTTCTTGTGGATTGTTCTTTGGCTTCTTTGTAACAGTCAATTTGCTTTCATTATCATTACAGTTATCACGTGACTCAGGCAATTTTTGCTTGGAATCAGAAGATTCAATTATTTCATCTTTGTCCTTTAGTGAAACATTAGAATCTATTTTTAATCCACCTAATATTTCATAAAACTCTCCAGGGAGATAATTAATATTGTCTTCTTCTTTGTTTGATGCCACTTTTGGAGTTTGTTCCTTACTAGCAATTTTACTTCCTCTTGATTGTTCTTTTTCAACAGAATATTCATTGTTCTTTTTCCTTGTTCTTGATGAGTCATGTGGTTTGTTCCTGCTAGGCACTGTTTCAACAGAAACAGCCAAGTCCCCAAAATTCTGGTTTTGTTCTTCATTCTCATACTGTTTTGATTGCTGCATTTTGTTCAAAATTTGTTTAAGTAGATTAACTCTTCTGTATAATGGAGATGTTTCATCATCTCTAGGTACACTATGCTCAAAATAATCATAACTGTCCGATCGCTTAAACCTTTTAATCCCAGTTTCCTCTAGTGAACCATTCTTCGTTTCAATATTTCTCATAGAACTCCTGTCATTTAATGGATTGAAGGAATCATTCCTCTCATGAAATGTCTCAATAAAAGATTTTTTTTCATTAATACTACCTACTGAAGGTTCTTTTTCTAGCTGCACATCTTCTGATATAAAATCATCATATTTTTTTGATATCACATAGGATAGTTTCATGGTATTATTCTCATTGTTATTCATTTTAGGTTGTTCAGTAGCAACAATATTGGTCAAGAAATAGCTGGTGTTGAAATCATCCTTTTTGCTTGTAGATTCCTCACCTACATTAGATTTTGTTAAATTTAACTTTGAAGCATCATTTAATTCAGTTTCTATTTTTTCCTGAACACTTTGGCCCATTGCCAACCCATTTTTCTTTTCAATATCATAAAAAATACCACCATTTTCAAAATGAATATTTCCCGATTTCATTCTTAGTTTATGTAAAATATATGGAGTTTTTGTGGTCGCCATAGGGATGTCTGAAATCTGAGACGAGTCTTCTTTCTTGAGAGGGTCTGGAAGTCTTACATCTGTGTTCACGATGCACGCGGGCACTTGAGCGTCAGGCAGGACGATGAAAAACACACTGCGAGCTGGCACGGAGACACTGGTCGGAGACACCCGACGCAGCATCCGAACTCGTGGAGAAAGTCTCGGCAAAACTCCATGAACCACTCGCAATCGCTGGCCGTTCAACAATAGGTCACTGTAACCAACACAACACAGGCATCGTCAGGTTGGTTTTAATAAGCTGTCAGGGGTAAAGGAACTAAGGGCGTTGTGCCCTAAAAAGAGTTTATACATTTTATAAAGAGTGTTAAAAAAGATGATCACTAGTTTTGAAAAAGAGGATTAAAAGGAAGAAGCATTATTTTGAAGTCTCAGCTTATAAAGCTGTAAGGAATTGTTGTAAAAAGTTTTAACTTAGATGAAATTTTAAGTTTGTGTCGTTCTTCTCACGTAACTACATATAAGATGTTACAAAAAACTTTAAAGGCAGTTAGTTTATGTTGTAAATTCACCAAAACAATACAACAAAAAGACTAACATATCAATTATTTTTCTCATTAAAAAACTACTTCTTATTTTGTACACAGTTACATTTGTTTACCATAAAGTTGGATAGAAATGAACAAGGTGGATTGTCATTATTGGGGAAAAATCCAGTCCAGATAAACTTTTATTATTACACATATTGTAATAACACATATGTCAAATAGCTCAAATAAATACCACAGGTAAGAATTAGACAATTTTTATGTTTGTGACGAATCACATTGAATACAAATAGTGATGATTATCAGCACACAGTTGCAACACAAGAACTGGAAAACTGTTACCAGCACTTAATTCAATTGACAAAAATTATATGGAGTAAAATTAACACAGTCATACTGAATATTGGTAATACAATACAGCACTTTTATGTACTGATCTAAAAATATAATCAGATTAAATTTACACAATTTATTCATTATTGGTAATGAATTAAGAAAAAAAATAAACTATAAATATAATTATTATATATTATTCTGCTAAGTATGGGAGTTTTTAAAACTTGATCCTGCATGTAAATCTTTGGGCATTGGGGTGAGAGGAAGGGGTGGAACGTGTTTAAACTGTAAACATACAATTTAAACTCGTAATTTAAACATTCCAGAGTAGCAAGTTTCCTCTAGTTTACTTTAAATCGTTATGTTTTATGGTACTTTGGTTTTATGTGCATCTCAACATAATCGTATGATGTAATAAGAACTTTAAAAAAATAGGTATCGCACAACTGCTTTTTTAGTTATTGACAGCACAACTGTAAATGAAAATCAAATCTATATGATTTTGTTTATTCAATTGCATTCTTCTGGGCCGGGTACTTTATCTAAAAAATGATCTTTAGTTTCATTTTAAAGCAGCCCATGTTCGCTTTACGTAAACAAAATACTTAATTCCATTTTCTAATTACAATGGTTATACTATTAAACTATTCATCACATTGTTATACTAAACTACTCGCCTTCGGCTCGATGGGCTGAATTCGTAAATTAATAAAAAGTCTCAAATATTAACCAGGCTAGTTCCACCGAAGTACTGGTAATCCACGCTAGTACGAACCGGCCAATACACACTACTCACAAACAACAATAATACAGTATTAAGATTTGATAATTGCCTTTGGCCCATTTTTAAAACCCCTAATACATAAAAGAATCAAATTAAGTTGTGAAAATTGAACTATGTAAATTTTTAAAGTATTATAAATTAAATTGGTTGTGTTAAAAATTTTGAGACACAAAATTATTATTTCATATAATTGAAGTAATTGTTATACAGTATTCTGGAAATTATAGAAATGGAATTATATGCATTAGAAAAATATCAGTAGTGATTGAGGTAGGTTGTAATAAAAAGAAAATGATAACAAAAGAAAGGTATTTTTAATTAAAACATATAATATATAAAATGAAGGTTTAAGATGCTTCAGCTCCACCTTGGGGAGGCTGAGAAACTCAGAATTCATGTATGTACCATACAAAGAAACGATGACAATTAATCTATTCAAGTTAATCAATTTTCAATGGACAATTGTAAGCCTAGCCACGTAACTTGACCAAAGAATTTGCACTACTATTCAGTTAAAATTATTGAATAATCAGCTGTTCCATGAAAATGAACAAGTAACGTAATCTCGATGTTCTTGGAAGAGTACCCCCTCTCCCCCCCCTCACCCATCCCAGCTGTTTTTGGCCATTCCTCAACTTATGTGGTGAGACTTATAGACCTACGTACTCAGCGAATTTCCAAAGTAATTTGAGATTTTGTATTTTCTGCATAAACACCATAGGTGACTATATGCAGGTTTGCTGCCAAGGGATGCTGCTATAAAATGTTAGTTGTTAGGAAATGTAATGGTTAGCTAAGGTAAATTTTAAATTGCATAATTATTCAGCACTTTTTAATTTTCCCCAAAAACCCCATGGGGTTGAGTAAATAGGTTTGCCGCCATATGGGTGTTATAAACAAATAACAGTTAAATCCTACCTTGTGAATGTACATACCAAAATTTAGCAAATTATGCCAATAAATAAGCGAGATACAGTTCATTGTTGATTTCGCTTAAGATTAATATGGGAACCCTATTTTTGGCTTTTCTCCGTAATCTGTTATGCCAAGTTAAAGCCAATCATGATTGTTCACAAACTCAAGAAAATAGACCTGGTGCTTATACCTTCATACCCAATTTCATCAAATTGGAGATCCCCTTCAAAAGTTATCTTAAAAATATTTGTATATATATATATATATATATATATATATATATATATATATATGAAAATGAACGAATGGTGTTTTGGGCTTTTGGGGACCACAAAATGGAAAAGTAACATGGTCTTGGGCTTAGGTCTTACCATGGCTACTATCGTAATAGCATATTCCCTATAGGGAAATTCGTTAAAAACCTTAGAGTTTAAAGAAACAAAATTCTTAGATTTACTAATAAATTAAATTAAAACTTAACCCTAGAAAGGTATCGTGTTTCAGTATGACGCTAAAGGTATCGATACGCAAATTTGACGTATTTATAGTTTTATTTTTTTTAGCTATATAATTACGAAATAAAATGTTCTAGGAATAAAGTTTGATTATTTCAATTTTATTTAAAATGTCTTAGGGTTTAGTTTGCTAATATACATATATATTCCTTTGATTAAAAAATATATATATACATATCAAAATTTAGCGTTTCTTCACTAATTGTTGAGGATGGCAACTGATAATTTGCAAAAAAATAAACCATTGTGTTTATAGGCAAGTTTTTTTATATTCTGTGCTATATATATATATATATATATTATGTGTGTTTATATAAATATATATTCATATATACATGTTTATATGTATACATATATAATATATATATAAATGCATTATGAGGGATTGTGTTTTTTATTCAAGGGCAAGAATAAGGCAATTAAAAGAAAATAATTAGAGGAAAAAGTTTAATTGACATATATTATACAAATAAAAACATATAAAATAGTTTGGGAACTTGAATCATTGAATAGCATCAAAAACAAACTTAGCTTCAGCTTTATGTAATGTTTGTATTTTTGTTGTTCTTCTTCTCCTTTTTGATCTTAAACAATCCTCCATTGTTCAATAAACTCAAAATTTACACAAATTACACTTTTATTTCAATATTGTTAACATATATTACAAAGCACTTGCATACCTCATAAAGGTATTGACACGTAATTTTGACGTACACGTTCCAAGAAACTGACCAGCAAGAACTCAAAGAAACGCACTACGATCTTAACCATGGCAGTCATCCTACGGCAATCGACTGCCGAGAGCACTGCTGGAAGGAGGGGAACCTCGGTGGAGGGGGTAACGAGTGGGGCAACAAAAACAACCGGTTATACGTCAATTTGGCGTACGATACCTTTCTAGGGTTAAAATAATCATATTATTTCACAAGAAAGGAATTCTACAGGATATTAAGTTTATTCTCTCATAAACATGTTTATATTTCATAATATAAACATTAACAACAATTTACCATGCACACAAATTCCCACTTATATATTGGGATTGTGTTGAACAGTCTAACCAGTAATTAAAATATGTTTGTCAGTCATTTTTGTTTTATAAAAGTGATTAGAAAAATCATGAACTTGAGTATGAAGCCATCTCGTGATTACACTTCTATGTACAAATTGTTATTTAATTTAATTGTTATTTAATAGTAAATTGTTATTTTAATTTTAAGTTTAAGTTGATTTGTAACTCACTCATTTCTCCGTTCGTCTTGTGTGAGTGTGTACAGGTGGGCCTGCTCGCCCAGGGGTGATCCTGCCCTCAGGGAGATGTGAGTGTTTTCGTCTGCGGTGTTGACACCCCAGAACGTCATGGCCCCAGGGTCGTACTCCCACTCTGTGTCGAGCGCAGGACTATGCTCGTAGGCGGTACAAGCAGCAAACACAGTCACAGAGGAATTCTTGGGCCAGACGTGAGTGCCCAGGACTGCTCGACCCACCAGCGCTTTGTAGAGCAGGGCCACCCAATATCCCTGCATTAACACAACTCGGAAATCATTGTTTGCAATCATAATTCCATTACATACACAAGCACGATATCTAAAAATTATACATAACTTATAGTAAGAATCAGAGTTATTTTCTTTTTAAATTAGATGTATTCAATTTCTATAATGGATTGATTAATAGAGATAATTTGATTATAAGCTTGTATATATTATGTTTAAACTCAGGATATTTTCAAGAATCTAAAGAGCCTACCGGATATTATTTTTTGACACCTTTATTTAGTTTGATTTTTCTTGTCCTGTCCAGATTAGATTTAATTTAATATATAAAGAGTTCAGCCCCGCACAATCAAGCTATAACTTAGGCCTACATGTGATTGCAAGAGGCTAAAACATGCCTAGAGCATATTCAGCAAGCAATGGTTTTAATTTTTCATGCTATTTTTGTAGGCTAGGTGTATTAAATTGTTGTTAATTCAATTTGGGTTTCACTAAACTTAAGAGGGGCTAAAGGGATAGAACGATTATTTTGCATGTGCAGTCAAGTGGCCACTGTGGCAATATCTGTATACGTTTCGTATTGTTTACAACCTTACTGTGGGTGAGAAACAATATCTAGTATTTGGTGCAAAGCACAGTGGCTAAAAAAACGCTGCTGTACTTCAGCACGTGAGAGACCCAAGACTCAGGTAGATGATGGTGAGAGAGGAGATTCTTGGCTGGGGAAAGTAGACCTTATAATTAATACATATGCTATTCATTGACTACCTTCATAGCCTGCGGACCCAGCAGTTTCAGTGGCTGCCGATAGAGACTGTCAGTATCCGGGGTCTCGCGGATCAAAAATTCTTCGTACAGTGCTTCACCTGCTCTCATTTTGCGCCTTTATTTTAAGTCCGATAAAAGGCGGAGGGGGTTTTAATGAAAGATAAAATCTTGGGCTCTCTGATATCTTTTCTAATATTTTGAATCCATATTAAACTATGATGGTCTAAGGTTGATCTTACTGAAGTTTATCAAGTTTCGACAAGAATAGCTTAATATGGTTTCAAAATTTTACATACATACATCCCGCGTCGCCCCGTAGACCGCAGAAGACGGTATGGGACCAGTCTTGAATTCAGTCCATCCCCAGATTGCCATAAGGAGGGGAATAGGTCATGAAGTAAATACAATGGTATGAAAGGATACTAATGGGGTGTTGACGAGATTAGCCCACTCAATCAAAATAATAAAAGATATTAAATATGATATTTTAAAATAATAATTTTAAAATATAATATTTAAAATATAATAAATTGAATAAAAGAACCCAAGTCTTTAGCTTTTGTTTAAAACCCCTCTCACCTTTTTTTGACTTAAAATAAAGGCGAAAAATGGGAGCAGGTGAAGCATTGCATGACTTTCTGAGAGGGGCCCAAGGGTCCCCTCTTAAGACAGTAATATAAAAATTTACCACAAAAAGTTTAGCGGAACAAAATTTTAATATAAAATTTGTTTATACAGTAATACTTGAGTGACTTTGTTCTCTTTGCTCTCTCACTTTCAGGGTTATCTCGTTTGTTTCGCCTACTCAATGCTTACTTCTACTATGCTCATTGTACTGCATTTTTTCACTTTGTTCCCCTACTAACAAAATACAGCAGTGATAATTAAGTCTGCAACCCATTTTACACTAAAAGGATGAAATATTTAAGTTCACACACCATAACTGGTGAGAGTAACCGAATAATTCTCTGTGCCACAACTGACTAGATCAAGTTTGTACCCGTGGGGGGGGGGCATCCCCATTTGTGGGATGGTCCACCAGGAGTCATGCAAAAGTCTTAAATATACAAACATAGGTTGATATGTACATAAAATTAGAGGTCTTACTTAACTGCACTTTGAATGGTTGAAGGAGGTGGAAATGGTAGGCAATGAAACATTCCATCAAAATCATATGAACAAAATTTAAAAATGCAATAACTTCCGAGATATTCAACCTTTTCAGGTTTGTGGCATACTTCTCTAAATTCCAAGATGTTTAAGTTTATGTATGATGTGAAGGTTAATTATATTTTCTTTAAAACTTCCTCCAAGGGCCATTTTATTTTATTTTTTTATTTCTTACAGGCAACAAATAGCAACAAGCCTCACCAAGCAAAACGCTTAACAGTGAGGTCAAAATGTACATAATAATAATTTACATCATACAAAAGTTTAAACCTCTTGGAATTTAGAGCAGTATACCAAAGAACCAACCTCAAAAGTTCAAATATCTTGGAAGTTATTGTATTTTTAAGATTTGGTCGAACGATTTAAATGGAAAGTTTGATTACCTGCCATGTCTGTCTCAGTCAATCATTACAAGTCAGTGTGGTTTGCGTCATTGTACTCTACTAAGTAAGCCCTTTAATTTTATGTACATATCTACCTATGGTTACATTTAAGATTTTCGACCGACCCCTGGTGGGCCATCCGGTCAGTTCTGGTACAGTAAGTTTCACCAGTAACAATGTGTGAGCCTGGTACTTTATCTGTTGTGGTTTAAAAGTTATTAAAGGGGTTCCAGACTTAATTGTTACCCTGTAGTTGGTTTGCTCTCGATTCCTAAACAAGGGCATTTAAACTGGCCATTTCTAATATTCATGGCGGCTACACCGATCTCTCTGGCTTGCCAGTACAGAGGCAACTGAGATGGTGGCTTCGTCCTGTAATCCAGCTACTTGGAGGTAACGATTTGTGGTAACGAGGTAACGAGTTATAAGCGATGGCTTGTGGATGCGATATTCCCTAGTGGAGATTACCGTCCGCACTAGTGAATACTAGTTCATCTATAAAGACCATCCTGATAGTTAGACCAATTGGTATATATGAGTTTGAAATTTTTTTGACCCGGTGTCTGGTTAAGAGAAGGTCTATTGTACAGTACACTCTCGTTCATCGGAACTAATGTGGCGGACGGCCGGTTCGGATGTCAAAAAATTCCGATGAAGCGGAGTCCGTCGTGAGTCATCATTTCCGCCCGTACGGTGACATATCGTGATTGTATTCACTCTTGTTTTTAAGATAACACAAGAGATTTTATGAAAATAAGGCACTCACACTTTGAACGTGGTAACAAATAACCTATAGAAATAAAAACAACGCAGGACATAAAGTTCCAAAATCGTTATTCTCATATTCCATATTCATATTCCACTCATATTCCAGCATTCCACTCAACTGACTTCCACGTAACACAGGTGCAGCCGCAACGCGAGACAGACTGAATGACTGTTTGGGAAGCGGTCGAAACGGATGTTCACTTCCTGCCCCCTTCCTCTTTCTATTTTTGTGCGAATACTCCACGGCCTCGTAAATCACATCGATGGGTACAGATTATGGAAAACGCCTGATGACGTTTGATGCAAAATGTGATACTTCACTGTTGTGCGGATAAAACGAATGGAAATTGAAGGCGCTAAAACGGAAAAATTATTTATTTCGTAATAAAAAAAATTAATGATATCTAGATTTTCAGTTCCGATGAAGCGGAGTTCCGATGTCGCCGAGTCCGATGAACGAGAGTGTACTGTACTTGATGAACTAACTCGATCCATTAGCACCTGCTTTTAGTAAAACCCCTTTTTTAAAAGGATAACGTGAAAATTTAAAATTCAATTGGGTAAAGTCCCAGTAGAATTTGAAATCAGGCTCTCTCAAAAATATGACCATGTCCCTGTCTTATATCTCATTTTGTCATAAAAAAAATTAACAATGATCAGTTGGATAGTTGAAGCCTGTGTTAACAATCTCACTTTTAAATTTACATTCGGTATTCTTTAGGATTTCAACTATATTTACAGCTGATAAGCCTACTCACAGGTGAAGGTTGTGAGAGCTGGGGCAAGTGCAGCAGGAAGGTGTGGTACCCTAGGCGGCTAGTGAGTCCCAGAGAGAGCGCAGACGAGACGGCTTCCTTCAACCCCCCGCGGTGATCTTCACTGTCAGCCTCCGCTGCGGCACAAACATATGGCTCAGCTTGGGCAAATGTTTTACAGTATATCCTTTGTAAGGTTGGAAGGAGAGGAGATGGAGACGCATGAAAATTATTAAGGGGGTGATAAATATGGTAATTTTTCAACTTGATCTAGCACGAGAAATTCTTACAGATTGAGATGAGGAGGAAGGTGCGAAAAATAATCACCAAACTTGACTCGACAGAGCCTCAGTCAACAATGCGTTGAGTTTATGGGGTTTTACTGTATGTAGTTATCACTAATCACTAATTTGAGACAGGGACCTCACATAGTGGGTATTTTAACCTGAATATGAATGAGAGATGAGTGTAGGATATAGTTGCTTGCTTTGAGAAACAGTACTATAATTTACATTATAATAATTAACATATGGGGTGAACTACCATGAAAATAAATACCCCTGTCACAGCAGACCTACGTACTCACAAATTTCCAACAAAATTTTGGTATATTTTTTATTTCTCCATAAAAATCATGGGGGTGAGGGGTTAGGTTTTGCTGCCATATGAGTTTTGTAAGTAAATATATGTTACACCCTTATTTATGGTTACACCCTACCTAATGAATGTCATTACAAATTTTACCAAGTTATGGTATTATTTTTATTTTCCCCATTAACCCCATAGGGGTGAGTACGTAGTTTTGCTGTCATAGGGCTTTGTAAGCAAATATAAGATAAACCCTTCCTAATGAGTGTGCATACAAAATTTTATCAAGATATATCAATAAATAAGCAAGATAGAAGGTTTTATTGATTGCCCAATTATAATTATCGTTAATTGTACATACTAGTTCATTTCTACTAGTAGGTTTAGTTCTAAAATAATTCAAAAAATTCTTAATCCTAAAATAGCTATTTTCTGATTTAATTGTAATGAATGTCAATCAACCCATTTCAAATTTTAAAATGGCTGCCATTTTGGTTAGGGTTGAGATATCAACCTAATTTCTTTTGATAAACCGTTTAAAATGAGGAGTCACTCGATATTGGTTTACATTTAAAAATTTGGGGCTGCCCCAAAAATACACCATTTTTGAAGCCGGGGTAAAGTAGTGACTTTGATGAAAAATTGCATTTTTTAGTGTTGTTAACATGTAAGTTTTGTATGATATTGGATAATTTTTGGTGGCTAATTGAGGTATGAATGAACCAGAGTCAACTGTACAAAGAAATATACAGTACCTACAAAAGATACATAATTACCCACCTACTTTGGAATTCTTAAATCATACTTAACTTCTTCAAAAGGAATTTATCAATAATAAATTCACTAATTTTCTTAATTTGTATCAATACTTTATCCAAAGAATATTGTTATCTGTATAACAGTTGAATATTGTAAAAAGTCAAGCCCTTTTGTAGAATACTGTAGGGGAGGGTGGGCCACAATGGAACAAAAATTACCAAACAATTTTTGTTTTTTTACATATTTGCTTCACAGCTTCAGAAGATGGATGTACTTAGAGAAAAACCTTTCCCACATACATTTTATATTTTTTTAAATTGATAATGAAATAATAACTAATTTTTATGAACTGTTTTTCAAAACCTATGCATGTGTTCCACTGTGGCCCAATATAGGGCCACAGTGGAACATGATACGGGCCACAATGGAACAACGAATTAAAACGCAAAAATACCGTAATAAATCATGTTTATTAAACTCAAATGTTATCCATGTAAAGACTTAACAGTTTCAAATGTTTCTCATCTTCCTTCTTATCCTTTCTTCTTTTTTCCTCTTCCTTCCTCTTGACATACTGATCTGTAAAAAGAACAGCCAGTTCTAGACTTTTGCTTTTCCATAAATTTCCAAAAGGATAATTTAATGAAAAAAATCTAGAATTGGGTTTCAAAATATTAAATTAAAAACATATAATAGGTAATATTTTTTGTTACATTGAGATACATGATGTTGGGCCACAATGGAACAGTTCCACTGTGGCCCAACATCAAGTGTTTCATTGTGGCCCAGGTCTGTTAGATCAGAAAAACTAACACTAATTCCACTCCAGAACTTTGTACAAATATGCTAAATAGTCTAAAAGTTTTAGAAAGAGTTGTTCTGTATACTGGTGTGTGGCACTTACCTCTTACCACTGCAAACAGAAGATAAATTGGTGACGAAATAACCTGGAAAACTAACTTTTAGAGGTTCACTCACAGAGTGCAGCAGTTGACAGACTAGCCAATTAAAAAAAAATATAATTGTTCCACTGTGGCCCACGTTCCACTGTGGCCCACCCTCCCCTACAACCATTATTTTATAGTGAATATGCAAATTTCAAACTGTTCTAATATTACTTCACAAAACAGTTGATCGGATGATAAAAGTAGGGAATGAAAGGAAGATTATACTCACCAACCCAAATACTTTTGTTCAAAGAGTTTTTGTTCCTCTGAGGTAAGGTGTCTCTGCTAAAAGATGTCTTCTGCACCTCAGTGGAAAACTTCTGTAGTTTATCAAGTGTGTTTTTATAACTTGTCAAGTCTTCCTGGGTATTTCTAAAACAAAAAAAAATATGTACAGTATAGGCTTTTGGTTAAAAAGCTAACTAAATAAAAATTTTAATGGTATAATTATTTTGTGACTTTTTTCAATTAAATGAATGACAAAATCACAAGGCAGTATATTATTCCGCACTGGAGTGGGAAGATGTAATTCTTGGATATACAAATAGGGAACGACAGAAGACCAGTCATGTGGCTGTGGAGCACTTTCCCCGAAGGGTTGATTGCGCTTCATTGTGCAAGTGAAGCTGGGCTACAATGGCTTAGCGCCCTAGATTTAGCTTTATAAAGGAAGATCATAACTTTTTGTTTTAGTTTATTTAACTGTATTGACGCAGGTGCTATGAACTGCAGAGTATGTTTTATATTTTTCAGAAGTTGGTGGCTGGCTATAAATGTCATACGATATATATAGTATATTATTATTCCCCATTGTAAACTTTTCATTGTTTTTTTACATAATAATATTAGTGCTCAATAATACATATTACTACATAATAATATTAGCATCATTTAGTAAATGATAGCAAAGCATTAACCCATTGACTACAACCGTAGTTGTTACTACAAATTAGCACCACTTAGCTAACTAAAAATTCTATAACTGGAAAATCAACAGTTACAACAACAGTTTTTCTACAGTTGAAAAATTCTACAAACGTAAGATTTCTCAAACTTTTTTTCTTGCTTGGATACTCAAAATGATAAAGATTTAAAATTTGGTTTTAAATATCAAGTAAACCTCAAGAGCAAATGTTAAAGTTTATTAGTGAAATTCTAAACACAAAGTAAAAACCAGTGAAATATAGTGATGTGTATATTTGGTTGAAGTTGTACCATGAGTATTATAACATTTTTATGAGCATTTCTTGAATGGACCTGATTATTTACTGATTTCAATGAGCAACTCTTACATATTGCGTAAGATTCCTTACATCTGTAAAATGACAATGTCAACTGCATCATTTGCGATTTGGAGGAAGTCCTCGAGAGATTTGAGGCACTTAGGATTTTCACACAACTCTACATCAGGGCCCAGGACCGCAGTATTCTGGTATCTTGGAAAAGAATCGATAAAGCGACGCAAATTTAAAACTTCCTGTCCAACTTCTCTTGAGGCTGTTTCATTGGTTTCATTCTTGTCTTCTTTCCCTAAACATGAAATGGATTGTACATATTTACTCACAGGCACATTATTTACTTAATATATTCAGCACTTTTACGTACAAATGTGGCCAAAAAGTATACCTTTCCTTTTTGTCTAAACCTTTTTATTTATGAGGGACCATATTACCTTAGAGATAAGTTTTTCATTTGTCAAGTTGAGAAAGTGAAGAATAATTTTTAAGGTAACTTAAATTTCCATAAAAAATAAATATTTGTTGGTACTTCATTTTAGATGACGCTTTAACCTTATTGGCAATTTTATAAACTATTAACAATTATTGGACCAACCGCACTAACAAATGGTTGCCCAAAATTATTTGTATTAAATTGAATACTCTTTTAAATTGTTTAAGTGAGGAATGACATTTTCACTGATATTAAAGGGGTCTTCATTAGGTATTTGAATTCTTAAAAAGTTACATATGCATAATTGTTTTTATGAGATTTAGATTACATTGTGTAACTTAAAAATTAGGAATAATTTATATTCTATAAAGAATGAGTCAGAATTTGATATGGTCTTTAAAATATATTTTCCCTCATACTTTTCAACCTTGGTTTCTGGCACTTTTACTTTTTGATTAAAAGGAAAAAGAGATACATTTTTTTCATTCTATAAAGATTTTCACACACCACTTTCACAAAATTTGAATTACAATAACTCACTCATAAATGCGAGCTGCCAAGTAATGTCGTAGCCTTGCTGGTCAGAGTAACTCAGCAGTTGACTTTGGGTTTGAGAGTCTGGGCTCAAGCTGAAGATAAGATGTAATCCAGTGTCTGCTGCAAACTGGTTTAGATTCACCCACTGTTGCTCTGAAAAGAAGTGTAATTGGAATTAAACTATAAAAAGTATCCAAGGCATTTTTGTTTTGGTTTGGAACTAGTATTGCAACTTTATAATATGCTTTTGGAAGTTGTATTTTCTATAAAAAATCTTTTAAAAAATCATCCATTAACGAGTAAAATACAAACACTGCAATTACAAAAATAAAAATATATTACTATGAAAAGGTTATTTCATATTTTAATACAGTATGGTGTCCCGCTAATTTGAATTTGTTTGGACCAGACCCTATTTGATTTAGCGAATTTTAGGATCAAGCGGATACTATGTATATTATAATTAACAACTTATATAATGCATAAATTACATATATTAAACATAGCTAATCATATTATTTAATTTAGGGGATATACTGTTGACTTTTGTTGATATTTAATAAAGTTTTTGAAATGTAAAAACACCATATATTTTTGCAATAAAACATTTGTAATATCTGAAATTAATTGCAGAGAAATCACTGCTAATACTAACTCTCACTTTAAGTATTGTTCCGCAAACAGGTGTATGGATGGTTGGAAGGAAGTTCATTGTCCGTTGACCACTGACTCAAAGTCAGTGTTATAAAAATATACCCCCCCCCCCTCATACCAGTCATCTCTACCTTTCCAACATTCCAAATATAAATAAATAAAAATGCCTTTATTTTTAAGCGTTCCTCAGTTACAAACTGGTTTTCAGGATAACTCAAGTCATCAATGATCTAATAAAAATGTGAGTCATTGGGTCATCTGACTTTGCGCTATGTTGAATAAAAGTGTTTTGTAGGAGGCCAGGATCACGGTGGTCAATTTTGTTAGCTTTATAAACAGTTGGCTGGACCGTGGTTTGTATTTGACACGCTATGAGCCCGAGGTATATTTGCGCCCCCTCCCCCTTGATATGTCAGCAATTAAAAATACCCTTATGCCATTGGCATTTGACGATTTGACACGCGCATTCTCAAGATACCAATGACAGAACTAGCTTTATTATATTCACTTTCGATCGTTATTAAGAATACCCGCTGTAAAACACTATAAAGTAAAACGGTAGATCGTCAATACAGGGCACAGTAAAATTTAAGTTATACTTGCTTTCCAAACTTTATTAGGACAGTTTTTAAAAGTAAAATAGGTTTAGTTATAGAAAATTTCAAATTCTACAAGTCTCATGTGCGAGAACAGAACGAACTGACAAAGAAAGACAACGTTGCTAATGATCTAGTAGCAACACACAGGAGGCAAGCAGTGGCAGTTATGAGTGAGAACGGAGAATGGGGAGGATTCCATTGGTGTGCGATTTAAAATATTCTTTTTTTTGCTTGCGCCCCAACAACTAAAACCTCTTGCGCCCTGGCCCTGGGCCCAATTGCAAAATTGGCTCTGACTGTTGACGCTGATTTATTATTATTTGTTGAGTGTTGACTGTACAAATTAACTACCCCATGTTTAATTTATTAACTAATTAACATCTTTGAGACAGTTATATTTACAAAAGAACACTACCTACTCAAAATTAAGAACTTAAATCACTATCATACACTAGAAATCATAAGTATTCTACAACAAGTCACAATCATTAAAAATTTTTACATCACAGCTCAGTTATATCAATGTATACAGAATCGAATAAGTTGGGACATCCTTGTGGGGAAGTGAGAACGCCACCCCTAACACACAGATAGCACCACAAAGATGGTAAGGTTTATTGTTTATTCTGATTGGTTGAATGGAAACAGATGACTAGAATAATTTTACAGAATTGTTTTGATTTTTGTAAACAAATATGCTCATTTTGAAATTTAAGAGGTAAGAAGAGCGCTTCCCATGACAGTAAGGAGAAGTAATCCTAGCATCAGCGCTTTATTTTTCCTCTTTTTTCGAGGGCAAAACTAAAAAGTTTTAACATGGGATGTCCCTAATTATTAGGTTCTAAATACATTGGTTATATAGGTGTTAAATTTATTAAAATATTACCAAACTATATAAATTAGAACAAAATGAGATTTTTTACCAAAGGCTGAAACAATATCTTATTGCAAAATCCCTTTATTTGATAGAAGAGTATATTGGAAAACAAGATTAAGTTACGCAAGTAAAATTAAATAAACAAGGAGAATTAATGTGTGAAATTAGTAATATTTTTTATATTAGCTTATTTTTTATGTATAACAAATTGGTATGCACACCTTGAAAATCATATACATACAATTGTATAAAGGTGTTTTAAATAAATTCATTTTTGTGTACTGTGCTGAGGTTGACTACACTACAGGCCGGAGTGCCTTGGAACTCGATGTCATGGGCCAGATGATTGGTGTTGCCCAAACCGGCTAATTTACTCAATTTTCTGGGATTTGCGCGGGGATCATTTTAAATCAGCTGGCCCACCAAGTAGTGTGACGTTTTACCGTGAATGGTGGAAGGTATTCCGGCCTGTTGTGTAAATGGCCTTGACCGTGTTGTATACACCAGCTGACAACAGATCAACATTAACGATGTCCGATAATCAAACCCTTGGCTAGTTTATGCTTTGTTTCTGTTTTACAATAGAATCAATCAATATTTTTAACTAAATTATTATCTAATGTGATCCAGTTAACTTTTGGTGAATATATAATTGTTTTTATAAAAAATAACACTTTTAGCGAATTTCCCATAGGGAATAAGCTATTACCGTAGGTCTCATGGTAAGACCTAAGCCCGGGACCATGTTACTTTTTCGTTTTTAGGTGCCCAGAGACCAAAAATAATAGTCATTAAAAATTTTATATATATATATATATATGTATATATGTATATATGTATATATATATATATGTATGTGTCCCTAGACACGATAACTTTCGTTAAAATGGTCCAATCGACACCAAATTTGGTAGAGATGTGTAATCCTACGTTTATTCGGATGAGTTCGAAAACCAGACATATCGACCTACCGGAAGGGGTAGTTTTGGGGGGTTTTGTACCCCAAAAATGGGTTTTTTGCATTTTTCATATGTAAAATTTAAATATTTTAAATTTTTATTTTGACCATTGGATTTAGCTCAAAAAAACACACAATTTAGTATTTTGAAGCTTTGCTCTATCTCCATTGGTTACCGAGATATTACGAAGTCTAAAGACAGTACATTGTCTTTCAGGGCTCCAATGTTAATCTTATGGAGAATAAGGATGTGTTAATATTTCACTTATTAACCAATATTTTTGGATGAAACTTGGTATTTAGCTTCATTTGGTTGAGATTCATCCATTTAAGGTAAAAAATCTTGGTTTTTGTACTTATCATGGCAGCAAACCTGCATACTCTTTTCCCATGTTAATCATATGGAGAATAGGCAAACTCTTTTATTTATGGACAGATATTGGTGAAACTTACTATATGTCTTTATATGGTCGAAATAAATTTTTTCTATGCTAAAAACCTACTTTTAGTGTCCCCCATGGCAGCATACCTGCATACTCTTTCCCTATATTTATCTTAAGGAAAATAGACATTTATTTCCCTATTTATGAGCACGTGATGAAATTTTGTTTACAAGTTTAGCTGGTCAAAATTAATATTACTAATTTGGAAATTCGCTGAGTACGCAGGTCTGCTGCGACGGGGGTATTTGGAAAATTTTTTCTCTTTCAAAGTTAGTAAAAAATTGGTATTTTTCCATGGAACATTTGGGATTAAGCGGTTTTTTAAATTATCGGGTCTCTGCTGTACATTTCAGGAAAAATTATACAAACTCTATAGAATAATGAACAGGCCCTGATTAACACTTTTTGACCCCCTAGGCCAAAGTTAAAACAACGCCCCCCCCCCCTCCAATAAGAAAAATAAATCAAAATAATGCAACAAAAATAACATACTGAAATATGGGTTAATTTGAATTCGTACGGTTGGTTGCACGAGATGTGAGACAGTCCGCCAGAATTTGTGCTACACTTGGGCAGTTTAACAGCCTGAATTTGAAATGAAGACCTTAGTAATGATTTCACTGTATATCATTATGATGATTAATCCACACCATGTTGCACGAGATAGAGCCAACCTGCCCATACGTGGCACAAATTCTGGTGGGCTGTCTCACGTCTCGTGCAACCAAGTGTACAAAAATCACAGAACTAACTAATTAGTTTTTCGTCACTTAAATCCGCAGATTTAAACTTTTTAGGCATATATAATTTTAATGTAATTTACCAGTAAAATAAGATCTGAAATAAAATATTATGTCATTTTAATTCAGCAATAAATTTAAACTGGCTGGGTAGCTGAGTGGTTATAGTGCTCGCCTTTGGATCCAAAGGTTGCCGGTTTGATCCTGAGGAAAGTTCGTAGCTTTTTAAAAGATCAATTCCGGACCCAGTTGCCATTTGTCATTGGGCTATTAATTAATGATGCTTTCTAACAACTGGTCGATGTTAGATAGTAACAAGACTGGGGTTTGGACCGTTCCCCGTCAAAATGTTAAGAAATTCCAATGGCGTAGATAGACACAAAAAACAAAACAAAACAAATCCATGGTAAAGGTTTTTAAATTGTGTACAATAAAATGTATTGTCATTACTAAGGAAAAATTATTTAAAATAAAATTGTAGGAATATAAAATTGCAAAATCTAAATTACAATTTAAAAATACCCCCCGTCGCAGCAGACCTGCGTACTCAGCGAATTTCTAAGTTTGTAATATTAATTTTGACCAGCTAAACTTGTAAACAAAATTTCATCACGTGCTCATAAATAGGGAAATAAAAATGTCTATTCTCCTTAAGATAAATATAGGGAAAGAGTATGCAGGTATGCTGCCATGGGGGACACTAAAAGTAGGTTTTTAGCATAGAAAAAATTTATTTCGACCATATAAAGCCATATAGTAAATTTCATCAATATCTGTCCATAAATAAAAGAGTTTGCCTACTCTCCATATGATTAACATGGGAAAAGAGTATGCAGGTGTGCTGCCATGATAAGTACAAAAACCAAGATTTTTTACCTTAAATGGATGAATCTCAACCAAATGAAGCTAAATACCAAGTTTCATCCAAAAATATTGGTTAATAAGTGAAATATTAACACATCCTTATTCTCCATAAGATTAACATTGGAGCCCTGAAAGACAATGTACTGTCTTTAGACTTTGTAATATCTCGGTAACCAATGGAGATAGAGCAAAGCTTCAAAATACTAAATTGTGTGTTTTTTTGAGCTAAATCCAAAAATAAAAATAAAAGGTCAAAATAAAAATTTAAAATTTTTCAAATTTACATATGAAAAATGCAAAAAACCCATTTTTGGGGTACAAAACCCCCCAAAACTACCCCTTCCGATAGGTCGATATGTCTGGTTTTCGAACTCATCCGAATGAACGTAGGATTACACATCTCTACCAAATTTGGTGTCGATCAGACCATTTTTACGAGAGTTATCGTGTCTAGGGACACATATATACATATATACATATATATATATATATATACACATATATATATATATAAATTTTAATGACTATTATTTTTGGTCTCTGGGCACCTCAAAACGAAAAAGTAACATGGTCCCGGGCTTAGGTCTTACCATGAGACCTACGGTAATAGCTTATTCCCTATGGGAAATTCGCTAAAAATCCAAAATTCTGGGAGGGGGTTTCGGCACCGGTAGAATATGAGTCCAATTTTTATGTACTTGTATAGTTAGAACTGTATAGTTAGGCTTTAGTCATAATTGTAACACAAAGTGACTTTAGTAGAGGACCTGGATTGATCCCCCGGTTATCTCTCACCTGTCAGAAGAAAGTGATCGGTGGAGTTTCTCAATGTTTTGAAGGCCAGGTTGTCAGTTTCAGCTCCTCCTACTCGAAGATAGCATGGAGACACTGCCTGCATCATGTTGGCTGTAGTAACACTAAATATCCACAAAAACCAATTAGGTTAAATGTTTATGTATGATATTCAATGAGAGGATCATGGATTTATAGGAGGCAGGGGGTGTGCTGCACATTCACATTTTAGGGATGATAATGTTTTTGACAGTTGGACCCATATATCCATTAAGCCTCGTCCGCACTGGCCAAACATGTTCGCCGAACAAAGTTTTTCCGAACTTTTGTTTGTTCGTTGCTAACATTTTATAATGTAAATCATATGGCCGGTAATTGTTCATTAGGAATGTTTGTTGACTTTTTGTGTTCGCCGAACAAGATCGCCACGAATGTTCGGCCAGTGCGGACGCGGCATTAGAGTTCTATTACAAAACTGTAACATAAAACACAAAAAGTTTGTTGTTAGATAAAAGAAATAGGCTGGCTACCTACAATTTTATGCCTAAAAAGACAAACCTTTTAATTGAGAAGTGGTGTTTGAATTTACTTTTCAAATATCTCATAATTTCTGAAGAATCGATACCCTCAGATATGAAGTCATTAATAGGCTCATGGATAGGATCAGGGGTTTTGGTGCTAAGGTAAAAATTCGGAGTCCTTCCATTTTGGTACTTAAAAACTAAACTTAAAAACTTAAAAGTTGGTAATTAAAAACTTAAAACCCCTCTGTGTTTACATTAATTTATTTGACCATGACATCCACGTAACAATTAATAACACTCAGTTGTTTATAAGAATAGACTGATATGTAAACTTATCATAAGGAAAATTCAAATTAAAAACACATAATACATTAGATACGTAACCAAAATTATTTAATTTGATAGTTACTATTTGATTTAATTCTAAAATAACTTTGGAAAATCAATAAAAACATATATATTGCTTATTTTTCAACATTTCTCAATTAAATTTGGCATACTGAGTGTTTCAGACCCGGCACCCCTTTTTCTCAGAATTATTTTTCACAAAAAAATTGTACCATTATGGGTAAATTGGTTACACTCTACACTCTATCAATTGAAATGAATTTAAATTTTAATGACTGTACCAGTACTAACCTATCCAGACCGGAAGTCACTAATTTTAAATACAAACCCATAGTTTTTATGGCATTTTTGGATTGTACACGTAATTTAAGACAACTTTGAAATTTAATTTGTACGACTAATTCTAACGATTTGAGAGATAATGGTGGTGGAATTGTAGTTATTTTTCAAAAGAAAAACATGTCAACAGCCATAAAATTGTTTAGTCATAATATTGCTTATCATGAAGAATTAATTCAATCTCTTTAATTGGAGTACGTAAAACACCCCTCCTTAATAGCTATCTAAAAAATTGGACTCAATACATAGAAATTAAACATATCTGAAAGTAGCTCAACATTAGAAAATTATCAATCTACTCATCAGAAGATCGGGTATGGAGTCCCTCAAGGGTCAATCCTGGGCCCGATACTATTCATTTGTTATATTAAAGGATTACCAAAATAAATGCAGATGATGGAAATTTAATAATCACAGAAAAATCCCTTACGCATTTAGACGTTTCTTCATTTATAAGTTTTACATATATCAAACAATACTTTAATAGCAAAAATCTTTTATTAAATAATGATAAAACAAATTTTATTTCTTTTAGTACTATTTAGTACTTTTAGTATAAAAACAAAAACCAACCTTCTCCAGAAATGTAATGTGGTGTAAACATAATAACAGAGGTAAAAGAAACCAAATTTTTAGGTGATTTTTGATAATTGACAAGAATTTATGTTTTAATGAACATATAAATTTCATAAGTAAAAATATTGGATCTGGAATTTATGCTTTAAAAAGAATATCAAATTATTGTAATATGGCAGTAAAGAAAATTGTATATTTCTCTCTTATTCAATCTCACATTGCCTATGGAATAACACGTTATGGATCCACATCTCACAAAAATTTAAACAAAATAATTATACTTCAGAAGAAAGCCTTGAGAATAATGCTGAATTTGAAATATACAGAATCTGTGAAGAAATATTTTGCCGGGATGGAAATTTTGACTGTATTTGGATTATACATTTTGAGACAATTAAATATACAAAAGGACACTACTTAATCCAAATTAAGAATGTAAATCACAGTCATTTCAGTCACACAGAAATCATAAGTATTCTACGACAAATAATCATAATTTAAATTTAAATTTTTATGATAAAATTTTAAGTTACATAGGTGTGAATAAATTTATCCATAACTTACTAAGCTATATAAAATTAGAACAAAATAAGAAGAGTTTTTATAGAAAGCTGAAAGAATATATTATTTTGACATCCCTTAATTCAATAGAAGACTGTATTGGCAAAGAAGATTAAATTATGAAAGTAAAATTATTAAACAAGAAGAATTAGCCTAATGCGAAATTACTATGAGTTTTAGTGTTTTTATGTTAGCTTTTTATGTATCATACACTTTAAAAAATATATAATTGTATGGAGGTGTTTCAAATAAATAAATAAAGTCCCGTGATACTTCTATGAAACCCAATATACTAGCCACTAGCCTATCCAACCCCTCTCACATCATCCTCGTCCTCTCTTTCCCACAATGATAATGCGGATCTACCTGGCCAGTGTGGCACAGGTTTCACAAGATGGATTCCGAAATTTTTATGCCTTGGACCGATTACGGTGTGATGGCATAGGCTCCGTATCCCTCAGCGAGTAATCTAGTGATATTGTCAGGTGTTACCTGTAGTTGCCATTGCTCAGGAACCCCCGAAGTGATGTGGATATACCGAGGAAGTTATCTGCAACTCTTGAGGCGGGCCGAAGTGTATCGAATATGACCGTGACATCGTGGGAGTCACACAATCCTCGTGTGACTTGCGCCAGCACCACCACTAGCCACCACCACACATCCATCTGAAAATGGACACATCAATGTATTTATGTAGATTTGTTAACATTTTTACCCAATCTCTATCCATACTAACCGAAACCCGTAGTTTGTGAGATTTTTTTTAAACCCTCCATCGGGCACTAGAATTTCAAAACGTCTTCGGGCCCAATCAGAGAATGCCTCTGCAGTAAAAAAAGTGAAAAAAATATTTTTTAAAAAGATTTTTAGATACACATACTTTTTTATTAGATAGGATTACCTTTCATGTAGTTTTACGCATATACAAAAGCCAGGATTCTGTATAATGTTATATAACTTTATTGTTTTTTTGTTCTTTTTGTTTTTTTTATATAGAAAAGAGATTTTTAATAAGTATTGTAAGAATTAAGCTGTTGTGAAGTAAGAATAATTCATTTAAAT
Organism: Neoaliturus tenellus; assembly: GCA_030545055.2. Lineage (NCBI taxonomy): Eukaryota > Metazoa > Arthropoda > Insecta > Hemiptera > Cicadellidae > Neoaliturus > Neoaliturus tenellus. The sequence continues at coordinate 101,622,927 of CM061531.1, forward strand.
TTAAATTATAAATTAAATTTTGCATGATAATCATTGTAAAAATGTGAATCCCCTGTTAATTAGAATGATGACTTAAAATAATTTTATTCATCAGTAATCTACCTTTGTACTATGTTTAGAAAGCACGGATGCACATATTGTAGTTTAGTCTTATTGCCTTTTAAATTTTTTTACTCAGTACAAAATTTTTCAATTAGCCTTTATTCCTCATAACATAACACACCATAAAATTTATAATTTACACCAGTTCATTGCAAAAAATATACAAAATTTTTCAAGGGCTAAAAAGACATTCTCCAATATTAGTTATGAAATTATTCATCTAATGTGGTTTAAAAGCTAATGACAATTATTACACAAACTAAATCAACAATTTTGAAAAAAAAATATCAGACTAAAACCATTGTTTTCTGTAATGTAATCGGGCGCAAGCAGAACAAAACTTTGCACTGAGAATTTCACAACTGGGTGCAATGCGGTAGCAACATCCGCACACTGTAAAAATCGACTCCCAGATAAATATTTTAAATGTGACCAGGTAAAGAAAAGCATTACACAGTTCCTATAGAATGATATTGAAAGGAACTTGAAGGCCAGGATGCTGAACAGGAGCTTTCTACATTTCTTTCTACATTATTAGGTTGAACTAATTTGGTCAAAATGGAATAGCAACAAAGCATGGCATCCAGAAAAAAGTCATGATATTAATATAATGGGGCTACTATGTTTTTTCTAACTCTTAATAAAACATACATATTTGTAAGAAAACTTACAATAACTCTCTTCTTAGTTAAAACTAGCTGTGTACCCATTCTTCGCACGGTGTGTGTGTGAAACCAAAGTATTGAATGAATTTTATAAATGCTTTCACAAATTCAATATATCAGCTTCAGTTGGTTTATTCCAACATGTCAAGTTTTATGCTTAATTGCTCCCACGTAAATTTGTCAAAATCTTTATCCATTTCTCACTTGGGTTAGAAAGTTAGTCCATTAATGTTTTTGTTGCAGTGTGATTAAACATTTATATCCGTATAGTGATTTACTTTATAGTTCTATGAGTATACTGTACCATTACTCATAGACAATTTAAGATAACTCAGACTTGTCAAAAATATTATAGATTCTTATGAAATCTAATATTGAATCCTTTATTGGATGTGACGATAGCTATACCAAATCCAATATGTAACCCACCTTTGCATTTCTTGTTCTATACCCATGAAAGATATGTACAGACTTGTACAAAATTTCATACAAATTAAAAATTAATTAAAATTTGAAAACTCAAACCAAGTAAAACAACGTAACACCTGTCAGTAATGTATAGGCACCCCACCAGTGTAGATATTTTTAAGTAGATATCAGGTCTACTTAATTTAATTTTTTTGTCTTTAGATTTACCTTCTTACCTAAAACCCCATGTATTGCCAATGTATACAAAACCCAATAAATAGGGACATCCCATGTTAATAAATTTTGCTGAAAAACGGAGGAATATAAAGCGCTGATGCTAGGATTACTTCTCCTTATTGCCATGGAAAGCGCTCTTTTTACCCTCTAAATGTCAAAATAAGCATATTTGTTTGTTTACACAAAATAAAAACAATAAAAAACTTCTGCAAAATTGTTCTAACCATCTGATTCCATTCAACCAATTAGCATGGTCCTTGAATAACAAGGTACTATCAGTGCTTTGTGAGCAGCTTTCTCACTTCTTCATAAGAACCCTACTCATTTAGTTCTTTCACATTAAGGGCCATGTCATACGAGCGCTGTTGCCGTCGCGTAGATGCCGTCGAGATAGCGCCGGAAAAAGTCCATGTCATACGTGACGGCAAATGCGTTGATGCCGTCCCGCCAACGCCGGGTACATGTCATACGTAGCGTTTTCCGGGCGCATTTGCCGTCGTGGCACTTACTTTATTTCCAAGATGGACACTATACAGTTAGGTTGTGTCAGCTATTTGCACATTTTAGATAATACCGAAGAGTAGGCCTTTTATATGAAGAATCCAAGACGATGGGGAACCATTATTATTTTAGTTCTCTTGCATGGGCTCCTCAACTTCGTTCCAACATTGTGCCTTCGGTTTCCTGCTATAGCCACTCGACTTAACTACGTACAGAGAAGGAAAATTTTCAACTGTATAAATAAATTTTTCTGTGTCAAACATCATCACTACAAAGGTCTTCCAGTTGTTCTGCTAGTAGTCGCGGGGAAAATGCGTCCCGCTGACGCTAGTGACGCTAGCGCTCGTATGACGGGGTCCCGGCGTTGCGTCCGTATGACTTGCTCCATAAGAACCCCATTGCCGGGTTGGAGCGTTATCAACGCGACGCTTTCAACGCGGCGTTAGTAGCGCTCGTATGACATGGCCCTTATTGCTCCGTCTATACCCGAACTACTTGGAAAATTGAGCAATTTATAAATCTCGTTGGTTTTAACGACATATTATTGTGTTTTATGAAATTCACTTCTTTTTGTCAGAACATGCAATAAAAGCTAAATCAGGAACTAAAATTAGTTTCCGATGATAAGAAGAAATATTTTAAGATTTAAGGAACAAAACTTGTTCTATAATAATATGCATAAATTATTTTAATTCATATTTAGAACCAAGAACTATAGTTGAATTAAAATCAAAAGAGTATTGAGACTGGCGGTGCTTCGGCAGTGTTCGGCAAAACTCGGGTAAACCCGCTGATTTAATCAGCTGGTAATGGAAAATTCGGCTCATCTGGCGAATTGATTCATTTGAATCGATCTTTTTCACGAATAGAATGTTAAACCTATTCTTTTGTCCGTATGATACAGCTGTTTTTCCTCGCCTGTCTTAATGCGATAAAATCGAAATTCATCGATTAATTGACGTTAATATTCTGTGACGTACTTTTGGGTCACTTGAATATTTAATTAATTTTAAGTTTGTACGTAACAGTAAAAAAAGAGTTAAGTTACCAGAGATACACTCAGTTTGAAAGCAAGTTAAATTACAGGGTTCGCGCGTCGCAAATGCCTATAATCTCTTAATTGAATTACGAATGATGAATTATACCATTCGATTTTGTACGTCAGTTACGGTATAGGCCTATACTTCACCCAAGTAATGTAGTCGATTATTAAGTTTAATAGTTGAAGTAGAATAAGGCATATATAAAGTATTTATAAAACCTTTATTAATAAATAGTGATCGTTTCTTCAACCAAGGTAAGACGACGTCGAATGATAAGACTGACCACCTCCGTCGGGGTCATTCGGCTTTACCCCTACTGTGGCGCCTCCCCTCCATCACATGACCCATCCTCCCTCTACTCTAAAGTCTAAGCCCCACTTTTCTAATGTGGCTTTCAAATTCTTTCAATGTAGGCCTACGTCAGACATCATTGTTCCATTTTGTGAACCGATTGCGTTCATACTAGCTATAACAACCAGGCGATAAGATAATTCATTGCCTTTACCGGTGCTGACTCCCGGCCGATACAAAATAAGAAAAGGCTACCGGACTTGTTTAATACGCAGACACTAAAAATTTCGCACGCCGCGCAAGTGATTAGGAGGGAGGATATGGAACCAATGTGGGATGAGCGTTACTATTATGGGCACTTCTTCTCAACTCTCGCGTTTATTTCAATCCAAGGTTCGAAGTTTCAAATGTTTTTGTTTCCTCTCTTCTGCTCTTCGTCCCCTCCCCAACGAAGGATATTTTCCTTAAGAAACCTATTTATTAAGTGTGGTCTTATTAATAACTTTTATAGAAAATTGAGAATAAGGCTGACCTTCCCTTATTTTAGGTTTTTGAACGGAGTCTCTAATTTGACAATCGCCGGTTTTTTTTTTGGGGGGGGGGGGGAGGACGCCGAGCGCCGCTTCGGGTGACGAGAAGGGAGTAGCCTGAATGCCGCATATATGCGGCGGCTGGTAGCGAACGTGGTAGCCTATAGTCAAACCGGCCCTGATTTTGGTGCTCACCATCACCAATACCGTGTCGGGGTCGTGCATTTGTTGTGTCATCAAATGTAAAGGCGTCAACTCAGGGATTAAATTTCTATTTATAGTTTCGTGGGGATTTTAATGAGCCTCATTCACAATTATCTATTATGGATAAAATAGCTTGACACATAAAAACAAATTAAAAAAACTCTACAAGGTTATAAGCAATTATCTTAATTTTTTTTATATTTATGTAACAAAATAGAGAATATATAAGTTAGTATGAAGTGGGAACTATATGGGCGTAGGTCGGTACTTGTGAGATCCATCAAATAACGCTAACCTTTGTATGATAAAAAGGATATGAAACCTTGTAAACAAAACCGATGAAACAACTGCCTGGTTCTCAGATTGCGATCGAAAAAAGTTATCATCTTACAATCGATACAACCAAGAATTCTCTGTGGCCGCTGATTCAAATGACTCTTTTAGAAAATGACATATGATTCATTCAATTCACTTGATTGATTCGTTCATTTGAACAACTCGGTAGTTGTTTACTTCGGGGAGCCGACTAGTCCCGAACGTACCCGAACACTGCCGAAGCACCGAGAGTCCCAATACTCTTTTGATTTTAATTCAACTATAGTTGACTTTACTCACTGTACTTAGGCTAACGAAAAGTTAAATTGTTAGATATGAATGAGTCTGTATTTAACATTTTAAGTGTTGCCATCTGTGGTAAAAATGACAAACTGTCTAATACAGCTGATTGAAAAGCATAGATAAATACCCCCCGTCTCAGCAAAACCTGCGTACTCAGCGAATTTACAATTAGTAATATTAATTTTGACCAGATGAACCTGTAAACAAAATTTCATTACGTGCTCATAAATAGGAAAAAATGTCTATTCTCCTTATGATAAATATAGGAAAAAGTATGCAGGTATGCTGCCATGGGGAACACTAAAAGTATATTTTTAGCATAAAAAAATTTATTTGGACCATATGAAACCATTTACTAAGTTTCATCAATATGTCCACAAATAAAAGAGTTTGCCTATTCTCTATATGATTAACATGGGAAAAGAGTATGCAGGTTTGCTGTCATGATAAGTACAAAAACCAAGATTTTTTAACATAAATGGTTGAATCTCAACCAAATGAAGCTAAATACCAAGTTTAATCCAAAAATGTTGGTTAATAAGTGAAATATTAACACATCCTTATTCTCCATAAGATTAACATTGGAGCCCCAAAATACAAATCTACTGTCTTTAGACTTTTTAATATATCGGTAACCAATGGAGATAGAGCAAAGCTTCATAATACTAAATTGTGTGTTTTTTTAGCTAAATCCTGTAGTGAAAATTAAATTTAAAAAAATTTCATATGAAAAATGCCAAAAAAAAACCCCATTTTAGGGTACAAAACCCCCCAAAACTACCCCTTCCGGTAGGTCGATACATCTGGTTTACGAACTCATCCAAATAAAGGCAGAATTACACATCTCTACCAAATTTGGTCTTGATCGGACCGCTTTTACGAGAGTTGTGGTGTCTAGGGAAACATACATACATACATATATATAAATATATAAATTTTAATGACTATTATTTGTGGTCTCTGGGCACCTTAAAACAAAAAGTAACATGGGCCCGGGCTTAGGTATTACTAGCTGTGTACCCGTTCTTCGCACGGGGTGTATTTTCAGTTTATTAACAGAAATATAAAAATCCTTTAACAAATTCAATATGTCACCTTCATTTGGTTTATTTTAACATATCTAGATATCATAACATATTTTATGCTTAATAGCTTCTTGGTAAATTTGTCAAAATCTTGTTACATTCATTTCCCTTTTGGGTTAGAACTTAGAAGTTATGTCTTTGTCTTTAGTGTTTTTTTGCAGTTTTGCTGAACAATAATATTCATGATTAACTTTATAGTTCTAAAAGTACACCTTACCACTACTCATAGACAATTAATGAAAACTCAGACTTGTCAAGAGTATTAAAATTTTGTGACAATAGCTGTACTAAATCCAATGTACCCCTGTACCCCACCTCTATTTTTCTTGTTCTGCCCTTCAAAGACATGTACAAATTTAATCCAAATTAAAAATTAATTAAAATTTCAATGCCCAACCCTAGTAAAACAACGCATCGCCCGTCAGTAATGTAGGCACTGCACCAGTGTAGATATGTTTATTTTTAAGTAGATATTAGGTCTACTTTTTTTTTTTACTTTAGATTTACTTTCTTACCTAAAAACATCCCTATTTATTGTCAATTTATACAGAACCAAATAAATAGAGACATCCCATGTTAAAATATCGATAAACATAGGAAAATAAAGCGCTGATCTGGGATTAATTCTTATTGCCAAGGGAATCGCTCTTTCTACCTTCTAAATGTCGAAATGAGCAGATTTGTTTAATAAAAACGATAACAAACATCTGCAAAATTGTTCTAGCCATCTAATTCCATTTCACCAATCAGCATGATCCTTGAATGAAAATTATCAGTGTTTCGTTAGCAGCATCCTCACACATTAGTACTGCCATGTCTATACCCGCATTATTCGGAAGATCGAGAAATTTATTATCCTTGTTAGTTTTAACTACATATTATTTTTATGAAATACACCGCTTTTTGTCAGAACGTGTCATGAAAGCTAAATTGGGAACTAAAAGTAGTTTGCAATGATAATAAGAAATGTTTTAAGATTTAAGGAACAAAACTCGTTCTGTAATACTTAGCATAAATTATTTTAATATTCAAATTAAGAACCAAGAACTTAGTTGATTTTACTCGCTGTATTTTGGCTAGTAAAAGGTAAAAGCATTAGACATGAATGAGTCTGTATTTAAAATTATAAGTGTTGCAATCTGTGGTGAAAATGACAAACTGTCTAATCCAGCTGATTAAAAAGCATAGATAAGATGATAGAATTAAATATTCCCATAAGATTAACATTGAATATTTCTTTTACAATAAGGCGGAGCCTTTTTGACGACCTTTGGTTCAGAGCAGCTAAAATTTTTCTAATTGCACCATTTAACAGTGATAAAAATTTTCATATCATTTACTAAAGCCCTTGTCATGTGAAAAGAGATTAAATATTGGTATTTTAGCACAACTTGGCTACTTTGACGTTCCATGGGGCAAAGCCCTAGGGTCGCTGAGGCAATTTAAGTTGTAATGAACCTTCACACCACTCTTGTCTATAACAGGAAAAAAATTTAGACCATCACGTAAAGTCGTTTTCCCGTGAAAAGAGGACAAAATAGGGCCCATGAGCATTACAGACACAGTGAAAGACAGACAGAGAGAGAGAGAGAGAGAAAGACAGAGGGAAAGAAATTTAGATGACGCCGATTTTGGATTCTGCGATGCATAAAAAGTAAAAATAACCAAAAATTTCAAGATTCCAAGCAGAATGTACAAACAAAATTCTAATTTTATTATTATACAAATACAAATCCTTTATTGTGTAAACACAACATGTTGTCGTTGGCCAATGTTTCAAATACAATAATTTTTCTGAATCTTTTTACTTTTATTATAATTAATTAACAAATTATTATTATTATTTGTAATTAACAAATTCAGGCTGTAAAGTTTTTTTTACTTTATTAATTTTTTTTATATTCTATAAATACAAAAAAATATGTAAAACGCATTTCCTCAATTTTCATGGATTATTTTTCATAATTTAATTATTCATTCACTGAGTTCCCTTTGAGTTCCCAAAGCATTCCCTTTGAAGAAAATGTTCTTTATCTTTATCTTATTTTCTTTATCTTTATCTTATCTTTAATTTTATTTTTTATCTTTCTTTCATCATTTATATTTTTAATTTTGGAAATTCATAATTTTATGTCTGGTATTAAATTTATGATCATTATTTAAATATTTAATATCAATGTTACTATTAAAGATATTCATGAGACTTTTGAAAATGAATAAAGAGATAATATAGATAGATAGCTATATTTTCACTACCAAGTACACAGCCACTGAAGATACTATCATCAAAGAAATTCTCAGAAAATCTATTTGAGATGTTAAAAAATATGAACTATTTGTTTAATAACTAAAATATTCATGTAGTCAAAGTCAATTACTTGTACTTAATTTTGTAAATCATATTGTTTTTATTTTAACTTTTTAATGTAAAATTTCAATGATAAGAAAATAAAGTATAAAACTGAAAGCTATAATATATATTTCTACATGAGACGTGTTACCTGCAAGTTGTCGGGTTCAGTTCTGTTAGTTTCTGTGCTGAACAGTGCTGATTCTACGCATCAGCAGTCAGCATTCCTCAGCCGTGATGAAACAATTCCAAGTAGGCCAGTCTGATTTGTTCAAAACAAAAGTTCATATGTATGTCATCTTGACATGTTTGTTTAACCTGTGTTCTTGGAAAGTTAGTTAATTTTAAGAACATAAAACTTGTTCTAAGAATATAAAAAATATTGCTCTTAAAATCACAGATTGACATTCACAAGAAAAATATGTACCTATATATTTCTTCAACAACTTCTCTATTTTGATAATAGAGGGTTTGTTTCATATAGTATCATCAAAAACTTTTTTTTCTAATTAAGTAATTTTTAAGGAACATAACGGACCTTAATATTTGTTCTCCTCAATAAATAATTTTACTTTGATTTTTTTATTTATTTATTCATTTATTTTTTTACTTGTTAGTTAAACAGTTTTTATAAGGATTGTAATGACAAATCTTAATAGTAAGGAACTTAAATTCTGTATAGTCAGCATTTAGTAATTAAATTTTGTGCTCAAAAGTCTAAATGGAATGTATCAAATTTTTCAACTCGGTTTATTATAACTCTTATCAGTACATAGTAATTATATTGTATATTGATGATGATTGGAAAATAATGGTGAAGAATTTTAAATTGTAGGAACCTATATGTATCTACTTATTATCAAGATGTTCATTTAAAGCTTAGAAAAATAAATGAAAAATAAGCAAAATTTGATTTGCATGTAAGTGGTTTATACACTTTTAATTGTAATTAGCGATTTAAAAAATTTAAGGCCGAAAATACAAAAATATAAATCAACATTTCCCCAAGATATAGATTTTCTCCTCATTACACCATGTAATCATCCTGTAACTGAAACCAGAAAAAGATCAATTTGTATCATTTGTGAAAGGGATTTTTTATGGAACTCAAAAAATTACAAGAATTATGTTTATTTTTAATGATTAATTAGGATTTTGATAAGTTTGGATTAGACAATTTTTAGGACCAAAGTACCAGTAAAATGTAGTAAAAATTTTTTAAATACTGTACTCCTGTATTTTGATAAGTATCAATAAATTTACAATGAAATTAATAATCGTTGTTGTTCACTAATGTTTTCAATTTAAGTCTGATTAATCCTGAACCTTAACGAAAAAGTTTTGATGACTTTACTCGGGGTAAGGTTTAGTTTGTTAGCTACAATCACTTGGCTCAGATCTATAATATCCTTTTGTTTTTTTATTGCTAACAAGCTTTTTCCCATCACGGCTTCGCCCGTGATTGAATTTGTTTTATAGGTAATTAAGCTTGTTCGCTACGCTCACTCGCTGTCACGCTCACATTATGTATAATAAATCTCTAGAATACCTAAATTTAGAATTTTTCATCGAGTTTGTTTAAAATACACATTTTAAAAAAAACTCCACCATATTGAAAAATTTATTTAAAATAATTTATGACAAAACTAATAATTTATGATGCTAAAGGTTCAAAAGAAGAAGCTAAGGCAATTTTATGCCAGGCCTTTTTAGCTTAACGGGAAATTAATAGGGATAATGGATGTGAAATTTAGCCCCATGTTATTTAGCTCCATTGCCTCCCAAACCGTTAGGATTAGGGATACACATTAAATTGAAAAGTTGTCTTAGAATTATGTGTAGAATCCAAAAATACCATAAAAAGTAACATATAAGCACATATATAAAACTGGACCTTATTCTCAAAACAGTTCCAACATGACATTTTCCTGCAGATGTTTGGGTTTTGAATCGTGTTAGACTGAACGGTGTTGGTCAGTCCCAGATGCAAAACCATTTTAACTGCCTACTTTTGGAACAAATTGGCACGATTCATTAACCTTTTTTATAAACCATAGACAGTCTACATCATATACCTATTTACAGTTTTTTTGCCGTTATTATATGGTAAGCATAATTAAAATAATAGAATGTTTTTCAACTGATGTGGAAAACAATGTTAATACATTAACTGATAAGGGCTCATGTTGATACCAACGTGAAGCCCTAAAGTACTAACAACCTTGCCCTACAAGCTGTTTTTCTCCAAAAAAATGTGTCTCTTGGCCTTAGTATGAGAGTGGTGTAAGTGGTGTACTCTTGTGTAAGAGCTTAAGGACTTAAGGCTCTGTGTAATGTGTGCCATTTCATTGTTGACAAAAATTTTAAAAGTTTGATATTAAAGCTCAGTCTAAATTGAAATAAAACTCCATTCTGAAATCAAATTATTTAATATTATTCAACTGGGAACATATTCAGGTATATCTTGCAAGTAGTTGTTTGTCCATTCCAACTCTTGACCGTAGCTCCACAACACCAGTATTGTGAATAGGAAGAGAACTGAAAACCAAATTATATTCATTGTGTAATGTCTATTCCAGCAAATTCATAAGTTAAAAATCATGTGTTAAAGTTAGTTGTGTAGGGAAAATATTTGTGTCACGGCTACTTTTCAGTTATTAAAAACAATGTTCTTTAATTAAAATCTATATAAATCAAACACAATTCTTGTCTGTGTGTCAGTCACAATACGTCAAACTACAAAGTGTTTTCTCCAAACTACAAATATACAAAATTTTCAGGGTAGGTCCCTTTTAGTTACTGCTGTTACATTTGTACACCAAGCTGACTCGATTAGTTTCCTCTAAATTGTCTATGGCTAACTTCCTATGGGATATCCAAAATTCCAATGCTAATCAAATTAGACCATAGGCATTGACTATATTGTATACAGGGTGTCCTTAAAGTCCATCACCAAACTTCATAATATGGTTAATTAATTGGGTCAAAATAAGCAAGAAAAGGTTATAAAGGTATATCCAAAATAACATATTTACCCATATATATATATCTGCCATTTTGTTTTTTCCACTTAATAATTTTTATGACGGTAACATAATGTAGGAAGTTCATATTTGGTATGGACCTTTATAATACCAATAACCATTTTCACAAAAAAAATTAATTTTTTGCGATGTAAACTTTCAAAATGACGGCCATTTTCAGTTTTTAAACTCAAATATCTTAAAATCGGTAAATTTTATAAAAGTTTTACAATATAAAAAAAGTTAAAAACTTTAATTATTCAACCAATGATACCAAGTTTGTAAGGATCTGACAATAATTAACAGAGTTATTGTGATTTGTCTATTAAAATAACATTAATTTGTATTAATTATAATGGAAAATTAACGTTTTTATGCAGAAAAGTGTAAAAACTCCGTTGTTTGTCGTCCAATCTTTACAAACTTGGTATCATTAGTTAGGTAGTTAAATTTGCCAGCTTTTTTGTGTCTTGTAAAACCTTGATTAAATATACCGGTTTTAAGATATTTGATTTTATAAACTAAAAATGGTTGCCATTTTGAAAATTTCAATCGCAAAAAAATAATTTTTTTGTGAAAACGGTCATTGGTATTATAAAGGTCCATACCAAATATGAACTTCCTACAATATTCCGTTATTGTAATAAAAAGTTTTAAGTGGAAAAAACTAAATGGTGGATATCTGGGTAAATATTCTTTTTGGATACACCTTTATTCAACCCTTTTTGCTTATTTTGACCCAATTAACCATAATATGAAGTTTTGTGACGGACTTTAAGGATAGGGGAGAGGTGGGTATAACCGGGTGGTTGGGTACAAACCGGGTGGTCGGGTTTTGACCAAGTAAGTGCTGGTACCTGGCGATAAATGCCGAAATTAACATGTAGTTGGAGAGGGAAAGTGGCGGACATTGCGCCATTAGTCTCTGAGCAGAACTCTGGCTGTTAAGAGCGTTTCTTTGTTTTTGATATTTCGTTTCCCAATGTTACGGACAGTTTGATCGCCTACAACGGAAAAACTACATGAGTTTCAGTGAAGGTGACTACACTATTGTGTAGTGTATGTCTTTATCTTTACACTGATATAAGCAATATCTCAAATTAGTTTTAAGCACTTTGAATATGTTAAGTTTTTGTTAGTTACTACCAGTGGGGCGATACCGGGTATGACGCACGGGGTAAAACCGGATGGTATTTATACATGTTATATGATCTAAATATTTAAAATTTGATTTTTCACTCATACATTAACTGAATATGTTATCTTTGATACTATTTTTGACTTAATTGTGTGTACTTAGTAATAAAATTTTAGGCCTATTAAAAAATTTGTTTTTTTTTCTATTTCCCATATACTTAATATTGTGTACCCAGTATCACCCCACTATAACCCTCGCCACGTAACTTGACGAATGAATTTTCGCTACTATTCAGTTAAAATGATTGGATAATCAGCTGTTCTATAAAAAATTGCATGTAACGTAAGCTCGATGTTTTTGGAAAAGTACCCCCTCTCCTCCCCTCGCCCTACCCAGCTGTTTTTGGCCATTCGTCAACTTATGTGGCGTGACTTATAGTGGGGTGAGTCCAGGTACTTGCACTTTTTTAACAAAAAAATTCACAGAAAAAAAACAATAAGACTTATCAAGTTTTTAAAAGAAGCAATTAAAAAACAAATAAACACAAGATAAACTGATACATTATTTAAAATTTTCTGTATAAAAACATGGCATCTACATGTCTCTAAAGCTTAGCCACCCGGTTATACCCCACTTTCCCTGTAAAATCAATGCCATGGGATTACAGTTTTGTTCTATTTATTTAATGTTATTCAGGTGAACAGCTAATTTTTGTAATTTAGTTTTCAACTGTCATATTTTTCACATCATAATTTCAGCAGGAAAAAAGTGTTTGGTTTATCACAGATTTTTAGGGGTTTGCACACTTATTCCTTGCCTATATCCACTCATGGTGATGGCTAGGTTTAATTAGTTTAAGAGATTATTTAATTGGTGTACAAACGATTGAAGTTCAAATCGTTTACTGTGTCATATTTTGGCCATGGCCGCGGATGCAGGTATGTGGGGCCCCTAGGCTGATTTTGAGGTAGGAATAATTTATGCATGGAAATTTTGGTACAGGAAATTTGATACAAGAATGAATTATTTAAGATACCAAAGACGGGCCAACATATCACAGGGCATAAAAAGAACTTAACTATTGATTTAGACAATGTTTAACATGCCAGTGGAAAGGAAGGCATTCAGAAAAAGGATTTTCAGCATAAAAAAAAAACTAAAAAAAGAAATGAGTTGAAATTGAAACATTATGTTACCAAAACACAGTAACATGTAAATGTTTTGTGCTATCATTGATTTTTGTTGAACCAAAAAAACCTTAGTCATATTAATTTTCCACTCTCTTAAAAGTAAACAAAGGTTTGTATAAACTAGGATAGAGCGCAGGCCTAAAATGTTTAAAATTTTAACATAACAAATAATTGTTATGCTCCCTGGTAGAAACCCTCCTCTCCAGAATTGGGGGTAGCGCAGTATCAAAATGTCGGCTTGATGAAACCGCACTAAGTTGCTGTAAAATCCAATGGAACATTGTAATATCCTGAGTCAATGATGACTTTAATGTTAATCAATGATGACTAATCACGGAAAAGTGGCTTCAATAGCAAAAGCAGCATCTAATGAATAAAGCCTATATAATATTGAAGATCGTGCTGCAAAAAAATGGCGTAAAAAACAAATAGCAAGTCAGGTGGCGCACAGTCGAGCACTGAAGGCATCTACGAAGGGGTCAAGTTGGTGGGGAATACTCTCTATTTGAAATTCTGTCGTTTATTGTAAATAATGCTCTCTACCAGTTGAAAACCACAGACAAGTAATAGTGTCAAATTGAGTCTGATATTAATAATATTGAACTCACTTCAATTTAGATGTTGTTAATTGATTAAATCTTATGTGGATTTATTTCATTGCATTTAGAGTAATTCTAGAGCATTTCTAGAGGTCTGTAGTGGTAGATCTTAACATTGAAATGAAACACATACTTACAAAAGTTACATATAAAGAGGATTACAGCACCCACCAAGGGGAGGCCAAATATGTAGCCAGTTTTACCTCCAGGATTAGTTATTGGTACATCGTCAACATCTATGTAATACGAAGCAAAATCAAATTTTAAGTTTCCAATATCTACATTCCTTTTAATCCTTTCGGTGCTGCTGGTTGTAAGTGAGGGAATAGTAGTGGAACTATTAGGGTTGATGAGTGTAGTTGTATCATAATCATAATGTGATTTATCTTCTGTGGCAAGCCTGTATTTTAGTGGAGCTAACCAAAAGGTTTCAGGACAGCGATCATGTATACAAATGTACCTGAAAAAATCAACTACATATCAGTTTTAAATCAAATACATTCTGCAAGTGATTATGATTATATTTTATCATTACAATGTATAGAGACAACACAATTAATTACACAATACCGATATGATACTAGTAGAAAACTACTAATAATTATAAATGAAAAACACTATAGATTTGAACAAAATAGTTGTTAGGTAAGTTAAATAAGTTTATATGAGATTGCAATAATTAAAATATTTAAAAGCCTAGTGACAAAGAATTATAGAGGGAGATAAAGGAGCCTGTTAAAAAAAAGATTTTTTGTTCAGGCTTGCCATTTTAGCGAATGCAATTGTTTATATTTCTACAAAAATTTTGTAAGTTTACCAAGATAACCTCGGTCCAATAGTTACTCTTTCATATTCACAGAAATGAAGCAAAGTGGATTGGAGAGAAGGGCAAGCAGCACAGAAAGTTAGTGTTTCCTTGGGTCTAAAGCTTTGTCCACCAACTAACTCTTATACTTAGTTTGTAGTTATCTAGAAATAAAACTTACTGCAGAAAGGACTCATCATTATAAAATGATACCGAGGAGAGAGTGACCCACATAACAGTGATGAGACAAGTCAGCCCCACTCCTGCCATGCACAGAGAGCTGCTCTCCTGGGAATAAAAAACATTAAACTAATTAAAACCCACATAATAGTGATGAGACAAGTCAGCCCCACTCCTGCCATGCACAGAGAGCTGCTCTCCTGGGAATAAAAAACATTAAACTAATTAAAACCCACATAATAGTGATGAGACAAGTCAGCCCCACTCCTGCCATGCACAGAGAGCTGCTTTCCTGGGAATAAAAAACATTAAACTAATTAAAACCCACATAATAGTGATGAAACAAGTCAGCCACACTCCTGCCATGCACAGAGAGCTGCTCTCCTGGGAATAAAAAACATTAAACTAATTAAAACCCACATAATAGTGATGAGACAAGTCAGCCACACTCCTGCCATGCACAGAGAGCTGCTCTCCTGGGAATAAAAAACATTAAACTAATTAAAACCCACATAATAGTGATGAGACAAGTCAGCCCCACTCCTGCCATGCACAGAGAGCTGCTCTCCTGGGAATAAAAAATATTAAACTAATCAAGACCCACATAACAATGATCAGACAAGTCAGCCCCACTCCTGCCATGCACAGAGAGCTGCTCTCCTGGGAATAAAAAACATTAAACTAATCAAGACCCACATAACAGTGATGAGACAAGTCAGCCCCACTCCTGCCATGCACAGAGAGCTGCTCTCCTGGGAATAAAAAATATTAAACTAATCAAGACCCACATAACAGTGATCAGACAAGTCAGCCCCACTCCTGCCATGCACAGAGAGCTGCTCTCCTGTGAATAAAAAATATTAAACTAATCAAGACCCACATAACAGTGATGAGACAAGTCAGCCCCACTCCTGCCATGCACAGAGAGCTGCTCTCCTGGGAATAAAAACATTAAACTAATCAAGACCCACATAACAGTGATCAGACAAGTCAGCCCCACTCCTGCCATGCACACAGAACTGCTCTCCTGGGAATAAAAACATTAAACTAATCAAGACCCACATAACAGTGATCAGACAAGTCAGCCCCACTCCTGCCATGCACAGAGAGCTGCTCTCCTGGGAATAAAAACATTAAACTAATCAAGACCCACATAACAGTTATGAGACAAGTGAGCCCTACTCCTGCCATGCACAGAGAGCTGCTCTCCTGGGAATAAAAAATATTAAACTAATCAAGACCCACATAACAGTGAGGAGACAAGTTAGCCCCACTCCTGCCATGCACAGAGAGCTGCTCTCCTGGGAATAAAAAATATTAAACTAATCAAGACCCACATAACAGTGATCAGACAAGTCAGCCCCACTCCTGCCATGCACAGAGAGCTGCTCTCCTGGGAATAAAAACATTAAACTAATCAAGACCCACATAACAGTTATGAGACAAGTCAGCCCTACTCCTGCCATGCACAGAGAGCTGCTCTCCTGGGAATAAAAAACATTAAACTAATCAAGACCCACATAACAGTGATCAGACAAGTCAGTCCCACTCCTGCCATGCACAGAGAGCTGCTCACCTGGGAATAAAAACATTAAACTAATCAAGACCCACATAACAGTGATGAGACAAGTCAGCCCCACTCCTGCCATGCACACAGAGCTGCTCTCCTGGTAATAAAAACATTAAACTAATCAAGACCCACATAACAGTGATGAGACAAGTCAGCCCCACTCCTGCCATGCACAGAGAGCTGCTCTCCTGGGAATAAAAACATTAAACTAATCAAGACCCACATAACAGTGATCAGACAAGTCAGTCCCACTCCTGCCATGCACAGAGAGCTGCTCTCCCGGGAATAAAAAATATTAAACTAATCAAGACCCACATAACAGTGATCAGACAAGTCAGCCCCACGCCTGCCATGCACAGAGAGCTGCTCTCCTGGGAATAAAAACATTAAACTAATCAAGACCCACATAACAATGATCAGACAAGTCAGCCCCACGCCTGCCATGCACAGAGAGCTGCTCTCCTGGGAATAAAAACATTAAACTAATCAAGACCCACATAACAGTGATGAGACAAGTCAGTCCCACTCCTGCCATGCACAGAGAGCTGCTCTCCTGGGAATAAAAACATTAAACTAATCAAGATCTACATAACAGTGATGAGACAAGTCAGCCACACTCCTGCCATGAACAGAGAGCTGCTTTCCTGGGAATAAAAAATATTAAACTAATCAAGGCCCACATAACATTAATACAGTAATAAGACAAGTCAGCCACACTCCTGCCATGCACAGAGAGCTGCTTTCCTGGGAATAAAAAACATTAAACTAATCAAGATCTACATAACAGTGATGAGACAAGTCAGCCACACTCCTGCCATGCACAGAGAGCTGCTTTCCTGGGAATAAAAAATATTAAACTAATCAAGACCCACATAACAGTAATACAGTAATAAGACAAGTCAGCCACACTCCTGCCATGCACAGAGAGCTGATCTCTTGGGAATAAAAACATTAAACTAATCAAGACCCACATAACAGTGATGAGACAAGTCAGCCCCACTCCTGCCATGCACAGAGAGCTGATCTCCTGGCAATAAAAAATATTAAACTAATCAAGACCCACATAACAGTAATACAGTAATAAGACAAGTCAGCATCACTCCTGCCATGCACAGAGAGCTGCACTCCTGGGAATAAAAAATATTATACTAATCAAGACCCACATAACAGTGATGAGACAAGTTAGCCACACTCCTGCCATGCACAGAGAGATGCTCTCCTATTAATAAAAAACATTAAACTAATCAAGATCTACATAACAGTAATGAGACAAGTCAGCCCCACTCCTGCCATGCACAGGGAGCTGCTCTCCCGGGAATAAAACATTAAACTAATCAAGACCCACATAACAGTGATGAGACAAGTCAGTCCCACTCCTGCCATGCACAGAGAGCTGCTCACCTCGGAATAAAAACATTAAACTAATCAAGACCCACATAACAGTGATGAGACAAGTCAGTGTCCCACTCCTGCCATGCACAGAGAGCTGCTCTCCTGGGAATAAAAACATTAAACTAATCAAGACCCACATAACAGTGATCAGACAAGTCAGCCCCACTCCTGCCATGCACAGAGAGCTGCTCTCCTGGGAATAAAAACATTAAACTAATCAAGATCTACATAACAGTGATGAGACAAGTCAGCCACACTCCTGCCATGCACTGAGAGCTGCTCTCTTGGGAATAAAAACATTAAACTAATCAAGACCCACATAACAGTGATGAGACAAGTCAGCCCCACTCCTGCCATGCACAGAGAGCTGCTCTCCTGGGAATAAAAAATATTAAACTAATCAAGACCCACATAACAGTAATACAGTAATAAGACAAGTCAGCCACACTCCTGCCATGCACAGAGAGCTGCTCTCTTGGGAATAAAAACATTAAACTAATCAAGACCCACATAACAGTGATTAGACAAGTCAGTCCCACTCCTGCCATGCACAGAGAGCTGCTCTCCTGGGAATAAAAAATATTAAACTAATCAAGACCCACATAACAGTAATAAACTAATAAGACAAGTCAGCCACACTCCTGCCATGCACAGAGAGCTGATCTCTTGGGAATAAAAACATTAAACTAATCAAGACCCACTTAACAGTGATCAGACAAGTCAGTCCCACTCCTGCCATGCTCAGAGAGCTGCTTTCCTGGGAATAAAAAACATTAAACTAATCAAGATCTACATAACAGTGATGAGACAAGTCAGCCACACTCCTGCCATGCACAGAGAGCTGCTTTCCTCGGAATAAAAAATATTAAACTAATCAAGACCCACATAACAGTAATACAGTAATAAGACAAGTCAGCCACACTCCTGCCATGCACAGAGAGCTGCTCTCTTGGGAATAAAAACATTAAACTAATCAAGACCCACATAACAGTGATGAGACAAGTCAGCCCCAGTCCTGCCATGCACAGAGAGCTGATCTCCTGGCAATAAAAAATATTAAACTAATCAAGACCCACATAACAGTAATACAGTAATAAGACAAGTCAGCAACACTCCTGCCATGCACAGAGAGCTGCTCTCCAGGGAATAAAAAATATTAAACTAATCAAGACCCACATAACAGTGATGAGACAAGTTAGCCACACTCCTGCCATGCACAGAGAGCTGCTCTCCTGGGAATAAAAACATTAAACTAATCAAGACCCACATAACAGTGATGAGACAAATCAGCCCCACCCCTGCCATGCACAGAGAGCTGATCTCCTGGGAATAATTAAAAAAAATTAATCAAGATCTACATAACAGTGATCAGACAAGTCAGCCCCACTCCTGCCATGCACAGAGAGCTGCTTTCCTGGGAATAAAAAATATGAAACTAATCAAGACCCACATAACAGTAATACAGTAATAAGACAAGTCAGCCACACTCCTGCCATGCACAGAGAGCTGATCTCCTGGGAATAATAATAAAAAAAATAATAATAAAAACTAATCAAGATCTACATAACAGTGATCAGACAAGTCAGCCCCACTCCTGCCATGCACAGAGAGCTGCTCTCCTGGGGATAATAAACATTAAACTAATCAAGACCCACATAACAGTGATGAGACAAGTCAGTCATACTCCTGCCATGCACAGAGAGCTGTTTTGGTATGAATAAAACTGTGGACACCGTTCCTACTCTTTCCTACTGCGATCATCCACCTATATAAATATCTAAAGCTCAAATTTTATAAAAACCCTGGGGGGAAACTTATAATAATATGTGGTCTTAAAAACACTTATTTTTAATTTATAAAAAATATATTAAATGGTCAATGATACATTTGATTGCAAATATAAAAAAAGATCCAACGATCACTGCATAAGGACTAAACCTAACCTAGTGATAAATTCCTCTCAAGTAAAATACCTTTTGTTCTCTCATAGTGTCTTTTTTGGCCAGAACATTGATGGATAACAATGATTTAAAAACATTCTTTACAATGATGTCGAAAATTAAACTTTGTTTTAAGTTCAATTTCTGCCTCAAAATATACATCGAGTGACCAAAGTCTGGCAATGATTAGAGTTTTCACTTTCCTCATGAGGGCCTCATGAATTTTATTAATTTAACTGCCATATGTAGGCCTACTCGGACAACCGAGGAACTTGTTACTTCACACTTACATGCAATGATATAACTAGGCCTACACCTTTCTAACGATATGGGCGTATTTCTGCTACGATGCTAAGAAAAAATTTTTAAAACTTTTGTTCTTGCCTACTATGATTAAAGTTTATCAAAACACTACTATATAGATTCACTAGAAAACTAGTATACTTACATTATAAGCTGAAAAGAAGGCTATCACTCCAGCCAATACTATTAAAATGACAAAAGTTGAGATAGTAAGTGCAAAAACCGGAACTGCTGGGAAAAAAATAGATTTAGCATATTAGACAATACACAATTCTATCCCCCAAGAAACTCAAATGAATACGAATATTTCTGACCATTTCCATTCTTCCCTAATTTCTAGATATGGGAAATGATTATTCAATTTTGGAATATGCTTTCTTCCAGATATACCTTTACAGAAACCTTTCTGGACATAATGCTCACAAAAAACAGGTTGTCCATAAAATCTCAATTGTTTTTATTTTTTTAAGTGATTAAAGGAAACAACCAGTCTCTGTGACCATCACTTAAAAATATACCGTGTGTCCCAAAAGTCCCACCCCCACTACATTTAATTTTTAACTGGTGCTAATAATTGAATTAACTTATGGGAAAGTTTAAATGACAAAAGGACGAGTCTTTTAGAATTTCAAAAAATTCAAAACCCCGCCCAAAAAATGGGGTTTTGGGGGGCATCTAAAAAATTTTAATACGAACCCCCAATTTTTATGTTATTTCTGGACTGTACACGTCTTTTTGAGACTCTTTTATTCTTTGACATTTTATTCAAAACTTAACAATTAGGGAGCTACAGCCAATTGAAGGGGCAATTCAAAAATAACGTAAAAATTACGTTAGTTTTGGGGGTTTGTTTTAAAATTTTTTAGTTGCCCCCCAAAACCCCATTTTGGGGGTGGGCGGTTGAATTTTTTGAAATTCTAAAAGACTCGTCCTTTGGTCATTAAAACTTTCCCAGAAGTTAATCCAATTTGCACCCGTTAAAAATTTAATAGGGGGGGGACTTTTGGGAGGGGGGGTGGGACTTTTGAGACACACGGTATACACAACAATGGGGGCTCTTCCATAAGGACTCCCAGATGCTCTTAGGACCCCCCTCCCCCCCCCCCACTCTTAGGGCCGGTGCACCCATTAGTTAAATCTCTAAATATGATTCGTTGTGAACTTTAAAATTTTTTTTATAATTTAGTGAAATTAAGTTATAAAAAATAAAAGCTGAGTAAGAGTTGTCAGAATTGGGATCTATTCGTCGTTTCTATATTATACCACCGGTAGCAGAGTTTAGCCGCACCAGTATGTTAGATTTATTTCCCGCAAGAGCAATTTTAAACCATCCCCATCATTTGTCATTTAACTTCATTATCTTTTGTCCAATTTATGATTTAAAGATTTAAATCAATTGTATTTGAATCTGAGTCATATATATTTTTTGTTTGAATTCTTAAAATTCTTTGAAATTGTTTAAAATTCTTAAAAACTTGATTTGTTCTTTCCATTTTGTAAAAAAAACTATACTTGATATAAAAAATATACCTCACAAAATATATCCAGCTTGATGAACCCTTTATTTAGAGCTATAAACCATAACATATTTTATCAAAAATAAAGGTATTAACATATCGTGTTTCCCGTTTAACTTTGTTCTTATGGGGAGTAGGCGGAATTGGGATTGAATCCAATGCCCTTGACACACCAGAGTTTAACTCCCCGCTTGTAGCTGTAACTGCAAGTCCATTGCCCCATGAGAACCGACCAATCCCACAGATCGGTTCCCACGCAGCGCTGCATGCTACTTGCAGCGGCAAACGAATAATAGGTATATTTCAGCGGCAATAAGGACTAGTATACGGTAGGTATATTTCTACTGGTAATGTGATAGTCTTGTCTTGAATCTATAGTTTTAGGATACAAATGAAAAAAAAGAATTCTGGGATTTAATACTTACAAGTCTGATCATCACCTCTGTCAAAAAATTCAAAAAAATTTACAAGAAATGTTAATATTCCAATTACCTGAAACAAATATCGGAAATAATAACCAAAACAGTAACTTAATGAGAGCAAAGATTATTGCACAAATTTTCTAAGAGCAAAAATTATTCTTGGAGTAAAATTATTCCTATTGAGACCTAGATGCATTTAAACGTTTAATTTATTATATTTGGTGCTAGTGAGTAATTTATCTTGTGATTAGTAGAAACGGCATTAACTGAAAGAAAGTACCGTAAAGGCTGATATAAAATGGACAAAAACTTATGGTTCAGGGAGAGGAGGGACTAATATTGAGTGGGATAGATTTTATTGGGTCTACAACATAAAAAAAAAAAAAAAAAAAAAAAAAAAAATGGAATCGTATGTTTTAAAAAGAAGCTGTTAAATAAGCGAAACCTCTTTGTTTGGACATAAGACAAACAAATCCCTGTATATTTCTATACATAATTTAATGATTAATTTCTTCCTAAAATGTTGTCAAATACATTTTCCGTGATAAGTTATTGTAGGTTTCTACAAAAATAATGTTGTAGCTGTAACATTTTGGAATTGCCTATTGTAGATTGACCAGTTTGACTGACTGGTCAAATGCAAACCCTGCACACATTCCCAAACTTGATGCTCAAATAGTTAAAGCAGTTAGTAATTTGGATCGGTCTTACAGTCAGAACATCAATATAAACATTTCTTGATATGATAAGGCGGTACATACCCAAAAAACAACTGCAATAATAGCAACCCCAACTTGGAGGGTTAAAATTCCACAAAACGAATGAAGAGCCATTCATATTTTACATTAATTTGACACTGAAATAATTTTATAATTTCCTAAAATTTAGACTTATAAACCTAAAAATTCACACTAATAAATACAAAAAATTTACATGACTAAATTTTCTCACAGTAATTTTGACTGTCTAGGTTAGAGTGAACATATGTTCCATAAAAATAATATCATAAATTCATTAATTTATATTCATATGGAAAACTGTATTAATTACAAATCTATCTATCTATCTATATATGTAATACGTGATGCCCTTTTTTTGTTAACACTACTCCTCCCTTATTTCTGGACCAATTTTAAAGTTTTAGGTGTCAAAAGAATGGTCTCAGTTCGTAGTTTTGCAATAAGGTTTTAGATTTTTGATATTTTAATTCTGAAGCTCACGGGAAGCCCTCAAAGTTCATTTTTTGTCCATAAGATTAACATGGGGAACAATTATATTGAATTGCTAAATAAAACAGCTGTTGATAGTTAAATAAACAAACACAATGTTAAAAGCTGAATAGAAGCAAATTGAACTGGTACTGAAATATCAAAATAATTTCATACTTTAATACGAGGAGTGTCTAATCTGAGCTTTTAACCTTTTCTCAAAATGTAGCTGGTGGATTTTGCTTGAAAGTTTTATTGGCGCGTATTTGGGCACAAAAATAAATTTTGTAACTTAACACTAGAAAAATTCATTTTTGTTTACGAAAACAATTTTGGAAATTGAAATTTTTGACATGGGTCTTATTGGTCGTCTGACTGGTATTGAAACAATAATGAAAGGTAACAAATATTAAAATAGATCACTAAATTTGTGTGCACAGGTTTTCAAACTGCTATAAACTATAAGGAAAAGGGATAGTTGGTTGTAAGTGTAATAACCTTTTTATTTACTATTATAGTATAAACATGTTTTAAATGCAGAACGCTACACATATTAAAAAACCTGTGTAAAAGACAACATTTAAAAGTTTTTTACCTCCAGTATAGAAAACAAGCTTATTACTAAAATGGTTTTTATGAAGAGAAATTTTAACCAAAATAAAAATGCCACTAAAAACAAAATGGACCACACCAACAAAGATGTAGATTCTTTTAATATCTGTGATTTCTTTATTTAAATTTTGTAATGTCATGCGGAAAGTTAAATTAAAGAAGATTTAGTCATAAATAGTAATGTGGACTCATACACTGTCATTGACTACTTCATACAATATAGTACTACAAAAACAGCCACAGTGAGTGTTGCATAACTAATATACAGGACCGAAATGTTGATTTTTATTCTCTTGTCATTTACGATTTACGTTTTATGTTTGATGAAATATGTGGATCCAACATCTGCGAATTTATTCTAAATTTTATAGGAGGATTTAGACAAAGGCCCTAAGACATATCGGCAAAAGAACAACTACGTAATCTTAGCTAATTTAGACCTAAAAGAACGAGCATCACATCTCAGAACTATCACATTGGGAAGTTGGAGAATTGGTAATGAAGATCGATCGATGAAATACCAATAATGTTCTATCTGATTTTCACTATAGTGAAATTTTTTTCAAAGTATTACCATGGAGCAAAGTTTACCAGGTACCCTAATAAATGCAGCGCATTGGGCTGCACAGGCCCCCTAGTATATTCATGATGTTTGTGCTTAAGAAAAAATAGGAATGACATATTTACTGTAGAAAATTCTTCACACTGGTACCACAATAATATCTGTTGTTTTGAGGTCCCAGGAAACACTGAAAACAACCTTATTGCTTCAATTCTGCGTAATAAACTGTAGAAAAGACAGTTGATCAAACTTCAAGAATAACTTTAAATGGTAATTATGTGCCCTATAATTTCTGCAAACTTTTTTAAGGTACAGCCCATCAAATGATGGTTAATATTATACGCTATTCAAAAATAATGTTGGTCGAAGGTCAGACTGCCCTTGTACTTCTTGTTCCTCTTGCTGACAAGAATACAACCAATCACAATTAGTAGATAAATACCCCCCATTGCAGCAGACACACGTACTCAGCGAATTTCCAAATTAGTAATATTAATTTTGACCAGATGAACCTGTAAACAAAATTTCATTACGTGCTCATAAATAGGGAAATAAATGTCTATTCTCTCTATGATAAATATAGGAAAAGAGTATGCAGGTATGCTGCCATGGGGAACACTAAAAGTAGATTTTAAGCATAAACAAATTTATTTGGACCATATGAAGCCATATAATAATTTTCATCAATATCTGTCCATAAATAAAAGTTTGCCTATTCTCCATAAGATTAACATGGGAAAAGAGTATGCAGGTTTGCTGCCATAATAAGTACAAAAATCTTCACCATGACTACTACCGTAATAGTCATGGTGAAACCTAGGCCCGGGACCATAATACTTTTTTGTTTTGAGGTCCCCAGAAGCCAAAAACACCATTCGTTCAATTTTATATCTATATATATGTGTGTGTTCATTTTTTTATGCTCACTATTGGGATCTCGCAAACTATAAAAGTTACAGCAAAGGTCAAATCAGCAAAGTAGTGTGGAATTATAAGCTGAACAAAATGATGTGTAAAAATCCCAGATATTTCTACTGGTTCATTCGCTGTGCTCGAAAAACTGTTTTTGCTCAAAACTTCTTTTGCGAATTTTGATAAAACTTCTACTTTATAGATAAAACTTGACTAAAATTTTACGTAGATTCTGAATATTAAAATTAAAATTTTTTACTTCAAACGGTTTTTGAGATATTTTAGACAAGTTGATTATTTGTAATGCAAGTATGTATTTTTTTCATCATCATAAAAAAGATATAATTTTTCTGATCTCGAAAATACCAAATATGTCGTAATTATTTATCATAATAATTATTTAATTATAAAAAATGTGATTAATAAAACAATGGTGTAAATAAGCTGTTACATGGGAACCGCGGATGCCGGTAAACAGCTGATCAACAATGTAAGCAACAAAATATGAAACACAAAATGAAAATCAGCTGATTTACACCATTGTTGCACCGCATGCTATAGAAGCATCCTCATTATTAGCATTTCAGGGTTGCTTCTTAATCACATTTTTTTTATTTAAATAATTATTATGATAAATAAATACGCCATATTTGGTATTTTCGTGATCAGAAAAATTATTTCTTTTTCATGATGATGAAAAAAATACATACTTGCATTACAAATAATCAACTTGTCTAAAATATCTCAAAAACCGTTTGAAGTAAAAAATTTTAATTTTAATATTCAGAATCTACGTAAAATTTTAGTCAAGTTTTATCCAAAAAGTTTTTTTGTATTTCAACAAATAACAAAGTTATAGGCAAAAGAAGTTTTGAGCAAAAAACAGTTTTTCGAGCACAGCGAACGAACCATACAAATATCTGAGATTCTTACACATCATTTTCTTCAGCTTATAATTCCGCACTACTTTGCTAATTTGACCTTTTCTGTAACTTTTATAGTTTGCGAGATCCCAATGGTGAGCATAAAAAAATGAACACACTGTATATATATGTGTGTGTCCGTGGTCTCGATAACTTTTGACAGGAATCTCCGATTTTGATAAAATTTGGTATGGAGGTGTAAGACCAGGTCTATTTTCATGAGTTCGCAAACCAGCATGATCGGATTATGGGAACGGGGTTTTATGGGGTTTCAAAGGGGTCAAAAATGGGTTTTTGGCATTTTTGTACCTTAATTTTCAAAATTCAACAATTTTAACTAAAACCATCTAAAAGAGCTTAAAAAAACAAACAATTTAGTATTTTGAATTTTTAACCTCGCTTAACAGGTTACGGAGAAAAGTCAAAAATAGGTTTCCCATGTTAATCTTATGGGAAATCAACAAAACCCTATATCACGTTTCTTTATTGGAATAACTTGATAAAATTTGGCATGTACATTCACTATGTAGGGTTTAAATGATATTTGCTTACAACACCCATATGGCAGCAAACCTACATACTCACCCCCATGGGGTTTATGGGGAAAATTAAAAAGTGCCGAATATTGATCAAATTTGATATTTACCTTACCTTACTATTACATTTCCTAACAAAACTAACATTTTCTAACAACATTCCATGGCAGCAAACCTACATACCCATTCCTATGGTGTTTATGGGGAAAATACTAAATCTCAATATTCTTTGGAAATTCGCTGAGTACGCAGGTCTGCTGCGACGGGGATAATCCAAAAGCGTATTCCCTATAGGGAAATTCGCTAAAACCAAGATTTTTTAACATAAATGGTTGAATCTCAACCAAATGAAGCTAAATACCAAGTTTCATCCCAAAAATATTGGTTAATAAGTGAAATATTAACACGTCCTTATTCTCCATAAGATTAACATTGGAGCCCCAAAATACAATGTACTGTCTTTAGACTTTTTAATATATCGGTAACCAATGGAGATAGAGCAAAGCTTCGGAGTACTAAATAGTTTTTTTTTCTTTTTTTTTAGCTAAATCCAGTGGTGAAAATCAAATTTAAATTTTTTTTTTAAATTACAAAATACCTCTTCTGGTAGGTTGATATATCTGGTTTATGAACTCATCCAAATAAAGGTAGGATTACACATCTCTACCAAATTTGGTCTTGATCGGACTGTTTTTACGAGATTTATTGTGTCTATGGACACATACATACCCTGTGTGGCTAAGCCAAGAAAGTTAAATTATTAATAAATTCATTTATTAACATATGTAAATAAAAAACAGATGTTATTATGAAAATGGAAAACAAGACAATCAAAAATACACTATGAATTTAACTATGATGTAAACCTTTTTAATGTTGTAAATAAAACTAACTTTTGTGTTTAAAACTTTATTTTGTTCTGAAATTAACTAACTTTTACTATATAACAAGAAAACTAATCAAAGTTTTCTACATGGTAGCAGAGCGTTAAACTGTCCACATTTAATTCAAGACTATTAAGTGAAGACCTTTTAACATGTCATCAAGATTAGGTAAGAAAGTCGAGAGCCTTATCAAACGCCTAAAGACGACAATAGAAGATGCGTCTGCCTTGGTTAATGAGGAGGATGCTCCAACACTCAGGTTGCAGGGCCTTCTGGCTACGTTAGAGACCTACTCAAAAAGACTGGAGGCTACACTTGACCAACTAGGCCAACCGGACAACGACAACCCTCCAGGTGAAGAGGACAGAGATGATCCATTCGAGTTGGTGCTCGATAGCGAAGAGGTAATGGCAAAACTGAAGGTAAGGATTGCCTCCTCAGAGATGTTGACTCCTTCTATTCATGTTGGCAACAATCCAACGACTCAGCCTGAAGAGGCCACAAATACCAAACATTGTTTGGTAAAATTACCTAAACTTGTAATTCCTAACTTTGATGGGAACATCTTAAAATGGCAGGGATTTTGGGATGCCTTCGATTCCTCTATCCACAGCAACATCAACTTAAACTCAGTAGATAAATTTAATTATTTAAATTCGTTGCTCGTGGGGGATGCAAAACTTTGTGTTTCAGGTCTCC
This sequence comes from Neoaliturus tenellus, assembly GCA_030545055.2. Taxonomy (NCBI): domain Eukaryota; kingdom Metazoa; phylum Arthropoda; class Insecta; order Hemiptera; family Cicadellidae; genus Neoaliturus; species Neoaliturus tenellus. The sequence goes on from CM061531.1 coordinate 101,651,376, forward strand.
CTTTAACTTCTGTAAATTATGACATTGCCATTTCCCTATTAAAGAGCAGGTTTGCAAACAAAACAATTATCGTAAACTCTCATTACAAGGCTCTGACTGAAATACCCCCAGTAAAATCCGACAGCACAAGAAATTTACGTCGTGCCTTTGATCTCATAGAAAAACATTTGAGATGTTTAGAGTCACTGGGCGAGGACATTAACTCCAATTACTTTTTTACTATCATAACAAGTAAACTACCAATGAATGTTTTACTCAAAGTTGAAGAGCAGAACTTGGGTTCTGAAATTGACGTCAAGCTCTTACGCAGTGGGGGGGGGAGGGGCTGTCGATACATTCGCCTAGGACGCCAGAAAACCTAGGGCCGGCCCTGATAAGAGTATTAGAAGAAAAGTGTTATAGAAGACTGAATATAATAAGGTCAGTCTCGACTTTCTACTGGGGGGGGGGGGGGATCCAAAAACATTGTTAATATTGTTCAAGCCCCTCTTAAGATCAGTTTTGGAAATTAATATTACATTAAGGAATATTAATTTTGTAAACAGCTGTTCTCATTTAAATTATTGAGGGAAGATTGGTAATAAAAAACTACGAGGTGGCCCGTGCGCAAATTGCGCATTTTATGATACTGTATGAGTGAAACTCACCTACAGTACGTGAATGTTGATTATGAAGTGACAGAGATCTATTTTTGTTTACTATCTGGCTTTTAAAATTCATCTGAAAGTAATCAGCTGTTAAATTACAATTCACATTAAAGAACATGCAATAAAAGTTGGTCAACATTTTAAAGCCCCCTCTAGAAATAAATCAAAGGCGAGGGGGGCGAAGCCCGAAACAATATGACCTTTTTAATTGCGATTCGTCACTGCGGTACATCCTAAGCTTTAAAATGACACCTCAATCTTAAAAATCGGTTTAGTAGGTCGAAAGAAAAAGGGACGTAACAGACAAAACCCTTATAGAAATAAGAAGATAGATAGGATATCATAGAATTGCGGCGAGTGAGCTTAGTGAACTAGCTAAACCTGACGTGGAGTGATTACTGACTGACTCATCACGAAATCTCAGTAACTACCAAACGTATTTACTTGAAACTTTAAACACAGGTTCTTGCCTCTTAGATGCTCACTAAGAAACTATTTATTTTGCAAATTTCCTTTAGGGCTTGCCTTCAAAATTTCAATATAACGATATCCGTATATTGAAAACTTAAATACAATTTAAGAAACCTGCGGGGTTGAAATTTGGAGTGATCCCTTCAAAATTGCCTTCAAAATTTCAATATAACGATATCCGTATATTGAAAACTTAAATACAATTTAAGAAACCTGCGGGGTTGAAATTTGGAGTGATCCCTTTTCTCTTAGGTGCTCAATAAAAAAGTGCTTTGAACATCCCCTTTAGGCTTCCGCCCCACAGAAGCTCACAATTACTTAATTACTATATAGCCTAGGGGTTAAAATTTGACACAGACTCTTTGCTCAGATACTTATTAAGAAACTGTTTTGCAAATATAGTTTTTGAAGCACTTTAAGGCCCCACCCCACTGGACTTCAAAATTATTTTAGGGCCTCCAGGGTCGATATTTGACATGGACGTTTCTTTTTGCTCATGATCATCATGATGCCTAAGAAACGATTTGCAAATATAGTTTTCGAAGTTCTTTAGGGCTCCACCTCACAGGACTTCAAAATTACTTTTGGGCCTCCGGGGTTTAAATTTGAATCGGCCGTTCCTCTTTGCTCATAATGACTTAGTAAGAGACAAAACAATTTAAAATATACCTTCTTTAGGGTTCCGCCCCATAGGTCTTGAAAATTACTCTAGGGCCCACAGGGTTGAAATTTGACATGAACGTTTCAAAAGGTATGAGCAAAGGTCCCACATTTGCTCATAGGTGCTCACTGAGAAATAATTTTGCAAATTTCCTTAGGGCTCTGCCCCATAGAACCTCAAAATTACAATAGATCCTAGGGGGTATAAGTTTAACGTGGATGTCCCGTTTTGCTAACAGGTGCTCATCACTATGAAATGGTTTTGTAAATATAGTTTTTGAAGTTCTCTAGGGCTCCACCCCACAAGACTTAAAAATTAATCCAGGGCCAAAGGGTTTGAAATTTGAAAGGACGTTCCACTTTGCTCATAGGGTTACTCATAGGTAACGTCCATCAATAAGAAATGATTTTGCGAATTTCCAATAGGGCTCCTCCCCACAAATTCTTAAAACCACCATAGATCGTATGGGTTGAAATTAACGTAAACGTTCCGTTTTAATAATAGGTGTTCATTAAGAAACAGTTTTGAAAATATAGTTTTTTATGTTCTTTAGGGCTCCGCCCCACATGACTTCAAAATGACTGTAGGGGCTCCAGGATTGAAATTTGACATAGTCATTCCTATTTGCTAATAGGTTCTCAGGGCCTTTTCTATTTAAGAAATATTTTCTCACTAAGAACAGGTTTTGCGAAATTCCTTCAGATTTCCACTCACACTACTTCATTGTTTCAATTTCATTCTTAAGGAAGTAGATTTCGTTGCTCTTTAAAAAGATTTTATTACCTATAAATATAAATTCAATCACGGGCGAAGCCGTGATGGGCAACAGCTAGTAAAGTATAATCTTTAATGTAAGTTTCCATACAACATTGTACTTTTTCCAATGAATAATTATTATGTAATTATTGTGTTTTGTACAAATTGGCAGTCATCGGTGTTTCAATGTTTTGGAGGGTGGAAGGGGGGCTTGATTTTCTATTAGTACAGTGAAATTAGAGTTTTAGTTCGGCAACTGATGTACATCCAACAAAAATTTTATAAGAGCTTCTTTTAAGCACTATAATTAAAGATCTGATGAGTCCCCAAAAAATTAAGTTTTTTTACAGCAATAAAATAACTTTTCAAATTGGCGGTTTTTTGGTAATGGGATACATAAAAAAAAATCTATTTGTTTTTAATTGGCTATTTTTCAGTAATTAAAGCCCACTGACCATGCAAAGAGAAAAATATTTGACAAGCAAATGATTGATTTAAATGCTCATAAAGAAATGTCAATGTTTACTGACGAGGCGCATGAAATACGCCCCGATAACGAACGTGCGTTACTAAACATGCCTAATGTAAACATGTTATGTAGGTTAGACGACCACTACTCCATGACTACTAAAATGGCATCAAATTTGCTTTCCAGTAAGCCTACTCCCACCACCCTCAGACTTCCTGTCGCTGAATGGTGCCCGAAAGAAATTAGATCGGTTTTTTTGCCGCACCCTGTATATATTGTTCTATTTAATATAAGCATAATTTTTTATTCGCTTTTAGTTCAAGATTAATATCTCAAGTTCAAAATAAGACACAAAGTTAATTCTTATCTTAAACCAGCCAATACATCAATGCCTTTGATTTGAGTTATTGGCCATTGAAATTCATTGGATTTTAAGTGACTTATGATTTTCCAATCAACATAAAATTAATTGGTTGGTGAAATTCATTTTCAGTTAAAGACGTACAACTCAAGTTATAAATGGGATTTAATGTTCGTTCTGGTCTTAAATTATACAGTACATTATTAACTTTAATGCCAGATATTGATTGTTAGAATTGGATAAGTTTAAGATGAGATATTATACACTTTACAATACAAAATATGTTTATTTCTGAAATTTTGGTAAAGTTTATAACGTACAAACTACCTTAAACCAAGCCAATCCAAATTATCATAAACTCTAAAGAAGGCAAATGATCCATTGAGTGATATGGTACCAAAATCAACAACCTATCTCAATTAGAACAAGATATATGGGAACATGAGAAAAATAAAAAAAAAAATAAATTCAAAGTTTGAAACGTCCATAAGAACATATAGAGAATTTTAATTTCCCTGTATCTTTAAAACGAACACAAAATTTCAAAAACGGGTTGCGGCATTGTAATCAGCGTAAAAATCTACTCTAAAATGATGCGTCACAACACTATCTTTACATTGGAAAAAAATCATTTGTATCCAAAATGGCGGATCCAAGATGGCTGCCAAAAATTAAGGACCGTTCAAAATAAAGTATTTAACACTCAACAGTTATTGGCATTGGCCCCACAAAATAATATTGAGAAATGCACGTAAAAAATGAAAACGGGAAGGTTTTTTTCAAAAATTTATCCCATTGTTAAAGAACCGCCATTTTGAAAAGTGATTTTATAGGTGTAAAACAACTTTATTTTTTGGGGACTCATCAAATCTCTTTTTCTGGAGCTTAAAAGAAGGTCTCCTGAAAATTTCATGGATGCACATCAGTTGCCGATCAAAATTGGTTTGGCCACAAAAGTGGGTGGTTTTTGGCCTTATTTTACTGTACTATATGACTGGATGATGACCACCACAAAGCCATACTATTTGACTACCATAGAATACCCAACTCCCCTCCTAATGGGCTTTACCAAATACAACCTACAGGTACCAAATGCAAGCTCAGTTCAAATAAAACTTTAAAGTACAAACTCATGTAAAATACTAACTTCAAATAAAAAAAGTTATAATGAAATTTTTTTATTTAATGTTTTTTAAATTATTTGGGAGAGGGGAGGCGTAACTGCCTATCCTGTCCTTCTCTACCCGCAAAATATACTCACATTGCCATTAAATTTAAATTTAGACCTAAGAGATGGACCATGTTGAACAGCAAATATCTAGACTAGCAAAGGTTTTAAATAATTTGAATAAAAGTTCCTTTTTTTATTCCAAATAAAATTATTTATTTTAATTACAAAGCATTTTCTTTTAAAATTACGTGGTATTCCCTAGAGGCTATGAGAAAACTACAGACGCAAAAATGTGTATGACTCCTTCAGTAGTATGCTCTCTAGAGTTAAAAATAGAAACATATTCTTCAATTATTTGGAATTGTTATTGCTCAAAATGCAAATTCAGTCATATTTCATAACAAAGTTAAGTTTATTTCATTATGTTAAATAAATATTTGTTTTTGCCGCCCTTTTATTAGCTGCCATTGACTTTTTTTATGATCTTTTGATATTCATCAGTTGAAATAAAGGGACACTACTGAAGTTATTTACTTATTTTAATACAAGCAATTAATTTCTGTGTATTGTTAAGAATCCAATTGGACAAGTAACTGGGAGAGTATATAACAAGAATTCATAGACGTGTTGTCAACATTGATAACTTGGGGTCAATTGGATAATGGACATGAGTCATTTATTGACATTGACTTTTGGCTGCGTTGTGAACTTTTCAGTTTTCCTAAGTCACCCTGACTACCAGGTTTCTTTACAAATACAATGATAATCATAAATTCAAGTTTACTTCTTTTGTCTATAGCTGGTAAGTACACTCATGGAAATTAAAAATTAGCTTTTCAACTTAAATAGGAGGATACAATATCTATTCAAATTTACAAAAACAACATCTAAGTATAAGATGTGGACACAAATCTTATGATAGGGTACATAATTTAAAGGTGTTAACAAGTTCTACAATTACTAGATGATTTTTTAAAGAAAAATTTAGAAAACATAGGTAGTACTAATAAATTTTAGATTTTTTTTAACATAAGTTTTTAGTGATGTTACTAGGGGTGTGCCGTCTTGCTGCCATGGCAGAAAACTGATATAATAGTGCCCTTAAAAAGTAAGTTTTAAAGTTTAAAAATTATGAATTAAGTATTAAATACAAAAATCGTCTTAAAGCTGTGTCTTCACTGGCTTAACATTAGCAGTGAACTTGTTCGGAGACACAATAAACATCAACAAATATTCCTAATGAACAATTTCTGACCATATTATTTACATTCTACAAATTTACCAACAAACAAAAGTTCTGCGGCATAGCACTTTTTAGCAAACATGTTTGGCCAGTGTGGACTAGCCTTAATGGTTCAAAAAATATACCAGGTTGACCGAGCCTTGCTTTTTGGTATTAATACAATTTTCGTTTAAGTATCTTGGTAAACAGGCTATTAAGTTTACTCCAACAACCAACCTTTCCCTAGTTAAAAAGTTTTAAAATGCTTAAAAGTAGTGTTATTTTATGTTTTTTTTAACTTTCATTGTAATTTTGTAACAAAAAACTACAATCCATAAGACCAATGTTAAAAATAGGAATTTTCAAACTTTTTTTAAACTGAAAACTTTTTCCTGGGGTTGAGGCTGTTTCTAAACTCATTTTTAGGCCAAAACACTCATAAGTCTAAATTAAAGTAATAAATAATAATAAATCTACCCGGTATATTTTGAGATAAATCACTACAGACATTCCTTGTTTCATAGTATAGGATCAAGCTGCATACTAAAGTTGATCAGGAGGGTTTTGTTAACCTGTGAAATGGAGTCGGTTAACAAATTGGGGAGCACTGAATCGAGTTCTTGCCCTGGTACTAAGATACCTATGTATGTCTGTAAGTTTTGTTTGACAAAGTATAAACCTAAAGGAACCACTTATAATAAATAAATGTCCTTACGGGGCTGTTTGCTACATGAATACTTTGTTCATTGTGAGTTCAATGGTCACTTGATCACTTCATGCTACCAGGGCGTATTTTAAGACAAAATTGTGTGAAAGGTAAGTGCGGTCATTGAATTTAAATATATGTGTGATTGAATAAAAGTATAAAGATTCACGAAAGACTTGCCCTCGTGACAAGAAGTGGTTAAGTAAAAATTTTTGATAAATGGTGTGAATGTGTGAATGTACTTGATTTTGTCATAGATTAAGCATACTCCCCAAGGTGTAGGTATGCTTAATCTATGATTTTGTGTTATGAAGAGGAAAGGACTTGAAGCCAGAGGCCAGGTGTATTATGTATCTCTTTGTGTTAAAGTAAGAATCCCAGTAAATGAATATTTGTATAAAGTTATTGATAAGATTAGGGATCGGAGGCCTCCATTTTAGAATACCAGGTAGAAATAGTAAGTATCCAATAAACAACATTTTTTCACAAATACAGTGCCTGCTCAATTCGATCCTAGACCTTTCACTAACATAAGCAAGAGCAATAGACGAAAGAGTAATAGAAATTTGAAAGTAGTTTTAACGAAAAGTGTTACAAATCGGATAATCGAAAGTACACTATATTGAGCCTTTTGTGATACACATGATTCGTTAGGATTAGTGTTTTATGATCCATCAATTTACATGTATGATACTTATGTAATAAATAAAAACTGATGATAATTTTGTTTTATGTTTCTAGTTGTAACAGCTGAATGGAAAAATCTTCGAGGTAAGTAGGTTTCACTCGGTTTCACTTACTAAACTGATAAAATACAGGACTAAAAAAGCTTTATAAGGCAAAAAATTGGGTTTATGCAATGTTTGAAAATGTTTTAATCTGCTTTAATAAAAAATTTACACTTACAATTTACCTTACTTAAAAAAAAAAAAAAAAAATAGAGGTTTTACCAACAGAATGTAAGAAAACCTAAGCAGACAGAGGTTTTAAAACTCAAATAAGTTTTTACTCCGATGTACATTCAAACTTTTTTGTAGTAATATTCCAAGTTTTAGTTAATGGATGTAAACTTAGTACTCATAGCCACCATTCAGCTTCAGTAGGTAGTGAAAAATCAGACTTTTACAGTAAAAGTACCGCACGTTCAGATTAGGATTAACTAATAATATTATTAACTCCTGAAGTTTTTAAAAATTCAATGTATCAAATTGAAGAGAAAAATCGTCTTTACCTTGGATGTCATTAAAGCCTTATTTTTCATCGTAAAAAATAATATAATTAATTTTCTTTTCAGTAAAATATGCTCTATGGAATGGATTTTACAAAATTCCCCTCACATTGAAAGATGCTGCTTCAGAGTATGTCAGGATGTCTCACGATGAATTCCTCAATGTGGATTTGTATTCCTACCCGAATGACCCAAGAGTGTCTATCGTGTTTGACTCCTTTGGTAATATCGCTGGTCTTCGCACTGCTGTAAGTTTAAAGTGATCATTGTTGGTTACGATTAATTCTGTCTAGGAGAACAATGTAGTGAGAAAGAACGTAAGAATGTTAATGGGAAAACAGAGAAGAATTATAGGACACATATGCAATGACACTTATAGCTGCTGGTGTTACCAACATTCGGGAATAGAAAAATTGCAACTGTTAACACAATACAGGGTGTCTTCCACCATTACAAACTTTTCCAGGTTATTAAGCAGATCAAAACAAAAACAAAAAAATACAAAAAAAACATAAACAAACAAATACAAAAAAAAAAACAAAAAAAAACAAAAAACATATATATGTCTTAAAATGCTTCGTTAAGCCGATAGCCGCCATTTTATCTTTTACACTTAAGAATTCTTATTTCCGTAACGGGTAGTTGCATTGAGTTCATATTTGGCTCTTAACTTTACCAAACCAATACTTACTTTCAGGAAAAAATTTCTTTTTACGATGTGCATTTTCAAAATGGCGGTCATTTTAAATTTATAAACTCAAATATTTAAAAACTGGTAAATTGTATGAAAACTGTACAAGAGACAAAAAATTGATAAATTAAATTATCCGAACAATGATACTAAGTTTGTAAATCTCTGACAACAAATAACAGAGAAAAATACAAAATTGATATTTATCAAAATAACCTTGATCATAATGCAAAATCAGTGTGTTTCTGCAGAAATATTGGAGTAACTCTGTTATTTGTTTTCAGATCTTTACACACTTTGTATCATTGTTTAGATCATTTACATTTTCAACTTTATTGTCTCTTGTAAAATTTTGGTAAAATTTACCATTTTTTTTAGATATTTTAGTTTGGAAATTAAAAATGGCTGCCATAAGAAAACTTAATACACTTTGAATACATTGAATAATTTTTTTTTTCCTGAAAATAAGCATTGTTGTGATAAAGGCCAAATTAAACTCAATACAACAACCCGTTTACAGAAATAAAATTTCTTAAGTGTAAAAAACAAAATGGTGAATAATGTATTTTCTGGGTATTACTCACTATTTTGATTGTCGTCAGCTCGAGACTGTCAGGATTTACAAAACAAAACAAAAAACACAAAACACGAAAAAACTTATAATCCTGAAGCTGACGTTTCGCAGGACCGAAACTAATGAAAAATGTCCCGCTTCATCAGGGTACGGAAAACTTATTTTTTTCCCGCACGCGGGCCGAACGCCGGACCACGACTCCAGATGTGCCCAGGGCAGGGATAAAAATAAGTTTTCTGTACCCTGAGGAAGCGGGACGTTTTTCATTAGTTTTGGTCCTGCAAAACGTCGGGTTTTCATCAACTTCGGGATTATAAGTGTTTACATGTGTCGTGTTTTGTGTTTTTTTTTTTTGTTTTGTAAATCCTGGCAAGTCCCGAGCTGACGACAATAAAAATAGGTGAGTGATATCCAAAAAATACATTATTCAGTGAAGATACCTCACCAAAAACATGTCATTCAGGAATAGAACAAAATGGTTGTTAACGGCTTACCGGAGCATTTTAGGACATATCTTTATATGATTTTTTTGTTTATTTTGGCCTGCTTAACAACCTGGCAAAGTTTGTAAAGGTGGAAGCTGGTCACCCTGTATGTTATTCAGTAGCAGATGCAAACAACTCGCAGCAGTGGTGTTCAGTTCAACAGTGTTTTTTTTTATTTTTAAAACTTTTCAGCTATTATAATAAAAAACCATCTATCATCTTCATAAATAATACCCCCGTCACAGCAGACCTGCAAATTTCCAAAGAAATTTGAAATTTTGTATTTTCCCCATAAACACTATGGGAATGAGTATGTAGGTTACCCTGTTCCCAAAACCCGACAATCATGAACTCAGAAACTCACGAAAATAAACCTAGTCTTAAACCTTCCAGTGGCGGCCGGTGGTCAGGGACGGTGGGGGGCTCTTATTATTATTTTATTTATATTTAGGCCAGTGAAGATAAGTAATGTCTGCTTCAGGAAAACGGTTATCTCTTGAGTCAATAAATTGTAGTTATTCCATCAATAGGTACAATTCGTTCACAAAGTTGAATTGAATTGCAATATCAAAATTTGAATCACAATTGCTGAGGAAAAGTCATCTCTGTTGTACATAACTGGTAACTGCAGAGTTATCATACATAATTACATAATTTGGGTGAATCTAGTTATGTATAACATCGATGACTTTTTCAAGTCAATAAAATTGTTACAGTTTTATTCAGTTGATATGAATCCGTTTCAGTGCGTAGGCCTACTTCTTTTTTGTGACATTTGTTTTTAATTGAGGAAACAAATCAGGCCGAAACAGTTATTCCATGGACAGGGTGTTCTAAGAAATGAAAGCAGTCGCCTACCCCGGATGTTAAGATGTCACACACTTCCTTTGCTACAATATGTTTTCGGTCTTCAAACCGCACGTACGTCTGGGTTCAGGTACGCTATTGTTCACACTGGACTGATCAATTCAGGGGAGTTTCTTATTTTGTGTACATCAGTTTTAAATTTGTTATCGTACTTAAAAGCCTAAATACAATCAATTGTTTTATGTTGAAATTGACTGTAAAGGGCACATGTGGGAGTATTTTGCTAGCCGAAATCCAGCCAAAAAAGAAAATCTGCATTTCAAGACATTTGGTAGACCTATAGATTTAATGTCGCAAATGTCGATCCTTCAAAGTACTTCAAATTCTATTCACACATTAATGTGTTTTTTCAATTGTTTTATATTTCTTAACTTTATCGTTCAAATATGTCTGAAATACCACCAACAGTTTAAGGAGCAATCCTGAACCCGTATTATCAAGCAAGTGAAAGAAAAACGAGTTTTTACAGCCACAGAGCCAATTGGCCTAATTGTATAAATTTCTAAAACACTTTTGATTAAAACTATTTTTGTTTTTTGTTCGATTTTGTATTTGATTAGTAACTAAATTGGGCATAGAGGCCCCAGATTCTTCAAAGTAATTCTAATATTCAATGTTTCTTTATTCGCTCTATTTACCTACTATACGGTTTACCTGGTGTAAGTTGCTCATCTCCAACGTCACCCCTTTCACTATCACTCATTTACCTTTCCACACAAATCTATTTAATTCACTATTTCAACACAATGCACACCAACACATACAACATTACGCACAACAGAACCCAGACGGACGACTGAATCGCGAGGGAACTGACAGTCACATTTTTGGCACTGATCAGTTGGTAGCAGTGGCTGGAGCAGTGGCGCGCGCAGCCTAGGGCGCCGGGCAGAGCGTTGCATTAGCAGCCGTTGTGTGTGCCTGTGTGAGTGAGGTGCGCGTATGCGCGTCCCCATTTGATTTTACAAGAGCGCTAGGATGCCGTGGCCGGCGTCCGCCGCTCCGGCCCCAGACGGCCGCGATAGGATTAGAGACACGATCGTCGTCTTTTTTGCATTTATTTCGGTACGATCTGTTTTACTATCTTCAACTTATGACCTACACAATAATTGTCATTCTGTTAAATATACTCATAATATTATTTTGGTTTAATTTATTTATTTATAATTTTTAATTAACTCGTTGGGGGGGGGGGGGGGGGCGGCGTCCGGGAATCCTTATGGGCGAGCCGCCACTGAAACCTTCATACAAAATTTCATCAAAATCAGAGATCCCCTTCAAAAGTTATCAGTACCACGGACACACACACATGTTATATATATATACAGTATAGTATATATATATATATATATATATATATATATATATATATATATATATATGAAAATGAACGAATGGTGTTTTTGGCTTCTGGGGACCTCAAAATGAAAAAGTAAAGTGGTCCCGGTCTTAGGTCTTACCATGACTACTACCGTAATAGCGTATTCCCTATAGGGAAATTCGCTAAAAACCATCTAACATCTTCATAAATATTTTTCACAAGTGGTTGAGGTTAAGCACATTACTAGCTCTCTAGTGAGTTATTTAATTTGGTTGGCCTAATGTATTTTTTGATTGTGTGTTCACTAGTTTTAGTGATTTTATGAATGGAGGAATAGTTTTGCTATTGAGGAACTTTTAACAACTCGTTTAGGCTCCAGGTCGTTTTGTATATCTGAGAAAAAAAATAGTACTAGATATTTCGCACAGCAGGAATCATCCTCCGAACCGAAGGGAAATGAAAATGTGGAGCAATGAATTGCTTTGTAAGACTCCTTAGTTGTCTTTAATAGGACTCAACTTACAACAAAGTCAGGTCTTGGTTAAAAATGTACAAAATAAATTTGCAGACCTATACTGTTGTAGTTTATTGATAATTTGTAAGTTTCATGCTAATAAATTAATTTATGTGTTAATAACTGTAAAAAATAAACATAGTAAAAGTAACAGAGTCCTCCCAACCATCCTTACCTACTATAAAAGGTAATCTTACTGTTTCATTTCTCACTTTGGCTTCATTTTAAGGTATAAAATGCTAACCCTAATATTTTCTTACTTGTATACTCTTTATTCTATGCTCTTTTTTGCTCTATACATGCAAAGCACAATAGAGTTGAATAGTAAATATTCTCTTCCAGTATATCAAAGAGGATGTCCCAAAGCGAGCGGAGTCAAAAGGGATGAGACGGTACTTTGATATGTACAGTTATGACGACAAACCGATGTTCACGAGTGGCAACTACTGGAACACCTCACTGTGGTATACATCGGTTCTCTTTGTAGCACCGGGTAAGTCATTTATCAAAATACTGGTACTTTTTGTACAGTCGCACTAAATTATCATAAAAAGATTAACTATTCCCATTGACTATGTACACTAACGTGAATAGACCTCTCATCCAATGCCTTTGGTTTAAGGCAAAAATTTGGAAGTTCGGTGTACGCGGCACCAGAGTCACTGCCATCGATGTTGTTATTATTCAGCTGAATTTACAGTGCTGCAAAAACACTTTACCAAAACATAAACATAACTTTCAGTTATAAAATGTTTCATCCTAGGTTGAGAAGAGTGATAATACTGATTTATCTATCATATGTCATCTTCCATGTACGCCGCACGAGATAGCACCACCATCAATAGGCTCCACACACGCCTATGCTATGAGAAGTCTACTCACGTTAGTGTACATAGCCAATGCTATTACATTTTTAATAACTTTTGGTTATTATAAACCATCTTCACTTTAAAATTTTTAGAAGTTTAATAGACTTGCGCCCCCAACCGACAGTTAAAAACGTCCCTGATCAACTGTACAAAGTGCCCCTAATTGGAGTTAAATTGTCCCCCTAACCGCTCGTAAAAAGCATCCTCGAACGGTGGTAAATAGCATTTGGAGGTAAATATGGAACCTGTCCAGTGGTAAAAAGCCCCCCTGACCGGTTGTTAACATTTGCCTTTGCCTTCTAATCAACGGTAAATAGCGCCCCTGATCATATCAGAGTTGAACACTGATTTTTTTCTTTATATCTGAAATGGATAATAATAATATTTATTTTGCATCTTTGCAAATAAATTCATTTAGATCCATTTTGGATCTTTGCATTTTCACAATGCTTAGGCCTAATTATTGTGCAAATTTTGTTCACAATAAACTATGAATAATTTTCTTATTCCAAGTGCTTTATCTGATAATAAACTGTAAATAAAAATATTGTTTTGTTTTAAGCGCTGTTTTTATTGTAAAATGTAATAACGTCTATAAAATAAACGGCTCGAGTGGTTCGAGGGGGGGGGGGGGCGCCTACAGTCACTTTCGCCTAGGGCGCCAGAAAACCTAGGGCCGGCACTGCATATACACTATGCAAAGTAAATGGCCCCAAGTATAACTCCCTTTCATGACAGAAATAGTAGTTTTTCATCACGGAAAGTGGCTTTTTGCTGTGCGCAATTTTGTTTTACAAGCGGGGCAAAGCCAAACTCAGAAATAGTTACTAAGCACGAAAAAACACTTTCTGTCCGAGTGATGAATAAAGGTTTGAATCATACTGTAAAAATATAAAAGTAATAACTAATTAAAAACAAATTAATGTAAGATTTCATTATCTGTTCATGTAGAATATTTAGTTTTCATCTTAATTTTAATATTTCTTAAAAAAAAGCTTATATGTAAGTACAATAAAAGAAATGTCAAAATCTTACACCAAATTTATTTATTCATGAAAAATGTAGTCTGCAAGTTGTTTTTTTTATTTACATCGGCCTTGTTGGTTTTGGATTATTGCGATTTTCTGCTTAAGAAAAAAAACACTTTTGAGGTTAGCGCACAGAAAAAGTGAACAGATGATTTTTGGTGCACTTTTAAAAGCCTGCAGAAAATACCAACTTTGCCAATTATTTACAGGACAGAAAATGGCTGTTCTACAAGCAGTTTGATGAAAAGATATTTATGAAATCTTGCTCAAATTACAACTAAGTTTTTCATTACAGAAAAAAATAATACACATGATCTCACAAAATAGAGTATAAAAGATGGGTAATGTATTTGCCCACTTCATTATTTCTCATAACAATCAATAATAGAGCAGCAATCTATATCTGTAAAAGAGGAAGTATGTATATATATATACTAGCAGTTACCTGGCGCGCGTTGCTGCGCTCAAATTAAGTTGTTTACATAAATTAAGCTATTTTATTGGTTTTTTAATACTGTATAAGAAAAAAGTCAATGGAATGGAAGGTTAGTATATTAATTTTATTGTAAGGCCAAAGGATAAACAGGCATTTTCCAAATTGAAGCCCAGAATAGTCAAAGATTTTACTTGTACCTTATTGTTCGTAATTGCAAATGCAAGAGCACCTATGATGAGCAAAGATGGACGTCCATGTCAAATTTCAACCCTGGAGGCCCTAAATTAAGTTTCAAGTCCGGTGGGCCCTAAAGAGCTTAAAAAACTATATTTACAAACCCTTTTCCTATAGTGAGTACCTATGAGCAAAGAGAATTGTCCATGTCAAATTTCAACCCCGGAGGTCCTTAAGTAATTTTTAGGTCCAGTGTGGCGGAGTCCTAAATTGTTTAAAAACTATATTTGCAAAACCGTTTCTTAGTGAGCACCTATGAGTAAAGAGAATCGTCCATAAAATTTCAACCCCCGTGGCCCTAAAGTAATTTCAAAGCGCAGTGGGGCGGGGAGCCCTAAAGAGCTTCAAATCTATATTTTCAAAACCGTTTCTTGGTGAGTACCTACGAGCAAAGTGGCACTCCTATGTTAAATTTCAACCCTGGTGGCCCTAAAGCAATTTTGAAGTCCAGCTGGGCGGAGCCCTAAAGAGCTTAAAAAACTATATTTGCAAAACCGTTTCCTAGTGAGCACCTATGAGCAAAGAGTATCATCCATGTCAAATTTCAGCTCTGGAGGACCTAAAGACATGTTAATTTTCAGTGGGGCGGAGTCCTAAAGAGCTTCAATTTCTTGAATGAAATTTTCAATATTTTTAATTACAGCAGTTAATCTTGTAAACACTAAATTTCTAAATCCTGACATTGCACCATTGTATGCCCTCTGGGTCAGAGCCCTTTGGACAGATTTGCACCAAACTTCACACAAACCATCCTCGAATAATGCTTAATAATGCCTGAAAGTTTCATTGCAATCGGCTGAGCGGTTTCGGAGTCTATAGGCAACAAACATATATATATATATATATATATATATATATATATATATATATACATACTTCCTCTTTTATAGATATAGATATATACATACTTCCTCCAGGGGTGGACTGACACTATGAGAAGGGCGGTGGAATGGGTACCGGAGGGGCGCCATATATACACATATGGCATTCATATTTTTATGTACATAATAAAGAACATTTATTATAGCCTACATGTTTCGACTATCATATTATAATTTTCTAGTAATTAAAATTGTAACCTACAATATTAAAGAGTTTAAAGTTTAAATACTTGAAAATGACATAGTTGAAACAAGTGACAAAAAATATGGATACTTTGGTCTTTATTTCTAATGATTATAATAACAGAATCCTTTAAAATTCAAACAATTTACAATGTATCAATATAAGTACCGGGTGTCCATAAAATATTCATCCTATTTTAAAAACATATATCTCACTTAATTTTTGTTCCACGACACTGTGACTCAAATGTGATTAAACATAATTTTTCTAAGTTTTATGAGCATATGTTTATCGTTGATTATTACGCTTTTTGTTTACTTTCATATGTACAATTGAAACAACATAATTGTTTTTTATGAAATACCTACAATTGAAGAAAAACCCTTCTATGTCTTAAGGATATCATGGATGTTTTTTCATTAATAACTGTCAAGCTTGAGTTCTTCAGACATTTTGGAAGACATGCTCCAACTAATCAGATCATTTTGCGGGCTCCAGCTCATTGGCATAACGATTTCCGAAGTTTTTTGAATGAGAGACTCCCCGATGGATTGACCATTGTGCTGGGAATGACTTAGCTCTCCTAAGGTGGCCACCCCGTTTCCCGGACCTTACTGTATGCGATTTCTTTCTCTGGGGCTATGTGAAGGACGGGGTATACATCCCGCCATTACCTCAAACCCTGCCAGAGCTCCGAGAAAGGATTCTCGTTGCAGTGACAACAGTAAGCCGGGATATGCTTACCAACGTTTGGGCAGAGTTGCAACATAGACTAGAAACGGGGTTTGCTGTAAACGGGCAACATATAGAGCAACTTCAGTGTTATAAAACAAAACTTGAGAGATTTATCCTTCAATTCATGCAATTTGTAGCAGTGTTCATGTATCTGTAAGTTCAATAAAGTATTTTAAAACAGGATGAATATTTTATGGACACCCGGTATATTACTGTAGTTTGTAAAATCAGTACAGTAAATCAAACAAGTTTTAAATCAGTAACTTCTTAATTTTCAACAAACATTATAAACTGGTATTAAAAATCAAACTAATGAAAGTAAAAATAACTTTACAATAAGCATTTGAAGGCTTTGTAGTCAAATATTAAACTTGAAAGCTGTAGTTTTTTATATTTATCAAAACCAACATATTTTATTTACATTAATGTTTGTTTATATTGCTGCCCATAAAAGTTAAGTCAACATACCAACAGTTTATACGTGAAGAAGTCTTCGTAATTGTCCACTCTTCTCATTCAGCTTGTCGATTATCTAATAATTATTGATATTGATAAGAATATTTCCCTCCATGTTCATGAGAAATAAGGTCTGAAGGTGTTCATCAGTGAGTCGTGAACCAACGGAGCCTTGTTTTGATATATTTTAATTTTGCAAAGGGCCGTTCACATGACACTTGGGTAGCTGGTAATGTCCAGAGATATACTTAAAGACTTTAAGAAGGTTCGTGTACAGCCTTGACAACAAAAACATTGTACTCAAGTAAGACGTCGAATGCACACTTGAAGCAAGTATTGCATTTTTACCACTTTTACACTGAATATAGGCCTACTCCAAATCGTTTGGGTCTCTTTATTTGTCATCATTTAAGTTGGAAACCAATTCTTCCGAGAGTTCACCTTCAAATTCATCGGTTGGTTATGTATGTTTACCGGCTTTGACAACTGACGATGACACGGTGATTAAAATATACTATTTCCTCCTCCAGTTTCCCCTCCTCGCAATCGGTAACTAATTCTATTATCCTATTTGAAAGCTAGAAGAGTTAATGTCAATACTGTTAAACCGCTTGGGATCAAAATATTTTAAATCTAAGCATAGACTTTGTTTTGCTGAAAACTTTTCGCTCATAAATTTGACAGCTTGATCTATTACACAGTTAAAAACCGTTACTTCAAATCGGTGATTGCTGTCCTCTATTAGGCCACGACCACAAGCACACACTTTCCAGGGAGTATAATCACCCGGCCAACTGATGAGGTGAGTGCGAATGTGCGGCGGGCCAACTTCACTCGATGGAGGGAGGCGGGTCGCATCGTTACTCACAGTCGGATACGCTGGGCAGTCAACACTCTAAACCCCTACAAGTCACCGGGACCTGATCAGGTGAGGCCCGTCTTTCTTCAAAAGGGATTGGAGTTTTTGCTACCAGTTCTGACGGTATTGTTTAGGGCCAGTTTGGCCCTGGGACATATTCCAGCAGTCTGGAGCAGCTCTCGGATAGTCTTCATTCCAAAACCTGGTAAGGCTAGGTATACGGATCCGAAGTCCTTCCGCCCAATTTCATTGTCTTCTTTTCTGCTGAAGACTCTGGAGAAGCTGGTATCAAGGTATGTGGGGGAAACGGCGCTTAGGGCTCACCCGCTCCACGAACGCCAACACGCCTACTTACCAGGAAGATCATGTGAGTCTGCCCTACATCAGCTGGTAAGTAGGATCGAAAAGTCGCTAGAGTGTAAGGAAGTTGCACTTGGGGCCTTCCTAGACATTCAAGGTGCCTTTGATAACACTGAGACTCAGGCTGTCATCAATGCAGCCACAGCTCATGGTTTCCACGAGGTTGCAAGGGGATGGATTGAAGCCCTCTTGAGAAATAGAAACGTAATACTATCACTCAACAACGAGGAGATAGTGGCAAGAACAACTCGAGGTTGTCCCCAGGGTGGGGTCTTGTCTCCACTCCTCTGGAACCTTGTGGTAGACGATCTCATCAGAACTCTCAATGAAAGCGGTGTATACGCACAGGGATACGCTGATGACATAGTGGTTCTGGTGTCAGGTAGGTTCAACGACACAGTCAGGGATCTCATGAATGGGGCTCTGAGGTCTGTTGGACGCTGGTGCGAAGAGGTAGGTCTCTCAATCAATCCTTCAAAGATTGTGGTGGTTCCTTTCACGAGGAGGAGGAACCTGAGAGGGATCGACCCCTTAGTACTGCAAGGCTCTAATATAGAATTGCAGAATCAGGTGAAGTATCTGGGGGTAACTCTGGACCGGACGCTTCACTGGGGACCACAACTCCAAAAGGTAATAGACCGAGGTAAGTGGTCTCTCATGGCATGCAGGCGATTGGTGGGAGGGACATGGGGAGTGAAGCCAAAACTGATGCACTGGCTTTACGTCTCTGTGGTCAGACCTGCCATTACCTACGGTTCGCTTGTATGGTGGCCCAAGATGGACTCGGGGGTGGCGGTGAGGGGATTGGCGGGAGTTCAAAGACTCGCCTGTCTCCTCATCACAGGAGCCCTGAGTTCCAGTCCTGGGGCTTCCCTGGACTGTCTTCTCAACTTGTTGCCGATTGATCTTTTCATCAAGACCACGGCAAGGAAAGCTGCTCATCGACTCAAATGTGAGAATCTTTGGATAGACACTGGAGAATTCCGGGGTCACTCTCGGATCATTCTGACTGTACAGGGGAATGTTTTGGACATGCCCTCGGACTACATGTCGGTCAAATATGCCTTCGGTAAGTCATTTAGGGTCCTTCTTCCAGCGAGGGAGGATTGGCTGTCTGGAGGAAACCCTCTTCCACCTGCGGATCTGGAATGGTTCACAGATGGGTCCAAGGTAAGAGGAGGAACAGGAGCTGGAGTACATGGGGTGCAAGCGGGGGTAGGGATTCGTCTCCCTATGGGGATGCATCCCACGGTGTTCCAAGCGGAGGTTGCTGCGATAATGGAGTGCGCTAGAGTAAACCTGGTGCAAGGTGTCAGGGACAGGAGCATTTCTATTTTCTCAGACAGCCAGGCACATCTAAGGGCTCTGGACTCCTGCGAGTTCAGGTCAAAGATCGTCTGGGACTGCTTCACCACAGTATCTGCGCTAGGTAGATGCAACAGCGTGACGCTCTGCTGGGTCCCTGGTCACACAGGGATACCTGGGAATGAGGCTGCGGACGCCCTTGCCAATGCAGCTTCATCTTCAGAATTTACTGGTCCGGAGCCTTTCTGTGCTGTCTCTCGTGAGTATGCGTGCCAAGCGGTCATGTCATGGGCGAGGGAGGAGCATCGTAAGGCCTGGTTCAGACTTCCTCAATTGAGGGTAAGTAAGCTCATGCTTCACTCTCCATTTTGGAAAATTGCCTCCAGTATTCTGCAGCTGGAGAGGGGGCAAATTAGACAGGTAACAGGGCTTATAACAGGACATTGTTCTTTAAGGAAGCACCTGCAGCGCTTGGGTCTCTACAATGGTGACCCGGTATGCAGGAGGTGTGGGCAGTCTGAAGAAACTGCTGATCACGTGCTGTTTGACTGTGGGGAGCTGGAAGAGGCTAGAGAGAGGGCCCTTGGAGGACTACGGAGGGGCACTTTCCTTCCTCAAGAGGAGCTTGTCTGCAGGATACAGAAGTTCATCAAGTTTCTAAACAGGGATGAGCTCTGAAACTACATTAGGGGAGCGCAAAAAGCCCTTGCGGCTGACGCGCCTTGGGATTAGGTCCGCCCCATTGAATGAATGAATGAATGAATAGGCCACGACTCCAGATGAAGTTTCCCCCGGCATTTTCTTCTTCTACCTACTCTCACCCCAGGCAGTTTTGTTTCTATGATGATTTCTTCCATATTTGGAACTGTACCCGACAAGTGTTCGATTTTGTTCGTTATTTCAGTGACGAAGACCTCTGCAGCATGAAGACATCGGCAAACTTGGACCTAGCACCTTTTAAATCCTAAAGGCGCCTTTTCTTCCTAAGTGCAACTTACTATCCTCAATGCTTGAACACAGTCAAGATCCTTGGTTTGCAGGTAATCTGTAAGTGGAGTGGTGAGCTAAAAAATCATCAGAAAAGTCATTGCAACGAAGATTGCCTGGAAACTGCATAGTTTCTGCAAAATGCAAATACAGCATCGTTCCTATCCTGTTAAAATTGTCGATTTATTAAAATAATGGATTACAAGAGTCGTTTTAATACGCGTATTTATATTAAAAATTGTACATGTTCCAGAATAAATACAAATATACACTTTGTGTAAGGTTTAACAAAATCATCCCCCTGGGATTAACCTTTACTCGCACTACGTCGCAATGGTCGCGCCGTCGCGCCCAGGCTGACCGCTGTTTCGCCGCACAGGTTAGCCAACTATGTCGAGTCATTGCTACACGAAAGAGTTCCCAGTTGGAGCAATTTATCAAAGTTGAACATTCAATTTATATGAAGATAAACGTATTATGTTCAAGTCATGAAGTGCAAACACATATTAATCGTTTTAGGTAAAATAAAAATTCACAAATATTGAACTTTCAAAAAATATTTTACAATTCCTTAAAATGAAAAAAATTGTCCTAGGGGCGCCGGGGCGCGTTGATGGGGAGGGCGCACCGGGAATTTTCCCGGTGTCCCGGCGGCTCAGTCCACCCCTGACTTCCTCTTTTATAGATATATATATATATATATATATATACATATACATATGTATTTAACGCTCAAATTTACTATAATCGCCTACACATGTTGAAATTTGACATGGACATAGGTGCTCACTAAGGAACGGGTTTGCAAATATGGTGTTTGAAGCTCTTTAGGGCTCCGCCCCACTGGACTTCGAAATTATTTTAGGGCCACCAGGGTTGAAATTTGACATGGACATGCCTCTTTGCTTATAGGTACTCACCAAGAAACTGTTTTGCAAATATAGCTTTTTAAGCACTTTAGGGCTTCTCTCCACTGGACTTGGAAAATAGTTTAGATTTAGGACTTCCGGGGATAAAATTTGACATGGACTTTCCTCTTTGCTCATAGGTGCTCTTGCACCTATTATAATTACGATCAATAAGGTACAAGGGCAATCTTTGACCATTCCGGGTTTAAATTTGGAAAATGCCTGTTTTTCGTAGGCCAGTTTTACATGGTGTGCTTACGAGTTGGTATGCCTGAAAATTTTTACACTAGATCAAAAGACAAAAACTATTGTTTATCCTTTGGCCTTACAATAAAATTAATATACTTAATTTCTATTTCATTGACTTTTTTGTTATATTAAAAAACTAATAAAATAGCTTTATTTCTGCAAACAAATTAATTTGAGCGCAGCAACGCGCGCCGGGTAACTGCTAGTACTACATACAAATGTAAATATCTATATTACTGGTACACAGGTTCAGATTTCTCAATAGGCTTATTAGGCCTAGGAGGCGAAGCATAAAATAAAAAATTAAAAACAATCCTTAGACTTAAGTAATTTTGTTTTATGTTTATAGCTACAAAAATTTTGTCTGGCAGCTGGCATAGCTGAGAGATCACATGCATGACAGTTCAGCTGCCAAAGTTCTTGTTCGTTTAGCACCATCCAGGGTGTACGTGCAGCTTTAATGGTTTGCTGCGGACGTGAACAACATCACCCCTCACCTTAGCGATAGGTGGCAAGAATCTTCCTCGGAAGCAATGGACTGTTCTCAATTGTTTCTACACTGGAGTGGGAAGATGTAATTATTGGAAGTACAAATAAGGAAATGACACAAGAACAGTCATGTGAGGAATATCAAACTATATGGAGCACATAGTCGCAGAATACCCATTGAGTGCTTTCTCCAAAGGATTGATCGGGCTGCATAGCTCGAGTGAAGCTGGGCTGCAATGGCTTAGCGCCCTGGATTTAGCTCTATAAGGAGAGAGATCAATATTTTTTATTTTAGAAATTAGTTTTACATACACTGACTCAGGTGCTCTGCACCGTAGAATTTATATTCTTATTCTTAAAGTTTTGGCTTATTTATTTTAAGTTTATTAAGTTATTAAGTTTATTTTTTAAAGTTGGTGGCTGGTTAAAGTAGCCATACGATAAAAGGTTTAGGAAAAGATTAGTAGTTTTACCATGAGTTATACCATACTGCCAATGATAGCTTGATACATTGGATTTCAGTCAACGACAAAAGTATAAACAAGCATTAATTAACTAGAATGCAGTGATTGCAGCAAAAAGCCAATGGCAAAAAGCAGCTTGAGTGTTTAGTTTAAAACCAACAACCAACTCAGTTCTTTATTGAAGGAACGCCCCCAACATAGTCCACATGTGTACAAGAGAAATGGTGTTTATAAACTTAGCTGTGACGATTGTCAGAAATATTATATTGGTGGCAGATTTCCTGATCATGTAAAAAAGGTTTTAGAGAACCTCTGCCAAGAAAAACAACTTTGCCTCTAACTTCGCTGAAAATTTAGTAACAAATCTATATATTAATAGGCAAGCATGTTTCGTTTCCTCCTTTTTTCTCAGCTTGTGTGCATCGTAGGAGAAATCTGCGCATAACGTTAGAAAGTTATAGTCCTATAGATGAGCAGAAGCACATTCTAATTCACATCAGACTCCAGGGCTACGCCCCACAGGCTTTCAACGTTCCAAAGTTAAACTTATGGGCGCTTTCACACTTGACAACACGACAACGACATGATAATGACACAACGACGACACAGCAACGACACGACACAGGTAAATCTTACCGCTTTCACACTTGACGATACAACAACGACACGTCAACGACACGACAAGGACACAATATTAATGAAAAAATAAAATTACAACCTTAAGATGACGTCGTTTTTATTAGCTTTGTCTTCTTCGACTAAGAAGAAAAAGGAGGAGAAAAAATAGACAATGCTGGGTTCATCCCAGAAAATTTTATTTCTGGATAGCGCTGTTATTTTAAGTCCGATTATTATCATAATTTTGGGGAAACAATTAAGGACCAAGCCCTATCTACAACACCAAAAACATGAAAATTGGATGGCATTCGCTTTAACCCCACGAATCATAAGATATGCAATATCTTGCAGGGAATCGTAAATTTGTGTTTATAGTAGGAATTTTACTCAAAATTTGTATAATGTATCCTGAATAATGTAGAATTAAAAATCAATATAAGATATTTATAATAAAAAACAATTTAAAAAGATTTTTTTGTCAAAACATGAAAACCAGTTCACAATTACCCCAATACAGCAGCGTATTTAAGAATGCCCGTAGTTTGTCATAACAGTATCGTCTCCTATTCCTATTAGTCATCGTCTGGGGGCGCCAACCCCATGAGGCAGCAGCGGTATGTTCGCAGAAAGGTCTTTATCTAGCTTCCACCACCTTCCGCCTTCACTGCTGCGCCACGTCGAAGTGTCAGCTTAGCTCTAGCTGTAAATAAGATAGATTCGCACACGCACTAGATCATCAGCTTTAAAGTTACACCTTACTTTTGATAACCGGTTATGTATGTCGAGAAAAAAAATATTTAGCCTAAGAAATCCTTACTGAATTAAGAAGAGAGAAAGTCTGCATGAAAACTAGAAAACAATTTATAATTATAATTTTCATGACTTAAAAGGACGATTGATCATGTTATAGAGTAAAGTAATAGAAAAATCTCAAAATAAAAGTTAACGTTTACTGCACCAACACATCCCGGACTGATGTGGGGAGGACGGTGCTCGCCGACTGGCCGGGCTACGACGACACGTCAACGACCCGACACCGACAAATCGGCAAGTGTGGAACACTTCTATAATATCTAATTGAAAATGCTGCCAAACGATATCGGGACGATATAGTGTCCATACTATCAGTTGCACCAATCGACGACAATGACACGACAACGACTTTTTTGCGGAGTGTCGTCAAGTGTGAAAACGGTACATATCATTGATTTTGGTGCTCAACGATATCGTCGCGATATCGTGTCGTTGACATGTCGTTGTCGTGTCGTCAAGTGTGAAAGCGCCCTATGGGTGAAGGAGAACTAATTGAATCATTAAACAGCTGTTGTAAAAACAACTACTAGAAAAGCAGGAAGAACAGATGTTTTAGTTATAAAATGTTTTTAAACTTCATGGGTTAGTTATCCTTGGCCCCGGTCCAGATCAACCGAATATTTTAATCGAATTTCGATCAGGAGGCGATCTCTAGTAATCATAATTACACTAATATAAATATAACATGGATATCCTTAATTTTTTACGAGAATTTTCTCACAGAACCACGCTAGAAGAATTTAAAATGTATAAAGCAGTAAGTCTGGTAAGCAAAAAGTACTCAGCGACAAACTTTCACTCAGATCTAATTTTATTTAAGGTTTTTATTTTATTTAAGGTATCTAAGATACTGGAGGGGGAGGGTGGAAGGAATGCGACCCCAGGTGAACAGAGATAAGGAGCGATGCAATTGACAACGAACTCTCCAACGGCAGTTTAATCCGTACTTCTGCTGGGTATATTTCATCATATCCTTTCTCGATGTTTTCAGTGTTTTAAATGTCCGTTGTTCATATCGTATGTTTGTGTTATGTATAAAGTTTTTATTTTGTCAGCAATCTTCAAATGAAGAGCTAATTTAAATCCTTGTACCTTGTATGAGGATGATGACCTCATAGTTAGGGGTCGAAACTAGTTGCCATATTGCAACTCTTGGATTAGTTGATGCAGGTATTACACCACTTTAAGTATTTAACAGTAATTCGGAGGCTAATCAACCTCTATTACAACTCGTCGGTCCTGATGCCCTTTAGGCTTTCAAAGTTTCAAAATTAATCTTATGGAAGGAGAGTAATTGATTGAGACATTAGAAAGCTGTTTTAATAAAAAATACTAGAAAATCAGGAATAACAGACGTTTTAGTTTAACAATATTTTTAACTAGTGGTGTCTTGATCAAGTGAAATTTTTGTCGAATTTTGATCAGGGTGCGATCTTTTTTTAGGGAGAGAAGAAATATTGCTTTCACGCACACAAGTGGCAACCTGTTGTGTGGGACTCCTAAAAAAAATCAAGTAGACTACCCACTAAAAAAACTCCCCTTTCACTTTCGGATACGGTATGTAGCAGAAAAATCCCGTACTTCCCTCGATACTACATCGGCTTCAGAATTCACTACGACAAGCTTGTTTGTGTTCCAGCGGCATTAAGCGGTTCTTGGAATAGGCACCCTGTGGTGCTCATCCAGAACATCAAAACAATATACTGGTGGCGGTAAGTTCTTTGACGACCCTCCGACCTGAGATAATTGTCAGCAGTGACTCCGAACCCAGGCTTATGTTGGGGATCACCCCTCTCATCCCGGGTCGACATAAAAAGTGGGCATGTCACACTGATTAACAACAACATTTCTAGCTCTGGCAGCAAAGTCCAAACCTTCCCTGGGAGTTGGTAGAGGGCATTTCCCACTCGACAGCCCTGGCGTTGGAATCATCGCTGATAAAAAATATGCCAAGTTGTGCAAAGCACAGTCACCTCCAAGCGGTCAATATTATCACGTAAGTCTTGGATGGCTTCATTGGGGGTGAGTTACTAACTAATGAACTATACTTTTCTACACTGAACCTGGACGAAACCTCAACCACGACCATGACTCTGCATACACACTTCTGGCTTATTCCGCACCCAGAGAGCGGCAGTATCCAGAATATCTGGAAACCAAATGGACTGATCTTGATCTCGATACTGTTCGCTTATCAGGAGAGTGTAAAAACCGTGCTCACAGGCGAACTGATCAAGTAAGCCATCAGCCGTCCAGGACCTTCTGAGGTTGGCCTGCAGGATTCTCATTATGATCTTAGCTTCTTGGCGGAGTCTACTGCCCCCCAAAAAACAGTGCACTTCCCCGTGCCAAGCTGACGCTTAAGCTTGACTCTGGCGTGGCCCTTCTTTGCAGAGGATGTAGTGCTCCTGTTCAGAACACTCCTTGAACTTGTGGGTGTTCTTTCTGGAGCGAAAGTAGATCTTTCTCTGGTCTGGACCCCTGCAGCTCCAAGAGAAATGGCCGTACGCCATACAGAAGCACCTGCCATAGTAACCCTCCACCGGATTTTGCAGTTTATCCAGTGGACTTTAATTTTTTCTTTCTTAAGAAGATTGTCCGGTAACTTTTAATGGGTTTTGAAAATGTCCAATATAAAAGTTTGGACGTTTTGCACAATTTATTTTGTATAAACTAGAGCTGTTAGTTCTATCGTTATGTCAGTTTCTTGATTTTAGAGCATTGCTAGTTTTATTGCTTGTTTGAAGGACAATTGTACATTATTTCTACTTACAGTAGCTGTATTTTAATACTTTCTTGTATTATGTCGCTAAACTCTACACAAACATTCTATTTCTGGTCAATGTCATTAATCATCTTGTTTTGGTTTTTTTGTCTATTAATTATTCTATCAATAAGGCTGCTGGTGTAACCATTAGAAACTGTGATGTGTCTTATTATATCAAGTGTTTTATAATAGTTGCTGGGTTGACAAGCTGCAGTTCAAGTCTAAATATATTTTTAATGCCCTTTTAAACCAAGGAAGATATTGAATATCAGCTGATCGCCAGGCCACTGATAACGTCAACACCAGTGGTTTGGACATGACATGAGTTACTGCAGCAGTCTGTTTTTGCTTGTGACTATGACAATGTCGGGTTAAGTGTGGATAGGCCTATCTGTTTTTCCTTTGTTACTGTATGTGTGTCATGTGTGTATTTTAAATCAAATAACAAAGCTCTTGAAGCAGATTAATTTATTGTTCCTGTACAGCTTGATAATGGCAGAAATGCTGAAAATTTTGTAGCTTACAAGTTGGAAATGCAAACGGAGGTAACTAATTAATCTCATAATATGCCATCTTTAATATAGTATTGTTGACGTTTTGCTGGACCAAGAGGACTTCCAGCCTCTTTACCAGCGTGACTACCAGGGTGCACTCATCCAAGCAATGTGTCACCCATGGCAATGCCGAGTCCGACCTCTGCATCCATGCTGCACACTCCCTGACCAAGGACCGAAACGGCTGGCTCCTGACGACATACTGGAAGAGACCAATGGCAGTGCAAGGCACACATCAGAGGGCGATCTCTAGTAGTAATTTAATAAACAGAAATTATTTTTCAGACAAACTAAAGGAAGGAGGACGCAATGAAACCAACGGGCTTGTGGCTGAAGATATATACATAAAACTGGAAGGAAAATGGACTAAAATACCAAAAGATGAATGCAAAGTTGAAGAATTGGGATTTACTAAGCAGGGGTGCTTTATTGGAATGGGTAATTTTAAAAACCTTTAGCATTGCCATTATTCTGAATTTAAGTAAAATGAATGGAAAATAAATGTTTAATATGCATGATACTACAAACATCTGGTCTATATTAACATTCAAACCACTCAAAAATTACAATCCACACAAAGAACATTGTGATTTTTGTACTATTTAAAAAAAAAATATTATGATAACTTAAATTGGGGCTGAAACCCTTTTTAGTAATAATTGGTTTATTACACTTAGAATACAGTGTTGTTGGACTACTGAGAGTCCAACACGTTCTATAATCTGACCGCCTCGCCAGCAATATCTCTAGTGAGGGCGAGAATGACCTTCAACATATGAGAACAAAAGTGGTCCCTCCTGCAATCCATTGTCTTCTACAATCCGACAGGATCCTTGTCCCATATGTTATGAATTAACACGAGTCCACAGTAGGTTTCTCTCAGTTCAACGCTCTGACTGTTCTCTCAATGTAGTCTATTTTGAGTCTATGATGGTCCTTGTAATAGCGAAATTCCCTATAGGGAATACGATGAAATTTGATGAAATTTTGATGAAATTTGGTACAGGGGTGTCAGCCAGCTTCTACTTGAATGAGTTTGTGAACCAGAATGATCGGACCATGCGAACGGGGTTTTATGGGTTTTCAAAAGGGTAAAAAATGGGTTTTTGCCTTTTTTACCGAATTTCCCATAGGGAATAAGCTATTACCGTAGGTCTCATGGTAAGACCTAAGCCCGGGACCATGTTACTTTTTTGTTTTTAGGTGCCCAGAGACCAAAAATAATAGTCATTAAAATTTATGTATATATATATATATATATATATATATATATATATATATATATATACATAAATTTTAATGAAACCAAAGGGTATGTGTCCCTAGACACGATAACTCTCGTAAAAAAGGTCCGATCGACACCAAATTTGGTAGAGATGTGTAATCCTACGTTTATTCGGATGAGTTCGTAAACCAGACATATTGACCTACCGGAAAGGGGTAGTTTTGGGGGGTTTTGTACCCTAAAAATGGATTTTTGCATTTTTCATATGTAATTTTTAAAAATTTAAAATTTGCTTTGCTCTATCTCCATTGGTTACCGAGATATTAAAAAGTCTTAAGACAGTACATTGTATTTTGAAGCTCCAATGTTAATCTTATGGAGAATAAGGATGTGTTAATATTTCACTTATTAACCAATATTTTTGGATGAAACCTGGTATTTAGTATACTTTTTAACAGCCTAAATAAATAAATAAATTATTTATTTATTTCTGGTATTTAGCATAATTTGGTTGAAATTCATCCATTTATGGTAAACAATCTTGGTTTTTATGCTTATCATGGCAGCAAACCTGCATACTCTTTTCCCATGTTAATCATTTGGAGAATAGGCAAACTCCTTTAGCAATGGACAGATATTGATGAAAATTAGTATATGGCTTTATATGGTCGAAATAAATTGTTTTTATGCTAAAAACCTCCATTAGTGTTCCCCATGGCAGCATACCTGCATACTCTTTTCTATTTATCATAAGGAGACTAGACATTTATTTTCCTATTTATGAGCATGTGATGACATTTGGTTAACGGTTTATCTGGTCAAAATTAATATTACTAATCAGGAAATTCGCCGAGTACGCAGGTCTGCTGCGACGGGGTGTATTATGTTTATTTATAAAATTCAACAATTTTAACTTAAACCATTTAAATGATCTTAAAAAAAAAAAAAAAAAAAAAAAAAAAACAATCCAGTATTTTTAGTTTTGTACCCAGCTTAAATGCTTATTAAGAAAATCCAAAAACTATGTTTTCCATCTTATTCTTATGGGAAATCAATAAAACCTTCTATTTTGTTTATTTATTGACGTATCTTGATAAAATTTGGTATGTATCTTCATTAATAAGCGTTTAACTTTTATTTGCTTACAAACCCCATGTTGTTGTTGTTAGTGGTGGATAAGGAGACCCCGGCCGAACCGTTGAGCACGTCTGCCTCAAATGGGCATTTTGCGCAAACCCCCGGAAGGATGGGATATTGAAGGAAGGGAAAGGGTGAGGCACGGGACAGACTGTCCACTCATGTTCCAGCTGGGTTTCTATGCACGTTGCACTCCTCTCCCCCTGCTATCTTAAACATATGTTCCAGCTAGGGGTTTCCATGCCCATAGCATTTCTACTCACCCCCTGCCGTCTACATATATTTCAGTTAGGGATTAACCATGCAGTTCGCATTAACCCTACACTGTCTTGAACATGAATGAGGTTTGAAGGAAGGGAAAATGTCATAGTGGACAGCCAAAAGACTTACCACAGTGTTATAACAACTTCGTTTGCTGTACCCAATGTCAACTTCGCAACAAGTATAAACCAGTTTTAAAGTTGTCCTGGGGTGACACACAAACCCCATATCGCAAACCTACGTAATCACCCCTATGGGGTTTATGGGGAAAATAAAAAGAACACCATAACCTGATAAAATTTGGTATGTACATTTACTAAGTAGGGTTTAACTTATATTTACCAACAAAATCCTTAGGCACAAAGCTACATACTCTCATCCCCATGGATTTCATGGGGAAATAAAAAATATACCAAAATTCCATTGGAAATTCGCTGAGTAGGCAGGTCTGCTACGACGGGGGTGTTTTTTTTATAGTTGTGGGTGTACTGTTGTGTTGTGTTTAATCCCTCCATTTTGTATAGACCTACTTCTACTAATATAATAATGCTTATGTAAATCATATTCCTTCATCCTGCTTGTATTATATAAATTTTATTCCTCTACAATCCTACTTATATAATTAGAAATAAAGCAATTCATTACTTTGACTTTATGCTGCTTTCATTTTTCAGGCAGGCACTACTTTTACAAAGTGACTCCTGAGTTGGACTGCTCGGACTACCAAGGAGTTTTCCTTCTTTATGAGAGTGGGGAGCTTATCGGGCTTGGGATCAACCCTTTTGGATCATTCACGTCCAAAGACAGAGTCTGGTTTGAGGATCCCCCAGCCAAAATTGTTAAGGTATTTTTTGATAAGTTGTTTTTTTTGTGAATAATGTTTTTAGACTAAGTGTTGTTTTCATCCTTGTTTTGTGCAATGTTTCATATTTGTTTTATGTATTTTTTATTTTTATCGTTTGACACATCTCTTTTGTGACGTTTTTCAACAAAAAATGTAGGGTTAGCTGGTGGGAAAAGTACATTAGGTGGATTAGGTTTTTGACCCCTAATCTAAGAAGGGATTTCTTAAAAATTGGGAGATTTTTCTTAACTCCCACAATTTGTGTAGTTTGAAACACTAAGCATAGGTAAAGTCGGTTTAGTTTTAAAATAAAAGTTTTAAAATGCCATTTTCATTATCCCAAAATAAATTGACCTCTTTTTGATTGAGTTTATCTGCTTGCTAACTCTCAGTGTTATTAATTAATAATTGTCTGTTTGCCAGGAGATAGTTGCCAGTGGCCCTGAATGCTTGGAGTCTTGGGTGGAAAATTTTGGAGTTACTTCTCTTCATATTTTCTTTAAGAACTCCCCTCGTCTTACTATTTGCAGTTGGCCTTGGCAAAAGAAAGATCAGTGTAAGAAAGGAGACTGAAAATGCAATATTTCCAAATCTTATTAAAATACATCAACAGAACCTCATTTCACTTTCGAGTTTTTGTGTCTTTTCCAGTTATATACCACATTTAAAATAATTAAATGATAAACTTGAACTGAACTATTTAATTCAAACAACATAAAAATATACCTTGTTTCTGAGAACTAATAAACAATGTTAACATTTGCTTCCTTTTTTCAAAACTTCCCTCATTTCAAGAGTTGAGGAATAGAAAAACTAGTATGGTTTATGAATGTTGGGTGTAAAAGATTAAGATACTAAATTTACGGAACATACTCGATAGGCTCAATGGGGACCCCGTCCCCCTTAATTTCTCTAAAAGTCTCAAGTACTGAACAGGCTAGTTCCATAGAAGACTTTAAAAGCAAAAAATGTTAGTTATGAATTACGTGTAAATGGTGTGAGATCTTCCACACATTACAGACCCTTGGTCTAAAGGGTCAACGAGTTTAGATATAGCATACGAAAATTGTAAAGGGCCAAAAATAGTACTCAATTAACTTATATGTAAATAAAATTTGCATAGATTTCCTAAATTAGTTTAGGCAGATGAATGATTTATGAATGTTAGGTGTAAAATATTAAATGATTAAATGAAGGAATATTTTTTTTTTAGATATTTTATTTGAAACACCGACGCACTCTGTGGTGCGCATTTTAAGGTGAGTATGACTGAAGGGGTGAGTGTGATGATTGTAATGCAGACTACAGTGAAACTTAGATAATTCTAACCTCAAGAGACCAGTTTAAAACTTCCAATTAAGGAAGTTATTTTATAAATAGGGTCAAAAGAATGAAACCTTATATTTTCCTCAAAGCTCTTTATTAAAATGACACTTTAAATATAAATAAATTGATTAATGCATTCAAATTCAAATATATTAAACATATTAAAATAACCTTAAAACAGAAATTTCTATTTTAATAAGCTACACAAAGTAAAGTACCTTTTTAATACTAAACTTAAAATTTGTTTAGCAATATCTAACTGCTGTAGACTACCAACTTGTACTCGTACCGTACGTTACACTCACTAAACGTTACCGCGTATGTGAAAACTACAGTACCAGTGATCATTTTCCACAAAAAAAGATGACTTCAAAACTAAGTTTACGATCTAAACGACACAAAAACCAAAATACAAAGTTGCCCGGATGACTCATACAATGGAATGCGTCACTGCAATTTGGAAGTACGTTTGCAGATATCGGAGTGGGCGAGTACAAAGATCTTGGAGATAACGTGGCTTTGTTTTGTTGCTACCCAGGGATGGGACGCTTGGCGTGGCATGACAGACGAGGGAGGAAGGGTAAGAATGAGTCATCAGACTTTGGTATAACACAAATGTGTCATTAGTAAAATTTATTTCCTGATGAATTTTTAATTAATCCGAGTCGCAGCTTAAAATTTATACCTTAATTAAACTACAAAAAATTTGAACTATGCAAAATAAAATTTAAATCTTCCAAAATAAAATTTGAATTATCTGTGATTTGTTTGCGTTTTTTGGATACAAAATGCTAGGGACCAAGAGAAATATTTGAATTAAAGAAGATTTTGAATTAAAGAAGTTGACAATACCTACGCTATGAGCGTCTACCATTCAAAATGTTTATGTAGCTAGGCTGGGTTTCACGATAGCCAAGGTGATCTTGGCCAAGTTATGTGCAAAAGATCGGTTTTGATTCCCATTCATGGCCAAAACTGGCCTAGACTCTTAACAGGTTTAACAGATCTGAGGCAACGTTGATGAGAGGGCCGGGCCCAAATACAATAAATGATATGGCATACTTGCTCGGAAGTTAACAGGATCGGTTCATTTGAGAGGGTTGAACTTTAGTTAAGCATTTTTCGCTGTTTTAATTTAGAAGTCTGAAAGATAATCAGCGGCTCTAGGTTTTCAGGTACCACAGGCGAATGTGTGATAGTTGCCACCCAAAAATTTATTTTGGCTGTTATTAAGAAAAAATTATTTAAAACACCTATGTATTTTTCATTTTTGTATAAATCACTGAAATCTATATACTAGAACTGGGGAACCAAACTTCACTCTAATATGGTGAAATTTTGCAAACCCACTGCCAAGGTTTAAGTTCAAACACCAAGAAAAAAATCACTGCCATTTGGGAGCATTACAGTATACTGCTGCACCAATTGGGGGCTTGCTCTTTAATGCAAATTGAGAGCGTTGGCGTTCCTGTCGGCTAATCTACTAAGGTGGGAAGCAATTGTCGTGCTGATCAAGGAGCTTGACTACAAAGATTTGTGGTGCTCTAGTCCGTCAATCAGCTTTACAGCTGACTGGGGGCGCTTTTCATTACTGACATGGGGCGCTCTTCACTTCACAACCAATTGAGGGTGCTTATGTCTGTCTAGCTGTGTCGCATGTCACTGCCGGACATCTTGGAAGATAGGGGGGGCTCGAATACTCCGCAATGGCGCCCCTCTAATGTTGGCGCTCTAAGCGATCGCCAAGTTTTGAATTTAATGGTGTAAACAAAAAGTTGATCAAATAATAATATCTATGTGAAAAATGGCAAAAACCAACTTTAGGGGGGTAAAATCCCCCACTTTCCCTACTGAAGTTGGGCCGAACTTACTGGTTCACAAACTCATCCAAGAGCATCCAACTTTACATGCCTGTACCAAATTTCATGATGATCAAACAATTTTTGCTTTAGTTATCGTGGTAACAACCACTCAAAATTAAAAATTCTATTTCCCATATAAGCCCATGTTAAATTTTTTAGTAAATCGTTATTTGTGCATTTTTAAATGGGTTTTCGACAAAAACCCACTACACATCCAGAAAGTACACATAAAAAGCTACAAATTCATATATAAAATTATGTAATCGCAGAGGTGTCCCTAAACTGTATAAACGGTAGCTCCCATGAAAACTACAGTAATAGCTTTATTCCAAAGGAAATTCGCTAAAAGCAACATTTCCATGCAAGGTAGTTTTTTAAATCATCTAAAGACATCTTGAGGAGTTAGGTAATAAAAATAGACAAAATTGTTTGTTGGTTTGATTATTTTAATTCATATACATAAAAACACCTTCCTAAATGCTCAGCATTTACTGGGATACTATAACAGTATAAAATAATAAAAAAATCTTCATCTTATATCATTAACATAATTTAACATGTTAACAAAATACCAAATAACTTTACTATACAAGTACTATAAAAGTTAAAAAAATTAATATAATTACATAATTAAAACAACCTGTCTTCAACCTGATACAAGCAATTCCAGCTCAAAACTCTTCTTTTTATTCTATTATCAAACCTAAGATAAAATTAAATATATTGTATAGTAAAAATATCATATGGCTTTTAGTGGAGGAAGGCCAGCAATTAACCAATACCACAATAAAACAATTAACCGATAGTTCTCCTTGCGTGAAAAAAACTGTCTATGCAGGTGAACCACCAGCTTAACGTGACTTCCGAACCATAGCAACCAAACAATCTTTTTGTCCTTGAGCCGGGAGTTGAACCTGGATCCGCTGAGTGATAGCTCAGAGCTCTACCATTGGGTTATGGTCGCTCTCTAATAGTATAGTTAAACTATTCTTTAGGAAGATCAAGCTTGTTTACATATAATTGTTTTTCTAATTTATAAGAAATTCTATTGGATAATTCATGTACATTAGACACATTTACCACGTTTACAACTCGAAAGCTTACAATACAAAATTCTTTTAATTGTAAGAAGTTACAACAATTAGTACTTAATATTGAAATAAATTAAGAAAAACTGCAAGCTTAGGGGTTCTTAAGGTATCTATATTTATTAAATACGCAAGAGTTTTTTGTAACTGGAACTCCTACAAATTTCAACCAATATTCACATTTTTTGTGTCATTGGATAGGGCTCGGTCTGTAGTTGTTTCCGCCAAAACATTATGAGAATTAGACTTAAAGACGATATCCATCATTGAAATATTCCATTAAGAGTGACACTGGGATTGGGTTGAGCTTTTTAAACATCTAATAATGCAGAGATGTTTTGGGCCATTACTGATAATCACATTATTGGATTGATTGGGTGCGTGTTATTGATTTATAACTAAATGTAACATTTTTAATCCAACACACACACACACACACACACACACACACACATATATACATACATATTCATATATGTGTCCATTTACATAATAACTTTTGAAAAAAAACCTCCGATTTTGATGAAATTTCGTACAGAGGTGTAGGGCAGCATTTTCAGGTTAAGTTCGAAAACCAGGGTGATCGAACCATGGGAACGGGGTTTTATGGGGTTCCAAAAGGGTTAAAAATGGGTTTTTGGAACTCAATTTTATAAATTCAACAATTTTAATCAAATCCATTCAAAAAAGTTTGAAAAAAAACGTAAACTATTATTACTTTTTATCATGTTTACTTCTTTCCCGACAATCCCAAATTTTCACAAATCCGGACACCATCCAGTCCATATTGGTCCGGGATTGCAGAACTCAACTATATTGTTTCATTTCCCCCATAAACACCTTAAACTCCAAAACATTATGATTTGTTTTTCTTGCCTCCAAGTGCTGTTTTCTTTTAAACTAGGGATGGGTCATTGTTGAAGTGGGTCGTCGGTTTTAAACAAAAAAACTATAAGTTAACTGAAAGTTGACTGGTAGTGTAACCCTTAATATTTAAAAAAGCATCTTCAAGCGCAAAATCTTCAAGGGTTCAAATAATTGGTGATTATTAAATACAGTGATTACAAAAAAAAATAAAAAATAAAACATTTATAATCATACTCAGTAGACAATTGGCCAGCAGACAATACTTTGGAGACAATTTCCCCCCACCCTTCTCCCTGAAGTCAGCTAACTTGGCAATAGTCATAGAGGTACTGAGTGAACTGTAATTGTGTTACTCTTAGATGATTAGATGATTGGAACTGTACAGCGTTCTGACCACTATGGATTTGATAACTACGCCTTCAACATATATTCTCAACTAAATGTGTTTAGCCTCTTGATGGTTGCCGTTCCTTGGCATCTTTTACTAAAAAAATTGACTAAATTGCCTAAAATTAACTCAACTTTATTTATATAGCTTACGCCTCGTTAAAATAAGATTAAAGTATAAAATTTAACGTAATAGACTTAATAGGAAGAGGATGTGACAATATTTAATCAGACTTAAAACTTTACCTAAAAAATTGGCACGGATTCATAAAAAGCTAATTTTGCCCAAATTTTCTACCACAATCTTAAAGTTTTAATGGATGACATAGAATACAAAGTTCAAAAAATAGAATACAAACTATCAAACTAGTGAACACATAAGTTCAAAGGCATTGAAACCATCCCGAACCACTGAAATTCTTACGTGTACATTCAAGCAGTTTAACGACCATTCACAGCAATACACATGAATAAACCAAAATGAGATATTTACAATGAGTGCAACGTAGGTATGACTAATTTAGGCCAGTCATTTTAGTATTATTATCTTAACGGACGGTCTGAGACATGTGTAATGGAGTCAACATCAGTTCAAAGGCTGCATCTTTCAAATTTGCTCCTCGTAAATTTGCTTCATGTAAGTCGCTGCCTGATAGATCACAGTTCTGAAAATGTACATTACTATTTAATGAAACAAAATATCACAATTCTAATTATAGCTAAATTCTTTTTAAAGAATTAAAAACTCAGGGTGATTTTTAGAATGTTAGATGAGAGCCAAGGTGTCCAATGTAGTCTTTGTAAAATGAGGATTGTGAATAACACTTTACTTCTCTTGCAAAGTTAGCTGCTAATCTCTTTCTTCAGTTTTCTTGAAAATTACCTACTAGTGAGTAATCCCAATCCATGTTGGCTGACTAACAACAACTGAAGTTTGTTAGTCACCGTGAAAAGTTTGATTTAAGTGTTTAAGTCGGATTTCAAGTAGGACCTTTCATGCCAACAGAAGAAAAAGTACTGATCTAAAACTCAACTCAACCTCAAAACCTAAAGAGGTTTTGGAAATATTTTCATTTTAAGAAATTAGATCTGGAGAGGTAAAAACATCAGGCATGTCGCTAGCCTACTGATTAGCATAATCTTGAGTTCAGTTAAAAAAGTCACTGGTTTGATTACTTAATTCCCACAAAGCTTTGATGGATGTATACCACTTTCCAAAAAAAATAAAACCAAACAAACAATAGCGCTCACCTCAAGGTCCGCTCCTGCCAGCACAGCAGCCCGCAGGTCGCAGTTCTGGAGATTTGCATTTTTGAGAGTGGCAACCCTGAGGTTCACTCCAGCCATGTTACTGCCTTCAAGGTTGGCTCCTTTCAAATTCACCCCTGAATGAAAAAAGCATAACATAAGTAAATCATCATCCCTCAAATAACAATGAATAATTTTATAATGGGGGAATTATTGCAGCTAGGCTTACAACAAAACTTTGTTTTTATCACGTTATTAATAAAAATACAGAACACAGGTCCTTTTTATAACCAGAATCTGAGAATGCTCAATTTGTTTTTATTTACTTTAAAGTGGTTTATCATTAAATAATCCTTAGTTTGCAGTATAGCGACTAGTTTCGACTCTTCATAATCATAATCAGGCCATACAAAAACTTAATCTGAGGAAAGTTGGAGAAGCTTTTTAAAGGATAAATTCTGGACCCAGTTGCCATTTGTGATTTGGCTATTAATTAATTATGCTTTCTAACAACTGGTTCATGTTAGATAGTAACAAGACTGGGGTTTGGACCATTCCCCGTCAAAACTTTTAAAAATGCCGCTGGCGTAGATAGACACAAAAACAAAACAAAAAAAAACAGGATAAAATAGGCTCTTCATTTGAAGACTGTCGGAGTTGTAACGACAGGTCTAAGTTGTTCGTAAGACTTTGTTGGGATTTTGAAAAGAGGTCTTCTAAAAGTTGATGATGAAGAATCTAGTGGATTAAAAAAAACTGAACTATATTAAATGAACCGTAGGAATTTTTAACTGTCTTAAGCTTCACCATCACGTGGTAAGTAAGGGATCACGAATCACAGGATCTGGAAAATAAAGGGGCATATGTTATTGTGAGCATATATGCTCATTTGCTTTCCAGGTCCTAAAAAGTCTATAGTCTGCAAGATTTTTCTGATATAAAGAGGAAACTTTGATGACTTGTAAACATTCTCATTCACATACCTTCCATGTTAGCCCGTGTGCCCGCAGGGTCTTCAAAGTTACATCCGCGCAGGTTTGCACCTTCGAGGTTTGCACAGAGCATCTTCACGCCGAGCAGCTGTGCACCTTCCAGCTGCGCATGACTGAGGTCTGCGCGTTCCATTGTGCACCAACTCAAATTGGCCCCAACCATACGACAACCGTGCAAACACGCGTACTGCCACACAAAACAAAATGTTCTTTCGTGGTCAACCAGACATTATTTATGCAGATTATATTTTTTGTTCGATTCTGACAATGAAGTAACAGAGTAATTAATTGCTTTGATTAAAAAATTATAAAACATCAAATAAAATAAACAATGTCTAATACACCTTGCTCACTGAGGTATGGTATTTAATATATTACAGGGTATTCCTCAGAATTTAACTAACTTTGTAAGGCTTTTAAAATCATTTTATAAAAAACTGTTTGCCTTTTTATTTATTTATTACTATTAGTTTTAGAAATTGTTTTCTAATTTTCCCATTCGAACAAAAAATGAATATATAGCCTGTGAAATATCTCTATGGCAGTGATTCTCAATCTTTTTCTGCCTACGTTACCACCTGAGGCTTAAAGGCTATTTCAATTTTTTGGAGTACCACCCAAACTCATACTAACACCTCCCCCCCCCCCCACCCCCTCTTGGGATACAACTGGAGAGAGTCTAGGATTTTCTTTTAAATATGTTTCACTATAACTTTGAGACATGTGAAAAAGTAATAAAACTCAAAATTTTATTTCAAATGAATAGGTCTAAATTTGATTGAATTAGTTTGAAACTATAAACTGCTAGCTGCAAATTTTATAAACAAGTTCAATTCAATAAAATTGAAAAAAATCTGTTTCAAATAAAGTCATTTTGTATTTCAATAAAAATAACTAAAACAATAAAAATATAAAATGATCAAAGTAATAAATATTGTCAGAAAAAAGGATGTTCATGGAAAACTTGTTGTTTCTTGCTCAGGAAAGGCTCAATATCAGGACCAATTAATTATTGGGACTAATAACACATTAATTTACCCCCAACCTCCTAACCATTAGGTTTACAAAAAAAAAAAAAAAAAAAAAAATACAAGTAATGAAAAGGTCTTTAAATCATTTATATAATTTAAGATTTACATACAGTACAAAATAAAGGGTTAGTTTTTAAAATTTTTAAGGGGGCCGCCAAATTGATAAAATGGCAGATAGGAAGATAAAATAGAAAAAAATGAAAATTAACCCAATAAACATAACAAAAAATAAATGTTAGATATCAATTAGTTATTTTCAATTCCTCAAAAATATTTAATGAAGCAGCTCATTTCATTAAATGTTGTTTCATACATATATATATATGTATATATATATAGCTGGAGGAGACTTCGTGACGACGTTGACTCCGACCCGTGGGGCCTGGGTTACAAACTTGTAACACAGAAACTCGGCGCCCGCTCTCCACCTTCCATCATGGAGGGCGCCACCATGGGGAGGATCGTCGCTGCGTTGTTTCCTGAACATCCACAGCGACCGCTGGTTGACTTCGGACGGGTAGAGGACGTTCCACTCTTCACTTTCGAGGAGCTGGAAACCTCCGTTCTCTCCCTGAAGAGCAACGAGGCTCCTGGCCCGGACGGGATTCCCAGTGAGGCTTTAAAGAAAGTATTTTCAATTAACGCTGACTTGTTGTTGAGAATGTACAATGCCTGTTTGGTAGAAGGGGTGTTTCCGGCTCCCTGGAAAACAGCCAGGCTTGTACTGATCAGCAAGGGCAAAGGTGATCCCGAACTGCCGTCGTCCCACAGGCCTCTCTGCATGTTGGACACGGCTGGGAAGCTGTTCGAGAAGCTGATCCGTTCCCGCCTGACTTCTGCCGTGGAAGCTGCCGGGGACTTATGCCCCCGTCAGTACGGCTTCAGAAAGGGACGGTCAACGATCGACGCTGTCACCGAAGTTCAGAGAGCTGTGGAGAGAGCCGAGAGCCACAACCATTTCTCCCGCCGAGTAGTGCTTCTTGTTACGCTTGATGTCAAGAATGCCTTCAACTCGGCGAGGTGGGTCGATATGTTGGATGCGCTTCGCAACACCTTTCGTATTCCTGCATATCTGTTGCGGCTCATCGAGGATTATCTACGCTCTCGAAGCCTGATCTATGACACAAGGGACGGAACGCGGACGATGGAAGTCACTTCTGGTGCCGCACAAGGTTCAATACTCGGCCCGGATCTCTGGAACGTTGCCTATGACAGCCTCCTGAGGTCCGAGATGCCTGAGGAAACCACTTTGGTTGGGTACGCCGATGACGTCGCAGCTCTCATTGCTGCACGCAACGTTGAGCTGGCCCAACTAAAGTTGAACCGAGTTATGCGGGTTGTCAACAACTGGATGTCCGATCACGGTCTCTCGCTTGCTCTTAGTAAGACGGAGATCGTGATTCTCACGAAGAAGAGGATCGACACCGTCGTCCCGTTTAGAGTGGGAAGGGAGGTGGTCACATCAACTCGTGCCGCCAAATACCTTGGGGTTATGGTGGACACCAAGTTAAGCTGGAGGGATCAGATCTTCCGTACGGCGGACAAGGCCGCTAAGGTAGTTACTCACCTTAGTAGGCTGATGGCCAATGTCGGGGGTCCCCGATCCAGCAGAAGACGTCTGTTGATGTCCGCGGTCCAGTCCGTGCTCCTTTACGGGGCAGAGGTGTGGGCAGGCGCTCTAGATAAGGAGTGCTACAGGCTGCGACTCGCCCGGGTTCAGCGTCAAGCCGCGCTCAGGGTGTGTTCCGCCTACCGGACAGTGTCCGAGCCTGCCGTCCTGGTGGTCGCCGGAGTCATCCCTGTCAAGCTCTTGGCAGGGGAGAGGAAAGCGATTTATCAGAGACAAGGCGAGATCGGCAAGGACACGGCAAGAACAGAGGAGCGCTCCCGAACCTTCCAGCAGTGGCAACACAGCTGGGAGCACGACACCCGAGGACGATGGACTGCGCGACTTATCAAGCAGGTCCAACCATGGGTGGAACGGCGGCATGGGGAGGTGGACTACTACCTGACCCAATTTTTGACAGGTCACGGCTATTTTCGGTCGTACCTGAACCGGATGGGAAAGACCGGTTCACCGGACTGCATTTATTGCCCGGGTGTTCCCGACGATGCGGAACACACATTCTTCCGATGTCCCCGTTGGGAAGGGCCCCGCCTGGAGGCCACACAAATATTTGGTGCATTTTCGGTGGACTCGGTCTGCCAAAAGATTTTGGAGGATGAGGGCAACTGGGATTGTTTGTCACAGTTCGTCCGGGGCATCCTCCTGGAAAAGAAAACAGATCTGGACCGCGAAGTGGCCCAGATCCCTTGATAGAGCGGCTGGATAAGGAGCGAGCCCGACGGGCGTAAGCCAAATTTAGGCCTAGCCTGACGTAATGTGATAAACAATTCCAGGTTAGATTCCTAAAGAGTAGAGGAGGTTTTTTAGTGGGTAAACCCGTTTTTTAGGGGAGCCCCACACTACAGGCTGGCCACCTGTGTGCGTAATGCATTTTTCCGCCTCTCCCTCAAAAAAAAAAAAAAAAAAAAAAAAAAAAAAATACATATATATATATATGTATATATATATATATATATATATATATATATAAATTTTAAAAATTTACCTTTAGCACTCAAAGTATGTTTATATAAGAGTGAGTAGTATGTGTCTGTCATGTATTAATATTTAACTGGTTGTAAATTTGTTACCGTATTTTTGTGTATTTTAATAAGTTTAATTATCATGAGAAAAAAAATTCAAAACTGGCTCTATGAAAGTGAAAAAACACACGTTCTGCAGCTTACAGAGTGCCCACCTAACAAATCCATTTTAAGTACATCCCAGGACATAGCAGGTAAGAGTAATTAATAATGTTAGTGAAAATAAAAAAGGTAGCCTACAGAAGATTGAAGTTTATTTCCGATTGAGAAACTTAAATATTGGTAAAAAAACTAAATTTTGGACTTGGGGATGGAGGAAACTCAAATTGCTGCAGGTATTGACTGTAAAAGGTCAAGGCTCAGATATTACCCTAAGACAAACTTTAATTTCAATCACTGAATAAAATACGTTAATAAAGACAAATAATTTTAAGAAATAAATTTTAATTTTAATATTTTGTCAGTACGGTACTGCAGTTTATTAAAATTGTGTATACAGTACACTCTCGTTCATCGGAACTAATGTGGCGGACGGCCGGTTCGGATGTCAAAAAATTCCGATGAAGCGGAGTCCGTCGTGAGTCATCATTTCCGCCCGTACGGTGACCTATCGTGATTGTATTCCCTCTTGTTTTTAAGATAACACAAGAGATTTTATGAAAATAAGGCACTCAAACTTTGAACATGGTAACAATGAACCTATAGGAATAAAAACAACGCAGGAAATAAAGATCCAAAATCTTTATTCTCATATTCCATATTCATATTCCAGCAGTCAACTGACTTCCACGTAACACAAGGTGCAGTCGCGACGCGAGACAGACTGAATGACAGTTTGAGAAGCGGTCGAAGCGGATGTTTTGTTCACTTCCTGCCCCCTTCCTCTTTCTATTTTTGTGCGA
This sequence comes from Neoaliturus tenellus, assembly GCA_030545055.2. Classification (NCBI taxonomy): domain Eukaryota; kingdom Metazoa; phylum Arthropoda; class Insecta; order Hemiptera; family Cicadellidae; genus Neoaliturus; species Neoaliturus tenellus. The sequence goes on from CM061531.1 coordinate 101,694,535, forward strand.
ATACTCCACGGCCTCGTAAATCACATCGTCACATCGATGGGTACAGATTATGGAAAACGCCTGATGACTTTTGATGCAAAATGTGATACTTCACTGTTGTGCGGATAGAACGAATGGAAATTAAAGGCGCTAAAACGGAAAAATTATTTATTTTGTAAGAAAAAAAAAATTAATAATGTCCAGATTTTCAGTTCCGATGAAGCGGAGTTCCAATGTCGCCGAGTCCGATGAACGAGAGTGTACTGTACTAAAGTAATGTAGAATGTCAAACTTTTTTTTCCAAAAGTAGACAAACAGGAAAATAATCATTAGCATTTTGATGTTGATACCAACTACCGTTACTGTAATGCATTTCAACAATGCTCAACAGTTTTCTTTCAAGCAACACAACAGCCACACAGGCTTGCACACATGTCAGCTGATTACATGGTGGATTTTAAATTAAGATTTGTTAAGTTATTAGTCCAGTAAATACAGGGTGCGGCAAAAAAACCGACCTATTTTCTTTCGTGCACCGCTCAGCGACAGAACATCTGAGAAAGGTGGGGGTAGGCTTGTTGGAACGCAAATTTTATGCCATTTTAGTAGTTATGGATTAGCGGTAGCTTGAACAACGCTAGTTCCTTATCAAGACGTATTTCAATATTGGTGGTTCAATCATTGCTACTCAGCGGCAGTTTCGTGCATTCTTTCAATCAGGTCAACATTTAGAATTCCGAATCCTAGCACAATTATGCAGTGGGTTACTAACTTAAGATCAACTTGTTTTGAGTTGAAAACGAAGCCCATCCAAGGTCAGCACGGACGTCAGAGAACATGGATGGAGTCCTTGCTGCTGTGTGGAAAACAGTCCTCGTCAGCCTGTTACAAACCAAGCTAGTGATTTGCTCGTGTTTACGCCAGAAGAATTATGTTAAGATAATTGAACTACACTAAATGCTATTAAGGGATAGTATTCCAAAACCATCACATTGTTGTGGACACCCCGGGAATCGAACCGGTGACATTTTGAACCAGAGTCCAAGACGCCAACCGGTAGGCTAGCGAAATGCCTTGAACATGGCTGACCATTCGGTTTGACAAATATTGTGGTTCGATTTTAATCCCCATCCATACCAATTAATTGGCTATTGTTCAGTAATTAAAGCCCACTGACCATGCAAAGCAAAAAAATTTCGACAGACAAAGACAGACAAATGATTGATTTAAATGATGATAAAGAAATGTTAATGTTTACTGACGAGAAGCACAAAATACGCCCTGGTAACGAAAGCGTGTTATGTGACATGCTTAATGTAAACATGTAGGTTAGGCGACCACTACTCAACGACTACTAAAATGGCATAAAATTTGCTTTAAAATAAGCCCACACCCACTACCCTCAGACGTCATGTCGCTTAATGGTGCATAACAGAAAATAGGTCGGTTTTTTTGCCGCACCCTGTATGTCAGAAAATACAAGGTTGCTGTGCAAAAGGTCGGGTAGTTCTGATTTTTTTATTTGTTGTTAGTGTTGGGCCCATTACATAAAATCCAAGTTTTCGACCTCGAGGGGCGACCGCGCGCCACGGGGCGCGCCACTTGTTACTAAAATATCTAAATTTTTACAAATCCTAAGTTTTTTTGGTCTATATCGCTAGCGAATAATTTTACAGGAAATATTACATTATTATATTAAAGAAGGATAAATTTGTGACATTTTAAGCCCAACAACACATATGTAGTGTAATTAATATCCGAAATACAGACCTTCAAAATGAACCAATTTCCCAAAGATTGATTTGAATGGTGTTCTTTTTTACTTCAATATTTTTACTATATAGTTGTTTCAAGCAAACGCTGTATAGATTTATGGTGTTTGTTATCTTATTTTCTATACATAAAAAAATACGAGAACGTATGAATGAAACTAAGAGAGGAAGAATATAAAGTTAAGAAGATTATAAAGTTGAGGAAGATTATAAAGTTTGTAATAATCTATATATTAATAGGCAAGCATGTTTCATTTCCTCCTTTTTTCTCAGCTTGTGTGCATCGTATGAGAAATATAAGCATACCATTAGAAAGGTATTGTGCTGAAGATGAGCAGAATCACGTTTTAATTCACATTGGCCCACGGGGTTACGTCCTACAGGCTTTCAAAGTTTCAATGTTAATCTTATGGGAGAAGGATAATTCATTGAATCATTAGACAGCTGTTGTAGTAACAAAATGCTAGCAAATCAAGAAAACCAGATGCTTTAGTTAGGTAAATATTGTTTTAACTAATTGGGTCCAGACTGTCCAGGTCAACTGAAAAAGATGTTGCTTGAATTTCAACCAGAAGGCAATCTCTAGTTTTATTTTAATAGGCTACAGATTTTTTTTTAAATGGCCAAAATATTTTTTTTTATCAATGAATGCCTTACTTGAGATAAAACTATCTTCTGAAAAGATTTACTTAATTTCTTATTTATAACGTAAACTTCGGAAGTAGTCCAAATAACGATAATATCCTTTAACCGATAACCGAGCCAGAATTAGCAGGCAATGAAAGTTTTTGAATTTTGAAATTGTTATTTAAGATTTTAATGAAAAGTTAAATTGCCTGGCATTTCCGACTCAGTTGTCCGCTTGAGGTCGGGACATTGTGTTCTGTTAAGTAAGACCTTTAATATGAGGTACATACTGTCCTATGCTTACATTTAATATTTTCTTGCGACTCCTAGTGGGTCATGCCCCATTGGGGCTAAAAAACCACATTGTACCTCAAAATGAAGTACTAAAGGCCAAATATGGTTGTTTTAAGTTTCATTCCTCTGTCATCCCTTATAGAAAAAATAAGACGGGAAGATATTAAAATTCAATAATGTCTGTACTGAATTGGGGCCAAGAACGGAGCCTTTTTTCACTGTCACCATACAATAAAATACAATATTGCTCGTTATCCTCATACCGAACATAATGATATTATATATCATTGTAAAGCTAAAATAATTCTCTACAAACTTCATTTTACTGTTTTACATATAAACTTCAAACAAAGGAGCTGTAAGGGATGGTTTTTTTAAAGATGTAAAGAAAAGAATCAATTTTTTACGTTTGTGTCGATTTTGCCACTAAACAGAAGGTTTTTGTAATAAGTGGTAAAGACAATTTTTTTAGCAAATTTTATTTGGAACCAAATAAAATTAACGCCACTTTGATTGCTTTTCCCCTTACGAAACTGTAGTTGATTTTCTAACATACTGCAACTTTAACGTTAAAGTTATATATCTACGTAGGGCGGAAAGCTCAAGGGGGATTTTTTGGGACTTTTGGGAAAATGCACACTTTATCATATTCTATCAACTGTGAAAAATTCAGCTATCCCGGAATTACTTCCGACATTAACCTATTTTGACTGGGCTATTTAGTTATTTGGTTTGAAGGTCTTTATTTCAGTCACTAATTACGCTACATATGTGTTGGGCTTAAAATGTCACAAATTTATCCTCCTTTAATATAATAATGTAATATTTCCTGTAAAATTATTCGCTAGTGATATAGACCAAAAAAACTTAGGATTTGTAAAAATTTAGATATTTTAGTAACAAGTGGCGCGCCCCGTGGCGCGCGGTCGCCCCTCGAGGTCGAAAACTTGAATTTTATGTAGTGGGCCCAACACTAACAACGTATAAAAAAATCAGAACTACCCGACCTTTTGCATACCAAAATGTATAATTTTACTGGACTATATGGGTGATTCTCTGAAGAGTGGGATTTTTCGTGTCCCAAGGAATAAAATCTTTTACTAATTAATTAAGATTAAATCAGACAGTGTATTCGACTTAAATAAATGGAAAATAAATGCATAGTTGATCCCCTATTAATGAAAATTTTACCATTTATCGGCAAAAAATTACCAAAACCAGTGTTTGTCATTCCTCTGGTATGTCCCTACCTTGAAAAGTAACAATGTTTTATAAATTTATTACCTTTTGAGTAATTAAAAATACTATAAAATAATATAGTTTGTTTGTATGTTGTATGTAAAATATCATATTCGATTAGGCCAGATTTGATACTCTATTTAACAAATTTTTAAACAATTTACTTTTGTCCCTGGTTTTTACTCATCATTCCTCTGGCAAACTATTGCTGCCAGGTATGAAACGAGGGAAATTTATTTGACAAAGGGTATAACAGGGATATTTTGTCTAAATATTTGGCAACACTATTTCCTTAAAAGCACATGTTCAGTAGCTTTCTGAAGTTAGTGAGAAGTGGATGTGACATCTTACCTGCTGCTGTCACACTGGCTGTCATCATTCCTCTGGTACATTTTATATTTTTATTCATAAAGTAATTCTTATGAGAAGCTACAAATTTAAATTTAATAGACATAATTTATGTTAGGCATAAATATTCAACTACATAAATGTATTTTTATAGTGTAAAAACTTAACCTAAAGTTGCAAACATCATTCCTCTGGCATCATTCCCCTGGCAAAGTATCTACCAGAGGATTGATGTTAAGACCAGAGGAATGACTTTACATTTTTACTTTAGTTTGCCTTATAAAATAACTGCTCTCATAAATAATAATATTCATAAACGTATGTTTATTAGTACTTATTTACAAATTTTACTTGAATTTCTATATATTTTTATAGTAATAGCCAATTTACAGTAACCAGAGGACTGACGTCTTATGAACAGAGGAATGACATTTTTCAATCAACTCTGTGATGAAACTAAGAATAATTAATACTAAATGGTTTATATACCTTACTGTCAAGTGATCCAATAGTAGTAGAAACACTACTGCAGTTTCAATCCATCAAAGGGATCTTCATCAGGTGTGCAGGTTGTCAAATGATGAAGATCCCTTTGATGGATTGAAACTGCAGTAGTGTTTCTACTACTATTGGATCACTTGACAGTAAGGTATATAAACCATTTAGTATTAACTATAAAGTGATTCAGTTGGCTAACATCATGATAAGAATAATTAATTATTGAAATAAAATAGTAAGACTGATGAAAGACTTTATGTCAAGTAAATACTGACTAAAAAGTTATTTTTATTTATGGAATCTTTAGACTTGTTTCTTTCTGTATGAGTATTTTTTTACTACAGTATTACTTTTTGTAGTTTCATTTATATTTTTTTATTGTATTAAATGTTTAATTTCATTATAAAACTGGCTTTTTCGTCCTTGATTTACATCCTTGTGATAATGCTGACTATTTTTTGTAAAATTTTCATTCCTCTGGCAATCTGTCATTCCTCTGTCATAAGAATACTATATTTTTATGTATGAAAAATTATAAAGTAATATATTATTTATCATAATAAGATAAATAAATAATAACTTTGTCTATTTTAAGCTGCAAATATTTAATGTAAATATGGTATTGTTAATCTGGCTAGTTGTATCATTCCTCTGGTAATCATTCATTTCCTTCTTTTAAAATAACTAATTGGTAAATTAATATTTTATGTGTTCCTTCTGGGAAAGTAACACTTAAGTAAAGATCAACTGTAAACCACAATGAAAATCCTTTAAGTAAAAAAAAATTATTTTTCCAATTATAGGGATGAAATAGCCCACTGTTTAGAGAATCACCCATAGGCCTATATGTTATTAAGTTTTTGTTAAACCACTTAATCAAATCACACCACAAAAGTATTATTAGTTTTTGAAAATTATACAGTTTAGAGTTAAGAATTGCAAATAATATTTCCTATGACCTTGTAGTTCACTTATTCATTTGTGGGATCGATTAATTGTAAAGTAAGCTTTATGACCAAGTTCCCTGACTTTCCCTGACCACCAGGCTGTTTCCCTGAGTTTCCCTGACCAGATTTCAAGTCCCTGCTTTCCCTGACCTTCCCCTGACCGTAGAAACCCTGTTAAAACGTTTTACTCCACAAAAATGCCAAATATAGTTTAAAATCTGATAGTGGTGAGTCAAAGTGCTGTATAACACTACTATATGAGGTTATACATGTAGTTGTTAAGAGTTACCCATAAGTAGCCTACAAAAAATTCTAAAAAGAAAAGTATGTAAAATATTAGAAATCGATCTTCTCTCAGTGTTCATTTAAAAGTACGCTTTCGTCGCTTGCAAAGTTTTTTGGCGGAACCATTCAATTATTAAAAACAAAGTAAAGAATATCTTTCTCTAATTGATAACTTAAAAAATTTTGAGAGATAGTAGCATGAAAAATCAATATGAATACTTAAAGACTATAATAACAGTTCAGCAATTAATAAATGACTAAAAACAAATCAGCAATGTGACTTAAAAAGTGATTCAAAAAATACTTTTGTGACATTCTTAACTCACCAATAAACATAAAAGTGAAACAAGCATTATTAATCTAAGTAGCAAAAGAATAACAAACCCAATAAAAATAAATTGAGAAACAATAGGTCAGTAACAGATATGTCAGCAAATTAAAGAAGTAAACCATATAAATATTATAATTTGTTTTATGGCAAGACTCTTAAGTCCTGCGACAAGATTATAGGCTACTTTAAAATATTGTCATAATTCATCGAAAGAGCATACATTTCATAATTACAGGTTTAAACGTGCAAGCCACACTCAAAGTTTAACCCTAGAGAGGTCACACTTTTTGCTTGACACATTTGGTCGCATGGCGTCAAAATGACCGCAAATGTATTTTGGGATACATTGCAGTAAAAGAGTAATCAAATCTTTTTGTAAATAATTTTTATTTACTTAGACATAATATAACATTTACATAGTTAATATTTTATTACTTAGAAAATTAAATTTAGTTATTTCTTCATATACAAAATTTGCACGACACATTTGGTTGCATGGCGTCAAAATGACCGCAAATTGTAAATTGGGGGTATATTGCAGTAAATAGTAATCAAATCTTTTTGTAATTAATTTCTATTTACTTAGACAATGTAACATTTACATAGTTAATATTTTATTAATTAGAAAAATAAAATTTAGTTATTTCTTAATGAACAAAATTTGCACGACACATTTGGTCGCATGGTGTCAAAACGACTGCGCTCCACAAACAAACGTACACACAAATCGAATGCTCGCAGCGGACCCATTGATATTTTGCTGGTGGGGGTAGAGGAAGGTGGAGGGAGAATACACTGACCGACATCGCGCTGCCTCACCCTACTGCGTAGTAAATAAAAAAAAAAACACAATGCCGCGGAACTTTTGACGCCGTGCGACCTCTCTAGGGTTAAAAAGGGTTTTTAAACTACGGTACATGCAAAGAGAGGAAAGTTAAAGAATTAATATTTTTCATAATTTATCCACAAACATACCTTGAAATTGATGTAGCGCAGGTCTAGCCGAGACAAGTCAGAGCCAGCCAAGTTGACCCCCTGGAATCGGAGTTCTGCGTTAAGCGGGGTCAGGATGAGGGCATTGACGACATCACGCCGCGTTAGAGGTACATTGTCGCGTGACCGAGCAGCGCTTTGAATCATAGCCTCCAATTGTGGGACCAGAGACTCTATACCGAAGAATCTAGCCTCTTCCAACACTCCTGTAAATGTAGTCAAGTTAGTAGGTATGTGACCACAGACTGTTTTTCACAAAGGTCACAAGCTAAAAATAATATTAAACAGATGTACCTTGAATGAGGTTTGAAATTTCATTGCACAAGAAAAATAACAGAGAGTTTATCTTAACTTTTGTAAGTGTACTATTTAAGCTGGTACCTCAATAAGTCATGAAGAAATGTTTTTACATGGGTAGAGACTGATGAGTCTGCAATAACAAATAAAATTAATAGGTATTGTTAATACAGTTTATTTACTTAATTCTTTAAATTACAACGTTATCTACCATACTTTATTCTGATATTGTTACCAACTTGTTTTGAACTGTTTAGTTGATTATAACAATATAATAATCAGCAAAGCAAGTTCTAAAAGAAACCACATTAGGCCTAAGGACTTAATTTTTATGAACAGCAGGTTTTTATGAACAGGGCCTCCCCTACATCATTTCTTCTCTTGGGTTCAAAATTACCAATTATAGTATTACAGTTCTCAACTGTAGTTTTCGGCCTATTTGAAAGTGTTATAAATACAAATTTACCTTCAGGGTTTACTGTTGAATCTATGATGAGCTGACCATTACGCAAATAGTTCAGTATCGGCTCAAAATAGGTTGGACTGCGGTCTATCAAATAAGCTCCATTTGTATCAACATTGCTAGGAGTCATCAAATAGCCAGAATCACCCTCTGCAAACATCCTATAAAACAATCAACATTTTGATTACTAATTTATACACAATTTACAAATATTAGTGAATTTTCCTATCGGGAATACACTTTTACGGTAGTAGCCATGGTAAGACCTAAACCCAGGATTATGTAACTTTTTCATATATATAACACACTAAAGATAAAAATAAAGAATCGTATATTTGTTATTGAAAAGTATTACATGTAGGCTATCAGCAAAAGTCTTAAGTTTAGCATTTGGCTAAGGACAAAATCTATCTTCTTATTTCTATAAGGGTTTCGTATGTTACGTCCCTTTTTTTCTCAACCTACTGAACCGATTTTTAAGATTGAGGTGTCATTTTAAAGCTTAGGATATACTGAAGTGACGAATCGTAATTAAAAAGGTCATATTGTTTCGGGCTTTGCCCCCCTTGCCTTTGATTTATTTCTAGAGGGCGCTTTAAAATGTTGACCAGCTTTAATTGCAAGTTCTTTAATGTGAATTGTAATTTAACAGCTGATTAACTTCAGATGAATTTTAAAAGCCAGATAGTAAACAAAAATAGATCTTTGTCATAATCAACATTGACGTACTGTAGGTGAGTTTCACTCATACAGAATCATATAATGCGCAATTTGCGCACGGGCCACCTCGTAATATCTTAAATCAGGACGAGAAAAACATTTTTTTACTAATTTACTAAATATACCGTATATAGTTTTAAAAAATATATATTTTTTGGGTTATATTGGTGGAATAAAGCCATTATTTCATACAGTGGATACCCGATTATCCGAGGTGTCTGGTTAACCGAGCTAGTCCAAAAAAATAAAAATAAAACTCTTTCAATTATAAAAATTAAAACAAGAAGTTGATTTTATATTCGTTACACGTGCAATATATTAAATTGATGGCTGTTAAAATGTCGGGTAATGTGCTTACAAGTACTGGCTGTTGTTAGGACGAGCAGTTAATTTCCTGGAATATTATTTCAGCTAATTCTGTGAATCGTTCGCCGGCACGTCTTAAAAATTGAATTCCATGATCCTGGCTTACTCCAAAACACTGATTGCCAAAATACAATGCAAAGTCCAATGACCCAATGACTTATATTTGAAATAAGGGAAAGGGAGGGATGAAAGATATGGGGTCCAAGGGGAGTCTATTTTTATAACTCTGTCTTTGAGTTAGTGGTCGACGGACGATGAACTTCCTTTTGGCCCCCGTGCACCTGTTCACAGAACAATACTGAAGTGTTAAGAATTAGCATTTTACCACATATCTCTACGATTAATTTAAGATGTCGCAAATGTTTTGTTGTCAAAATACACACTGTTTGTACATTTCAAAAACTGTATTAACGCGTTCACTGCGGGCTACCGACCGGTCGGTAGTCTCGTCCTCCGCAGGTGACTGTGCGCAGACGTCGATAACATGCTCCCTACAAATCTATTCCGTCGCAGTACTGCAGCACCCTGGTGTGGACGGGAGCTATTTCGCCCGTGTTTCGTGAAAGAACAGTGGCTATCTTTTAGCACAATCCGTTCGCAATTGTAGTTACTGGTTCTGTTACTGTGCCTGGTGGAATTTCACTCAAGTTTTGATTATATTTAATATAATTGTTCGTTTTAAAAGTGTGTTCTATTATGAAATAATGGCGACTATTCACAAACAACAAGTGGCAGACAACGCCAATGTGACCTTTGAGACAGTTGCTATCTTTCATTGAACGACAAGTTCATTGAAGGAGTAAAATGGGAATACTGACAATGAGTCTTTTTTGATCGGGTAGTAACTGAAAATACCTATATTTTTATACAACACACTATTATGTTACAAATAACATATAGATTAGCTTCAATGCACTAAAATGAAGTAAAAGTGGAACGGCGATGTAGTGGGCAGTCGAAGGGGGGCACCAGGTGCTGACTACCGACCGGTCGGTACTATTTTGAAAATGGTGGCAGACGTTCAAAATGCGGCGGAAACTCAATTTCAAGCCTTGAAATCATCTTTGGACAGTATAAAGTATGTATTTTCATGATAGGCCTAATATATTTTAGTGTTTCCGGAAGGTTTTATTGTTCCCAGCCGCAACGAACGTGTTAATAACAACGAAAGTCAACAATATATCCTCTGAACTTAATGATTCGATTTACACTATAGTACATAACCTCTGTATTATCCAAGTTTTTGCCGTATCCAAGATGGCCTCGGTCACAAATTACCTCGGATAATAGGGCGTCTACTGTATTCCATTTCATTATTTCAATATTGACACAATTTACTCGGTATCATTGTTAACTAATTAAAATTGTGTTCAGTATTACCTTGCTAGCATGCTGCTGGGCTCCTTGGATAGCAAGGTACTCCTCGATGTGGTAAAATATTTTCCTCCAACATTTAGAGTGATCCAGTCTGAGTGATACTTGCTCGGCACAATAGCTGTGGATGCTTTTGAACTGACTGCCGGTCCAAGAGGGATGAACCCTTCGCCAGCAGATACGTACAATATGTCATCATCCCGAATCAACTTGATGTCATCTATCTCACCACCTTGAGGGGTGAATAGACGTTTTGCTACTATAGAGAATTTATTTCCACAAGCAGTCAGAAGCTCTTCCAAAGAATGAGTAACAAGAATCAGCTAAAACAGTAAAGGTTAATTTTTTTATTATCCCTTCCAAATTAATAAACTGTTATATTTTGTATGGGGGCTACAACTTAATGATAGTCATATGTAGTCGTTTATTAAAAGCCATTATAACACAATAAGGGCATTTCCCAAGAGTCTTATTTTTAAAACCCATATATATATATATATATTAGTTTTAAAAATAAGACTCTTGGGAAATGCCCTTATTGTGTTATCGTTCATCATATATATATATATATATATATATATATATATATATATATATATATATATATATATATATATATATAATTACGTAAGCGAATCGGTCCCCAAGAAATATCTCGAGTTAGAAGAAAGATAGGGTAACATTTGATGGCTCATTTTAAAGCTTGAAGGAAAAACATTAGAATAATCAAAAGTTACGTGGGCTTCACCCCATTGGACCTTGAAGTTCCAATGTTAATCTAATGGGAAGAAGATTTTTAGATCTACACATATGATTAAGCAGATGTTCAAGTGAATATTTTTTAGACTCGGCTGGTTATTGAGCAGACATTTTAAGTTAAGATAACCATATAGGCCTAGATGTAATTTTTTTAAATAGGCAATGCACTATAAAAAAGGAGAACACTAATAGTCATGAACAGATTATGATACACAGGAGATTTCCTCTTCGTGACCCCATCAATGTCATTAAATAAACAGGAGTAGAATGATTTTTTATGCTGAATATACAACAGTTAAAAGTGGTTTAGATTGGTATGGTTGATATAATGGTTAATTGTCTTTAGGCCTACTTAGTGAATGTCGTTTAGTTATTATGTTACTGTTTTATATATTAGTGGTTAGAATTGAAGGGTTGAATAATTTTGTTGAGTGTTTGTTTATTTTCGACTAAATCATTATATATAAAAAAAAAAAAAAACATTGGCTAACCTCCGCATGAGGAATATTTTGTTTTGGTTTTAACCATTCTCTGCTGCTTTCTTGACATAGGTCGAAGTGAAACAATAAACGCCCATTAGGCTAATACATAAAGATGGGGAGCTTTTCAAGTAAATGATAGTGTGCCAAAACTAACTATATATACTAAGCAAAGTTCTACTTCATTAACGAACATTCAAAATATGCTACAATCATAGCACGAGGGACGTCAGTAGCACCATAGAAAAACTAACCAGGTACAGAAATCTCACACAATGATAATTTCTGTTACGCAAAATTTTGTAGTTAAACCAGCCAAATCATATGTAGTGCTGCGAGCAAAATCGGACAAGCGACGTTAACAATCCGTGGACCCAGCTGGCCGGCCGGCCGGCTAGCAGCCGTCCGATCGGCAACGTCGCTTGGCCGGTTCTGCTCACAGCGCCTCCTATAAGATCTAGCCGTTTCAGCTAAAACATTTAGCACAACATAAATTAGCATTGCGTGTGGCTTTTGTACCTGGGTAGTTTTTCTATGGTAGCACGGAAGGCAGGGGGCATTCAAGGGGGCACGAGGGAGGCATGGGGGAAATAGGGAGCATGGGGGGGGGGGAATAGGAGGGCATGGAGGTATGTGGAGGGACGGCGGGGATGGCTGCACAGGACCATGGGAAGCACAGGGGGTTCGGGGAAATGGGGTCATGAATGGCACGAGGGGAGTTGGTGGCACTGGATACAAGAAAGCATGAAGGGCACGGTGGAGGCATGGGGGACGTATATATGTGCCCTTTTATGGGTACAGAGAGGAATATCGAGCATGAGGTCACGGAAACATGGGGGGTACGGGGTATAGGGTTTACTCTTGGGAGGCATGGGGATGCATGGGGCACGTGGTGGCGGAGGGTGCGGTTGCACAAGGGGCACTAGGGACGACGGTGGCAAGAAGATGGGCAGTAGATGGGGGTAGATGGGCATGGAGGGGGAGGCATGGGGGAGGAATGAGAAACAGAGGGCATGGGTCAGGGAAGAACTGCAGGAATGTGGGCACGAGAGAATGGGGGTCATGGGTGGCAAGGGGGGTACGGGGGCATGTGGGGTACTCTAGCCCCATGGGCATAGGGGGTACAGGAAACATGGGTAACGAGAGGAGAACGGGGGCGGGGAGGCATGGGGGACACAGCTAGTGGGGGTGAATGGGTGAATGGGAGACACAGGAGTCTAGGATGAAGGAGTAGGCCTATTAATGGGATTATATTGTATTCAACTATTTTATTTACTTGAGTTACAAACTCATCATGAACATGTTTAAGGTTGAAACTATTTTTACTGTGTCCGGTAGTACACCAATAACAGTGCAATAATTTTTCTATTTCCCACAAAATAGACAACTGCATTATAATGTAGGCTATGGGAAGTTATTGGTAAATTACCGATTTGATACCGCAAGACTAGGTTAAGTTTCGACAAGATTAGGTAATATTTTATTAGAAAATCCAAACGTGTAAATGCACACTACAGCTTGAGGAGAAATATAGGTGGTGAATTGAAACTTATTTTTGTCGCCATTTTCATTTTATGGGCCTTTGCCCCTACAAGCCACTAGTTAAAATATAATTAACCAGACAATTAACCAGCAAGTGTATTACTGTTTATTAGTTTGAGTTCCAAGAAATAAATTTTAAAGAAAAATAAACTGGCAAAATTAAAAGGCCACTATACATTTAGCTAAACTTAATTTGTGAAAAAGCAAAATTCATACTATTCAAATCAAATCTAATACGCTATATTCATAAACCAGTAACTTATTTACAATACATTGAATAGTGTCACAATTTCTTATATTACCTATACAAAGGAAAAGTGCAATAATTTTATGCAATAAGTCTTATCACTAAATAAATTTACTTTCACAATAATGTTGCAGTTAGTTTTAAATAACTTTTAACCAATTACTTTTACCAAGTTACATTTTTTAAATTCCACAGTTCCTCAAGGGAATAGATAGGGCGATGTGAATAAAAACGAGTAGGACAAGTAAATACTTGCATATCATTAGAATGAAAAGTAAACGCCAAAATTGATGTGAATAAAACAAGTATTTACTCTTACTCGTTAGTAAATACTTGAGAGGCTAGTATACCCCCGAAAAATGCCAATTTTGTTGTGAATAAACGCAAGTAAATACTTCGGTAGCAAGTAATTACTCGTCCATTCGCAAGTCAACCCGACCCCAGACTTGTCGTCGTATACTTGTACACGAAAATTGCTGCATTTCCTGTGTGGTGTAAAAATTTATAGAGACCGGCGTGATATAAGTCCCGATCTATCTAGGGGTCTATTACGGTTTGAGAGCAGACCCCCCGTAGCAGACCTGCGTACTCAGTGATTTTCATATTAGTAATATTAATTTTGACCAGATGAACCAGTAAACAAAATTTAATTACGGTACGTGCTCATAAATAGGGAAATAAATGTCTATTCTCCTTATGATAATTATCAGTAAAGAGTATGCATGTATGCTGCTGCCATGGGGAACACTAAAAAGTAGATTTTGAGAATAAAAAAATTTATTTGACCATATAAAGCCATATACTAAGTTTCATCAATATCTGTCCATAATTAAGAGTTTGCCTATTCTCCATATGATTAACATGGGAAAAGAGTATGCAGGTTTGCTGCCATGATTAGTGCAAAAACCAAAGTTTATTAACATCAATGGTTGAATGTCAACCAAATGAAGCTAAATACCAAGTTTCATCCAAAAATATTGGTCCATAAGAGAAATATTTACAAATTCTTACCCTCCATAATAAAATGCAGCCCCAAAATACAATGTACTGAGTCTTTAGACTTTTTAATATCTCGGTAACCAATGGAGATAGAGCAAAGCTTCAAAATACTATATTGTGTGTTTTTCAGGTAAATCCAATGGTGAATATCAAAATTAAAAATTTAAAAAAATTATATATGAAAAATTAAAAAAAAAACATTTTTGGGGTACAAAAACCCCTAAAACTACCCCTTCCGGTTGCTCGATATGTCTGGTTTACGAACTCATCCTAATAAACGTAGAATTACATATTTCTACCAATTTTTTGTTTCAATCGGACAGTTTTTACGAGAGTTAGATGTCTAGGGACACATACATACATACATACATATACATACATATATATATATATATATATATGTGTATGTGTCCCTATATATATATATATATATATATATATATATATATATATATATATATATATATATATATATATATATATATATATATATATATATATATATATATATATATCAGGGTGTCTACTGATATCTCATTTTAGAATTCCAGTATATTTCCAGTATTTCCAGTATATTTTTTTCAAAAATTCCAGTATCACTCGCGAACTATTAATTCAAACATGGAGTAACAATAATGACAATTTATTCATATAATCAATATTGAAATAGATTTTTGTAAAGAGATAAACCCCTTATGATTATGATTAATAAGTACTTTCCAACAATAACATTTGTATATTTTTTTCAATTTTAGCGAATTTCCCATAGGGAATAAGCTATTACCGTAGGTCTCATGGTAAGACCTAAGCCCGGGACCATGTTACTTTTTCGTTTTAAAGTGCCAGAGACCAAAAATAATAGTCATTAAAATTTTTATATATATATATATATATATATATATATATATATATATGTATATATTTATATATATGTATATATTTATATATATATGTATGTGTCCCTAGGCACGATAACTCTCGTAAAAAAGGTCCGATCGACACCAAATTTGGTAGAGATGTGTAATCCTACGTTTATTCGGATGAGTTCGTAAACCAGACATATCGACCTACCGGAAAGGGGTAGTTTTGGGGGGTTTTGTACCCCAAAAATGGGTTTTTTGCATTTTTCATATGTAATTTTAAAAAATTTTCAATTTTTGTTTTAACCATTGGATTTAGCTCAAAAAAACACACAATTTAGTATTTTGAAGCTTTGTTCTATCTCCATTGGTTACCGAGATATTAAAAAGTCTAAAGACAGTACATTGTATTTTGAAGCTCCAATGTTAATCTTATGGAGAATAAGGATGTGTTAATATTTCACTTATTAACCAATATTTTTGGCTGAAACTTGGTATTTAGCATCATTTGGTTGAGATTCATCCATTTATGGTAAAAAAAATCTTGGTTTTTATGCTTATCATGGCAGCAAACCTGCATACTCTTTTCCTATGTTAATCATATGGAGAATAGGCAAAATCCTTTAGCAATGGGCAGATATTGATGAAACTTAGTATATGGCTTTATATGGTTGAAATAAATTGTTTTCATGCTAAAAACCAATTTTTGGTGTTCCCCATGGCAGCATACCTGCATACTCTTTTCTATTTATCATAAGGAGCCTAGACATTTATTTCCCTATTTATGAACATGTGATGAGATTTGGTTTACAGGTTTATCCGGTCAAAATTAATATTACTAATTAGGAAATTCGCTGAGTACGCAGGTCTGCTGCGACGGGGTGTATTTTGTGAATTCCTTTAACGCACTATAGCCCTCTGTTCCTCCCACTTTGTTTTATGTTTATATAATATGAAAAATAATCATAAAGAACATTTAACTACAAAAAATAATGAAATGGGTTAATACTTAAAAGTAAAATAAAAGAAGAATATGATAAAAAATTTAAGAAAGAAAAATAAATTTTTAGTATAAAATCAAACATTTTCTAGGCTCCATCATTACACAGATGTTTGCATTACTTGATTAACTATTTGAAGAAAACTACAAGTTTTCTGATTTTGGTTTGCAAACATAATTAAACAGCAAAAATGTAAAATATTTTTACATTATTATGTAGAGATCAAATGACAAAATATATATATTATGCATTCAAAAAATACGCATTTTAATAAAATTTTAAAATTCCAGTATCTATTTTAAAATTCCAGTATAATTCCAGTATTTCCAGTATGGAAATAAAATTCCAGTATAATTCCAGTATTTCAAGTATTTCCAGTATCAGTAGACACCCTGTATATATATATATATATATATATATATATTAATGACTGTTGTTTTTAGTCTCTGGGCACCTCAAAACGAAAAAGTAACATGGTCCAATGCTTGATGATGCAAAAAGTAAAGTGGTAATGATGCGTAGTCTGTGTGGCGCTACAAGTATTTACTTGCCTTTCTTGTGAATCAGTTGTCTCGCGAGTAAATACTTGCTAGTATACCCTCGGGTTGGCAAGTACAAGGTCACAAGTAAACTCGACGCTTTATTCACATCTGTTTACTTGGAGTTAGAATACTCGTTACACTTTACTTGTAAGTAAATACTCGTCGTACTCGTTTTTATTCACACCGCCCATAGAGTAGACATAGTTAATTAGTAATAGGTAGTTATAATTAGGCCTAACTACTAAATTTGATATATTTGTTATAATAAGTACCTAACTTAACAGGCCTACAAGTGCCAAGATTTCAAATAATCTCTTCATATGGACGGAAAGTTTGTTATCCGACTCCATCACTATGAAGTTATAGGCTAGATGTTTGTAATTTTGTGATATTACAATCTTAATTATTTAAGGTATCAGTAATGAGGAATAAATTTTGAATATGCATTCGAATCATTAAACATATTGATTGTTAAAAAATACTTATATGAATAACAGCAGATTTTCACTAACAAATAAGTTAACTAAAACCAAACCGAACGGAATAAACAAATTTATGGAGTCCTTGACTCTTTTAACACGGCTTATAGTTAAACAACTATTGAATGGGCATATTGGTTAGCCAAGATAAATAAACAATAAATTGCAAACATTAATGAGGGCATTCACAAGAATCCACCGCAATGCGGTTTTTGCCTATCACATGACAAATCCCACAAATAAAATGTCTGGAATTAGTCACATGATTAGCAAAATGTAAGCAAACCTCTTTTGCGGTGGATGAACGTGAACAGGTCCAATAATAGTGATGAAGTGGGTTAACGAACTTTAGCCAAAAGGGTAACCAAGCAAAAGCTAAGATTGAGAATTTTTTAAGTAAGATTATGATTTTAAAACCTAGATAGTTCACTCATAAAACTTACACATCATACTGTATTAATTTTAAATAATAGGAAGATTGTTAAATTTTTGTAAAAACGCAATATTGTTTAAAGTCTATAATTGAATTGTTACATCAAACTTGCTAACGGTCTTCAAAGGGTAAAACTTACTTAGGCTATATGGCAGGAGTTTGGATGTGAGCTGGCTTAGGCCCTAACATGTCTTTAATAGGTTTTTTTTTTAAATTTACTTATAAATTCAAACTGAATAACACTGCTGACACAAAACTTGAATGTTTTGAGTGGAAACTAGTTAACAAAACATTTAACTTACCTTCCCATCCACATCAGTTCCATTCTTGAAAGCTATTATTCTTTTCATTTTCAAATATTTACCCCTTTAATTTTAAAAAACAATTAATTGGTTAATACAACCACACATGAATAACAAACCCGGATAATAAATTACAATATTATAAGATGAGTATGACAGTTATTAATATTTGTTCAATAATGAGTAGGCCTGGTAAGGTTTTGACACTCACTGGGAAATAAAATATTATGGTTGGTTAGATGAGGTGCGACTGTCATCAGAAGCAGACAGCACGTAACAGGGTTACCAAAGTAGCCGGATTAGCTATTAAGTTAGATTTCCCCCAATTGACGATTTAATTCTCAGTTATAAAAGTAGCGTTGTTTAATATTAATATATCAAATGGCTGAATTTACCTTTGTTTTCTTGACGAATAATGACTTTATTATAAGATTATGTACAGTTTGTTGTATTGACGTTTTATAGGATTTATATAGGATCAATTTTGTAAATATTTTGACTTAACCAATTGAGGAGCTAAAATGCAAACCGTATTTTGTCACAATTTGCGTACTTTTCAGGAAACACAAAAAACTGATAAAAAATGTTTGACTGGGAGGATTTTACTGGAATTTTTTTTATCGTTTCGAGATCACTGGTAGAAAAATGCCCAATAATTATTTACAGTTATAAAATTATTTATTTATTTAAAAAATCAATAAAGTTTGGACAAAACACGTTTTGCATGGACCTTTTGGATAAAACACATTTTACATGAAATGAACTTGGACATAACACCTTTTTAACTAAAAATATGACGTTTAATATTATTAATTAACAAACATTAAAACCAGTTATATTTACACATACATCACTAAACGGTTTCATTTAAAAACAAAACAAAAACCTTTACTACATTTTCTTTAATTAAACAGAAAATGCAGAAAAGGTTTTTATTTCAATCAGTTTGTTAGAGTTGGCTGTTCAATGCTCTAAACATTACATATGTAAGTTACCTACATCGTTCATGGGTTAAGCAATTAATCTCGCTCATCTTCACCTTTTGTTTGTTCTTTGGCGATAGCCTAGTAAAAAGAATGTTTTTATACCAAATTGACCTTTCATCGACCAATACCAACACCTGCTACTGCCAATATTCCCCAACAGACCAGTTTCCTTGAAACATGTTTTTAAAAAGTTGTCGACGTCATCCTTTTTGGCCTTTGTAATCGCATGACCAATAGGTGACCTCTTCAAAATAACTTGGCTGTAGTTAAAATCCTTCTTTTCCGTAGAGATACAAAACTCCCAACGTCATTTTCAAACCTAAACTTTATATTAACATTTAAAATTTCCAGCAAGTAAAATTTTATTTTGTTTATTGGAATTTCCAATTTGAGATTGTAATATCCAATTTTATGTATTGGAAATTTTGAATAATAATTTAAAATTTATGAAATATTCCAATAAGACAATTTGTAGAAATGATTCAAAACTAAAATTGAACTATCGCAAATAATATATTTTTTAAATGTTAATAAAAATCTGCTTACTATAGCTTTTATGACACTTAAAAACAAAGACTACTTTTGCCTGTCATTGGGCCACACAAAAAGTCATGTGACGGTGACCATAAGGACTGCCACCATTGGTCAGTTGGACAAAGCACGTTTTTGCATTGCAGCCAACCGAGGACAAACCGAGGACGTTCTGCATAAACACCCAGTTTTCAGTATTAAATTTAAATAGGAAAAAGCTTATTTTGACTGAAAAGCAATGTTGCTTTCGATAGAAACGAAGAAGATGAATTAGAATCAGATGTTATCTCAATTTCGAAAAAATTGGACAAAACACGGTTTGCATGTGAGCTCCTCAATTACTGTTTAGGTTTAACGGCTCAATAAAATTAATTGATTCATTGATTTTATAGGCTACCCTATTTTGGATTTTGGATACCCTAGTATCCATAGTCAATGATTATAGCTTAGCATAGATTCAAAATATTAAAAAAAAATCAAAAATTGAATCAAACTTAGTTTAGTACGTTTTAAACGTACTAAGTTTAGTATTATTATTTATCTCATTACATGACGAGACGAGCCTTTTTACAAAATGTATTTAATGGCAAATAAAGTCTTTTTGATCAATATCTTTTATTAAAAAACTTCCTCTTCACTTCTATCGGCCGAATAAATAATACTAAACATTGTGCCGAAATAAAGGCACAATATGGGAGCAAGCGAATCACTGCATGACGTTTTGAGGGGAGCCCTTTCATTCCCTCTTAAGGCATTATCTATATGTTAATAGGCGAGCATGTTTCTTTTCCTCCTTTTCATGGTAATTTCTCTTATAAAATTTCAGATTATCACTACGAATATGTAATGATTCATACTTTTTTATTTATTTACGGGTAACCAATTTACATAATTTATTACAATATTGTTGTCAGACAATATTGCGTAAACTATGGCAGACAGATGGCGTAAACTATGAAACTATGATAGTACTGACTTAAGAATAATGCACTAATACAAATAGCCTATACCTAATAACATTTTGTGGTAATTATCATAAGTTTAACTTGTTCTTGCGAATCAATTGAAAAAGTAAAATCATACAAATATTGTGGAGTCTATTTTTATCAACGCCTTAAGTGGGTGAACCATATTACTTTTATCAACAACAAAATTAGGAGATATATTTTTGCTTTCAGACAGTTAAATCGAGTTCTCAGAGAAAATGAAATAAAAATGGTTTACTACTGCTTTGCATATATGTTCAATCCGTATTTGTCTTTTGGCACCTTAGCCTGGGGCGGTTGCCTTAAATCAATTTTGGAACCACTAAATTAAACGCAGAAGTTTATTTTGAAAATTGATTTTTATAAAAACAATTAACGATACCCGACTAACTCATCTCTCTTCCAGGAAACTTCCGTTTTAACTATTAGGCAACTTGTTGTAGAAAAATCTTTTAATTCATATCTTTAAAAATTTCAATGATATTTTTACTGGAACTCACTCTCATAACACCAGATTTTCAGCTAGAGTAGGAATCACCATTACAAATCTCTATAAATCATTTTCTATGAATAATTCATTTTACATTTCTCATGTTCTGTATCGCAATTTATGTAATAATTTTCAACATATTTGGAATTATTTGACTCCATTTCATTATCTGTATTTAAAAATCGCATCAAAGATTGGTTATTGGGAATGAGCCGGGACGATGCCGAGTTTGTTATCGCGGCAAATTACAGACGTGACTGACTTGACCCTTGCACTCCGCCTTCCCCTCCGCCCACCCACTGGTCATTGTACCCACCTGCCGTCGACTCAGCTTAAACCCACAGTAGTTCTAGGAATTGAATTCTTTTCCCTTGTGTTTCATTTTCAAATTTTGTTTAAACTTAATTAACTTACATAATAATATTTTTTCTCTTAAAAATTTTACATTTATCTGGTAAATATTCATATTTCTGGACGCAACTCAGAGCTGACGCACAGGCCTCAGTGCCCATGTCAGCTCATTCCATTCCAAATAAAAATTAAATTTTTTATCCTGTACCTTTTGTTTTCTTTGTTTAATTTATGCAGATAGAGTTATTATTATTATTATTTATGTTTAATTTGTACATGTATTTATGGGAATAAACTACTTAATTCATTTTTTCTCAGCTTGTGTGCATCGTCGGAGCGATCCGCGCATACCGTTAGAAAGGTATAATCCTGTAGATGAGCAGAATCAAGGCCAACTACAATCCCATTCTAATTAACATCGGACTCCAGGGCTACGCCACATGGGCTTTCAAAGTTCCAATGTTAATCTTATGGAGTAAGGATAATTGATTAAATCATTAGACGACTGTTGTAAAAAGAACTTAATAAGTTATTTCTATAATATAATATAGAAAGAACATTTCTTTCTGTTTTTCTATAATATATAAAAACAGGAAGAACATATTTTTAAATTAGAAAATGTTTTTAAACTACATAGGGCTCGCGGTGCGGGGGGCCCGAAGCTAAGGGGGCCCGGAGACGGGGCCCGTACAATAGAAAATATGTTATGTTTAAAAATTTTTACTCATGTTGTAGCAATTTTAAACTTGATATGTTGCCATTGTATTTTCAAAATACCTGGAATATAATTCTTATAAAATATCAAAATATTTTTACATTTAGGTTTCTCAGCAGTAGGCCTAACGTTAACTCTGCCGGCTGCAGCTGGTCTGCCGCTAGCCGCTAGCCTCTGTTGGCTCAACCTGCCGGCAGCGCAATACGTCGCCATATGTTTTGCGGCAATTTAATTTTGGAATCCTTTCAAAATTAAAGTTAATGGAAAACTATATTTGAAGCACAATGTCCCAAGAAAATCTAAGCGGCTTAAGTACTAAAATAGAGAATACTAAAGAACGAAACAGCTATAAGTTTCAGAGGTAATCAAATCATTTGTTTCCCAAACTCCGTACGTGCTTAGAAGTTCCAATGAAGACAAAACAAATACTGTTGAAGAATAATAGTGTTAAAAACATTTTTACTGAAATTAACAAAAGTAAATTAATTAATTTTTTATTTATTTTAAACTTGGGGATTTTGATTTTAGCGAATTTCCCTATAGGGAATACGCTATTACGGTAGTAGCCATGGTAAGACCTAAGCCCGGGACCATGTTACTTTTTCATTTTGAGGTCCCCAGAAGCCAAAAACACCGTTCGTTCATTTTCATATATATGTATATATATATATGTCCGTGGTACTGATAACTTTTGAAGGGGACCTCCGATTTTGATGAAATTTTGTATGAAGGTGTATTTTCATGAGTTCGCGAACCAGCATGATCGGGTTATGGGAACGGGGTTTTATGGGGTTTCAAAAGGGTCAAAAATGGGTTTTTTGCATTTTTGGAGCATAATTTTCAAAATTTAAGAATTTTAACTAAAACCATTTAAAAGAGCTTTAAAAAACAAACAATTTAGTATTTTGAATTTTTAACTTGGCTTAAAAGGTTACGGAGAAAAGCCAAAAATAGGTTTTCCATGTTAATCTTTTGGGAAATCAACAAAACCCTGTATCTCGCTTATTTATTGGAATAACTTGATAAAATTTGGCATGTACAGTCACTTGGTAGGGTTCAACTGATATTTGCTTACAACACCCACATGGCGGCAAACCTACGTACTCACCCCTATGGGGTTTATGGGGAAAATGAAAAGAACACCATAACTTCATAATATTTGGTATGTACATTCACTAGGTAGGATTTAACTGATATTTGCTTACAACACCCATATGGCCTAACCTACATACTCACCCCCATGGGGTTTATGGGGAAAATTAAAAAGTGCCGAATATTGATACAGTTTGACATTTACCTAATGTAACTATTACATTTCCTAACAAAACTAACATTTTCTAACAACATCTCAAGGCAGCAAACCTACATTCCCATTCCTACAGTGGCGGATCCAGGATAGGCCAAAGGGGGGGGGCTAGTTGGGGGTCTGGGGGTAACTCCCATCAACAACAGGAGGGAGGGATCTGGGGTTCCCGCCCTGGGAAAATGTTTCGGGGCTTAAAATAATACTTTAATGCAGTTGAGTGATATTACTATTTTTTCAAGTGATTAAGTTTTTAAAACAAATATTGATGTACATTTTCGTAATTTTACCCTATGGTAAGTTTCTATATTCCAAAACAATATTCATTGTACAATATGCGCCAAAATAAACAGCACTGAAATTGATCAGCCATCTTTACCAAAATGATATAAAAACCCTTCAAGAACGGTAATACGAGTGTTGCCTCAAGTATGTTATTAATTGAGTTAAACCTACGTTTATATGTTGGTGGAACTAAGTATATCAAATCTTGCAATTTCAATACGGTACCTTTTATTTTGGTGCATAGGCTACTGTAGAACCATATCCTCACATAATAACATCATTTTTTCATAAGCTATAGGCCCTAACCTCACTATCTGTGTCTAGGTCGAATGCTAATTAAGACTGCATGTTATTTGGGATGAACAGAGAATTTATAACATCTTTTGATTCCTTTTCAGGGTATCGCTTTTATTATTTATCTGTTTAATGGTCCAGGTAAATCTTAATAAAGTAGTATAATGAAAGAGAAGAAAAATAAACGATTATTCAAAGTTAAATTTTTGTGACTTGATTGCTAACAAAAGTTAAAAACCCCTTCCATGTTAAAATTTTTCTCGGTCGTACATTTGTCTACTACCAATACAGAAAATAGTATTTCTGTATAAATAAAAAAAAACTACATAAGAACTTAAATTAATTTATATTGCGTCTAAACAACAGCGAATCTTCACAACCCATAAATTGGTTCATAAGCAGACGGCAAAATAAAATCACCAAAATCAGCTACAAAGAAAAAAACATAGATTCCCAGAGAGCGTTTGGACGCGGCAATTGTATAGTCGATATTAAAATGTGAGACGACAGTGTGTACAACACAATTTTCGTAATATAGTAAGCTACGTTATTGCTTTATTAACAGACCTACAAATGAAATGGAAAAATATCGTGTCATGACCATCAATGGAACTTTGTTTTGAAATAGAGTCAGAAAATCCAAAATGAAAATCAGCAAGAGATAACTTATTGCTGGGGGTTTAAAGATCAAACATCTCAAATCACAAGCGTTGGGATAAACCGTTATATCTATACAATAAATGGAATGAAATGGGAAATTCAGTCCGGAAACCGGACCACCCGGATTTTTATTTTTGCCAGAGTGGTTACGCTGAAGGGGCAAGACGATCAGCATAATGATGCCAAATAATTAGCTATGTAGTCGCGGCTCGCGCCCTCGCAGTTTTACTCAGTGTAAACCATAATGAAACCAAATAATCTCATTTACCACTCTTGATATTTTAGACTAATTTAATCTAATCCCAAAAAAAATCTGCCACCCCTTAAAATTTGCCGCCCTGGGCCCGGACCCATGTGTCCCATACCTAAATCCGGTCCTGGTGCCGCGGCGCGCACGAATCCTTTCACGTTCGGCAACCCAACAAAACAAATTACCCATTTTATCCAGTATAAAAAGGATACCCAAGGGGGGGCTATAGCCCCCCCTAGCCCCTCCCTGGATCCGCCACTGCATTCCTATGGTGTTTATGGGGAAAATACAATATCTCAAGATCGTTTGGAAATTCGCTGAGTACGCAGGTCTGCTGCGACGGGGGTATTTTATAAGAAAAACGCTTAAAATGCCGATAACAATGCTGTTATTATAAACTTTAAAAGTTGCATTTGTTTTCCTTCTTCTTAAAACACGTGTTATTCGTTGTGCTTAGAGTTAAAAATCCAAGAATCCTTGGTGCTAGCAGGTGCTAGCTAATAAATAATCCTATACTACAATAAGAGGGAATTTCCTGTGGTGGATGTATTTTCCATCGATCTCGAAATCTAGCACGTAGCCTATAGGTTTTTCTTAAACTTTGCATTTGAGTTTTTTGGTCCAAGCGGAATTATAAGTTTAGAAACAGCCTCAACCCAAGAAAAAAATAGTTGCTTTGTATAAAACTAATTTCAATAATTGTATTTTTTTTATAACAATGGTCATAGGATCACCATAAGTCGACGAAATATGAAAGTTAAATGAAAATAAAAAGAACTAGAGCAGATCGCCTCCTGATCGAAATTCGATCAAAATTTCAGTTGATCTTTACCCAAGAAGCTTAAAAACATTTTAGAACTAAAACATCTGCTCTTCCTAATTTTCTAGCAGTTGTTTTTACAACAGCTGTCTAATGATTAATTCAATTCTCCTTTCTCCATAAGATTAACATTGGAACTTTGAAGGGCTGTGGGGTGTAGCCCTGGAGTCCGTTGTGAATTAGAATGTGATTCTGCTCATCTACAGGACACTATCTTTCTAACAGTATGCACGGATTTATCCTACGATGCACACGAGCTGAGAAAAAAAGGAGGAAATGAAACATGCTTGCGTATTAATATATAGATGCTACTTTTAAGCATTTGTTTAGAAACAGCTATCAGAGGTGAAAGGTCTAGTTGGAGTGGCGTAAACCTCAAAGCCTGATAGTAGTGAAGAAAGCACAAAGATGGGCCACAAAACCCCTGATTTTATAGGGGAAAACTCCCTTGGGAGCATTTTTGGACACAACTTACAAATATTTTGCTCCGAGATTTGATATGTGCTAATGTTTATGTATGATGATATTTAATTTTTATATATTTGTGTATTGGTTTTAAGATTTTATGGGGATTTAAATTTTGGGAGCATTTTTGGACACAACTTTCAAATATTTTGCTCCGAGATTTGATATGTGCTAATGTTTATGTATGGTGATATTCCATAGTTATATGAGTGTGTATAAGTTTATTTAATATTAAGTGGCTAGTGTACTACTATTTTTAAAATTGTTCTTGTCAATTTTATGCTAACAATAAATATTGCTACTTATTGTTCTTTTACTTTTAAACTAAGCATTCTAGAGGAAAATGTTAAGAATAAAAATATTTGACTCTTTATCTACAACTTTTCTGCTGACAAAACTTGTCTGACCAATAAATAAAAAAAATTTCCTCACAAACTTGTTGATGTCAAAAATCAATATTTTTATTTATTATTTATGCTATGTTAATATTAAAAATAAATTATTTAATGCCATAATAGCCACCATATAGTCTAGTATAATACCTGAAAATATCATAGTTTTACCTCTAACTATATTTATGTGAAATTTGGCATCTTGTACCGGCTCCCCTGTGCAGTGTGCGTGGACTGTTGTAACCTTGACCTATTACGTAAGAGAATGTGCCAGTGACAGTGACCTTCGCTGGAGACAAGTGGCTGCCAACAGGATTATAGTACTGATTTATGGGACAAGCAAACGTTTTCATATCGTTTGGAGCCTTGATAATTTCAAATATATCTTTTAGAATCATCAATCTAGAATTTATTTTTAAAACTCTTCAATTTACTTTTATGGACTATATATCAAGCATTATTACAGGGTACTGTGCATTTTAAAGCTGATGGTGACCTTTCAATGAGTTGAGGTTAAGTGGTGACTGTTTTCATATGCTGTGTTATGTGTATTTTGAATTTTCTGTGACATTGAGAGTATTAATTTTAAAATTGTTTTATAATATTTATTTTTTAAATTTTATATTTGAAAACCAATTTAAAATATATTATTGATAAAGTAAATTTAAAAAACTTACTTAGCCTGTGAGCAGGAACTTCTGTTACTTCTGTCGATAGAATGTGCTTGGTTTTATCCACAGACTGCAACATTTGTCAGTGTTGGTAATATATACTCTGAACTTAAATATCTTTTTTAATTATGATTTAGAATTAAAAAATTGTTTTATTTTGTATTTATATTTTAAAATTTGTTATTTAAATATTTATATTCTATTATTGAATTTTGAATTGTTCATTTAAAAAAAACTACATTGATATTTTTAGGCTATATATAGGTGTTACAATTTTTTTCCTTCATAAATAAAAATGCGCTTAATCTGTGAGTATTGTCAACTTGAATTCTCTTCTAAATTTAATATTAAACGACATTATAAATTAAAACATAAAATTAACATAAACATTTGTAAATTATGTAATTTATTTTGTGAAGATCTTAAATTACACTTTGTTAAAATTCATTCTACATGTAGTTTTTGCAAACAAAAAATTAATAGTCATTTTCAAAGACATATAAAGTCTTGTAATAAATGTCCATATACTTTGAATGTTTTTAATGGAGAATTTGTTGAACATGAAATAAAAAATGCATTATTCTCTTATAAATTGCCAATAAAATGGGTCCTTGTGAGAAGAGTAAAATTTATTAAATACTTAGTTGAAAACAATCAGACTGTAGTAGATAAGGAATCAATAGCTAACTTTAGAAGTGTAGCAACTTTATCAGTTGAGAAAGATGAAATTGAATCACAAATTATTGAGTCTTTTAAGAAAATCTTTGAGTCCATCCAATCTTTTCAACAAGAGGGAAGTGGTTGGGTTTATGATAAAACAATATTTTGGCATTTACATATTTACAAATTTAATCCCTTAAAAGCAAAATCCTATATACCCACTCCTGAATATATTAAAAATAAACATGTTGTTTTGAATATAAGAAATACTGATAATAAATGTTTTCTTTGGTCGATATTAGCATTTTTATATCCCAGAAAATGGGGTAAACATGCAACAAGAGTAACTTACTATAAACCTTTTATTAATAAGTTAAATATGAATGGGATTAAATACCCAGTTAAAATAAGTGACATTCATAAATTTGAGACTCAAAACAATATCAGCATTAATGTTTTTGGCCTAGAACAAAATAAAATTATATACCCTTTAAGAATTACCAAGGAAATTAAAAATATTCACATAAATCTGTTACTGTTACAACATGGACGCAAGACACATTATTGTTTGATTCGTGATTTTAACAAACTAATGTTAAGATCAACTAAAGATGACCATAAGAAATACTACTGTTATTTGTGTTTACAAAGGTTTAAATTTGAAAATGGACTCAAGAAACATTTAGATTATTGTAAATTATATGAAGCTCAAAGAGTAGAAATAAGTAAAAGGACAATATTAAAGTTTACTAATTTTAAATTTCAATTGAAGGTTCCATTTGTAATATATGCTGACTTCGAATGCTTCATAAATAATTCTGAACATAAGCCTTCAGGATTTGGATTTGTAGTTGTTCAAGATTCAAATATCATTTATGAAGAATTTTATAGTGGCGAAAATGTTATGGAGGTCTTTTTTAAAAAATTATTTGAAATTTATGAGAATCTTATGGATCGATTGAATGTTTATATGCCCTTAATAATGACGCCTGAACAAGAAGCTATGTTTCAGTCTGCAGTGGATTGTTTTATTTGTAATAAACAATTAGGAAATAATAGAGTCAGAGATCACTGTCATTTAACTGGTAATTTTCGAGGTGCTGCTCATAATAAATGCAATTTAAATTATAAAATGACTAAGAAGATACCAATTCTGTTTCACAATCTTAAAAATTATGATGCTCATTTAATTATGCAACATTTGGGGAAATTTAAGGAGAATCGCAAATTAACCTGCATAGCGAAAGATATGGAAAAATATATATCATTTTCTATTGACAACTTAATATTTTTAGACTCATATAATTTTCTATCGCTATCTCTTGATAAATTAGCATCTAATTTAGACAGCTTTAGATTTGTTAATGATCCACTGTTACAAAGAAAAGGAATTTTTCCATATGAATATTTTACTGGGCCGGAGAAATTCACTGAACAACTCCCTCCTCTGGAGTCATTTTATAGTACTTTAACCAAAGAACATATTACTTTAGAAGACTATGAACATGCTCAGAATGTATGGAGGAAATTTAATATAAAAAATCTTAAGGAATATCATGACTTATATTTAAAAACTGATGTTTATTTATTAGCGGATGTGTTTGAAAAGTTTAGAGAATTATGCTTAAGTGATTGTAAATTAGACCCCTTACACATGTATTCTCTGCCTGGTTTTACATGGGAAGCTTGTTTAAAAATAACACAAGTTGAATTAGAGCTATTTAAAGATATTGATATGCATTTGTTTATTGAAAGTGCTATCAGGGGAGGGGTTGCCATGATTTCAACTAGATATGCCAAAGCAAATAATAAATACATGGGTAAACATTATGACCCCAATAAAGAGAGTGTTTATTTAGTTTATTTAGACTGTAATGCACTTTATTCTACAGCCATGTGTGAGTCATTGCCTATTGGTGAATTTCAATGGACAACTGAAACTGATTATTTAAATAAGAGTGGAGAGGAGTATGGGTTTATCTTAGAGGTTGATTTAAAATATGATAAAAGCTTACATGATTTACACAATGATTATCCTTTAGCCCCAGAAAAGATGAATGGTAAATTAATTCCCAACTTGAATGATAAAAATAAATACATTTTACATTATAAAGCACTGCAAAAATATGAAGAATTAGGCTTGGTAGTTACAAAATATCATAGAATTTTAAAGTTTAAACAATCAGCATGGCTAGCTCCTTACATTAATTTTAATAATGACAAACGTAAACAAGCAAGAAATGATTTTGAAAAGGATTTCTATAAATTATTAAACAACAGTTTATTTGGTCGAACAATCATGAATCAAAGAAAGTTTAGAGATATTTACCTAGTAGATGAGTCACAGTTAACAAAATATGTTTCAAAACCAAGATTTGATTGCAGTAAAAAATTTGGCAATGGTCTTCATGCTGTTCATTTAAGAAAGCTAGTCGTAAAATTTGATAAGCCCATATATATTGGAATGACAATCTTGGATTTAAGTAAAGTAATAATGTATGACTTTCACTATTTATATATGAATAAATTTAAGAATAAAAAGCTCCTCTTTACTGACACAGATTCTCTGTCATATGCAATTAACACCCAGGATTTTTATAAGGAAATTGATTTGGATTACTTTGATACATCTGCATATAGCAAAGACCATTTTCTTTACTCGGATAAAAATAAAAAAGTCATGGGCAAGTTTAAAGACGAATTGAATGGTTCCATTATGTATGAATATTGTGGTTTAAGGCCCAAGTTATATTCATATATTCCACTTCAATGGTTGGACAATCAGAGTAGTGAATTAGAAGTGAAAAAGGCCAAGGGAGCTGACAGAGCAACAGTGAAACATTATTTAAGACATCTACAATACCTCGACTGTCTCCGTACTAAAGAAGACCATTATGAAAATGTTACCAGAATCCAGTCAACTGATCATCATTTAAAAACAGTTACTACTATGAAGAAGGTGTTGTCATTCTACGATGATAAAAGAGTGATTATGTCAGATGGTGTAAATACTTATGCTATTGGTCATTATAAAACTTATCAAACATAAACCTGTATTTTCCTTTATTTATTTCCCTCTCCTTATCAATTACTAAAAATCCATGCTTCTCTTTCCAACAATAATGACATATATTTCTAAATTGATTAAAAGTAAAGTCATTCCCAACATGATTGTTATAAATATGTTTTAAATTCAAGTCATCCTGTTTAAATATTATTAGGAAATTTACATTGTCTCGTATATATTTATGTACTTTTGCATATGATTGACACAGATAAAAAGAGTTTATGTCTCTATGTCTACCCATTGCAAAGAATGGAGCGATATTTGGACTGTTTATATCATCGAAAATTACAAGGGAATGTCTTTCAACATCATTTGGTGTAATTTCACATTCTGTAAAGGTATGTAACTTTATTTCTTCGCATAACTTAAATATTTCAATTATTTTTTTATATTTTTCTTGTTCTAAAGTTTTAGATATTATGTACACATTTGTAAACTTTAAACCTTCCTTTTTAATAATTAAGTTATACATTATTACAGTTTTTCCACAACCACTTGGTCCACAAACAATGCAAGAATATTAGTCGGAAACAGGCCCGATGGTTTTTTCTCTTTTATATTTTCATTAGTTATTTTAAATTTATTCTTTTGTTGAATGAATGACATTTTTTATATAATAAAAATGAAATCAGGTAAAGGTTTATACTTAAAACCATATCAAGGTAAGGGACTAAAACCATATAGGGGTAAAGGGTTACTAAATACCTTAATTAATCATCTACCAACCCCTCTCCACATACCCGGATATTCGTGGTGCAGACCAGCCACTAATGTACGTAAAAATTTAGCCAATAATGTACTTCCAATTAATAAATTAGATGCTTATTGTAAGGAACATGATATATTTTATATGAATAATCCAGATACAGCTTCTAGAAACAAAGCAGATATGAAATTAGCAGAGCAGGCGTGGTCTAGGGTTAAATCAAATGATGCAAGCTTAGCAGAAAAGGCTGCAGCTTATGCTGTAACTAATTTAATGAAAGCTAAAGCTAAATTGGGGATGGGATTAAAGTTTCCTAATAAAAAAGATGGACAACTTCCAATTAATAGAGGCCGCAAAAGACGTGCCACACTTTCGAGGGGTGTTTCTAAAAAACGAGCTAAAACATCAAAAACCAAGACTAAGAGAGTGCGGAATAATTAACTTGGATAATGATGAGGGGACACATTGGACAGCCTATCATAAAAATAAAAATGTAGTAATTTATTTTGATCCTTTTGGAATTCAACCTCCAACTGAAGTTATTGATTATTTTTTACCTTTTAAGATATACTATACCACTGATCAAATACAAAAATTAAATACTTCAATATGTGGAGAGTTGTGTTTAGTTTTTATAAAATATTTTAATAATAAAAAATGGATTCATTCACGGTAACATTCACAGGTGTTGAGCCAGAGTTAAAGTCAACATTTTACCCTCCAATTGAGCTTAATGGTGATTATGTTATTGGACTTGTAGATTTTCAGGGTTATAATTCAATATTTAATGTTAGAAAACCTTTAAATACACTTAAATATTATAAAGTGGAAAAAGTGGTTACACCAAAAGGAATGGTAACAATTGATCAGTTGAATGAAGTATTAGATGGTGTTTTAAAAGTTGTTGTCAATGATAAAAAAGAAGCACTCACAACCACAAAGGTAAAAATTTTATATAAGGGTTTAATACCAAAGCTTAATAAATTAAATGATGACAAAATAGAAATATTAGATGGTGAAGATGTGTACTATTATAATCACAAAGCACCACTCACAATAGAAATTCCAGAGGGAACTTATGAGGTATTTGAATTGGCAAAGGAAATTCAAAAACAGCTTCCAGATTTTATACTTTTAGCCGATAATAACACTATGAAAGCCACTCTGGTGAGTAGTAATGTATTTGACTTTACTAAACCTTGCCTAGGATCTATTTTACTGGGATTTCGTGGATATTCAACTCCAGATGTTCCATTTTATTCCACAGAAAAAATTAACATAAATAATATTAATGTAATTAGAGTTAAATGTAATGTGGCAAATGGTTCTTATCTAAATGGTAAAAAATCACACACTATTCACAGTTTTTATCCTCAAGCCCCACCAGGCTATAAAATAATTGAAGTTCCAAGAAATATAATATATTTTCCAGTAAATACAACAACTTTAGATGTGATGAGCATTACATTTGCTGATCAAAAAGATAGGCCAATAGACTTTAATGGTGAAGAAACTACAATTACTTGTCATATAAAAAAGATATGAGAATATATCAGTGTAAGGGTTTAAGTCCACAAAATGTGCGATTCTTGCGATCAATTGGGTTAAAAGTTAAAAATTTTTCTATATATAAAAATGGAAGATTTTCTGGACGTTACAGGGAAATCCCAATTCGACGATAGTATAGTAAAAATTACAAATTACTCTTATGTTCCTCATAACACTTTAGCAATAAACAATTCAGATGAAATTAGAATTTGTATAAATAATCAAGATATATTAACTTTACCATCCAGGAGTTATTTATATATTAAAGGAGAAATTGAAAACCATGCTAAAGGACATTTAATAAATAATGCTTTTACATTTCTATTCGATGAAATCAGATATGAGATCTCCTCAAGACTTATAGATTCTGTCAGAAATCCAGGTATAACAGGCTTAATGAAAACACTTTGCTCTTACAATAAAACAACAAAATTAACTAATGTGGCTTTTGACACTGATGAAAATTTAAACAAGTTTCACAGTAACGGAAAATTTAGTACATGCATACCCCTGGAATTATTAATGGGAGTATTTGAGGATTTTAATAAAGTTTTAGTGAATGTTAAGCAGGAACTAATATTAAAAAGATCCAAAAATGATTTAAACTGCTTTTTAACAACTGCAACTGTACCAACTGCAGGTGATGATATTCTTCCTAAAATTACACTTAAATCAATTCAGTGGGTTATGCCTCATGTAGTTCCATCAGACACTGAAAAATTACAGTTGCAAAAGCTTCTGTTGCAGAATAAAAGCTTACAAATTGCATTCAGAAGCTTAGAATTACATGAGTTACCCTCATTTCCCAACACTAAAAAGCATACATTCCAATTAAAGACATCTTCTTCATTAGAAGCTCCCAGGTATATAATATTTGGGTTTCAAACTGATAGGGACAATAAAGCACGTAAAAGAATGGATCAATTTGATCATTGTAAACTGAAAAATTTAAAAGTATTCTTAAACTCAGAGTATTATCCTTATAGTGACTTGAATTTAGACTTTGAGAATGGAGATGTTTCCAAAGCTTATGAGATGTTTATAAGGTTTAGAGAAAGTTACTATAACACAAGTCCTGATCCTGTAATTAGTAGACTAGATTTTATTGATAAATATCCTTTAATTGTAGTAGACTGCTCTAGACAAAATGAGTCAATTAAGGAGGGGGTTGTAGATATTAAGCTTGAAATTGAAACCAATGAAAATGTACCTGCAAATACATCTGCATATTGTTTAATTATTCATGATAAAGTATTTGAATACAACCCACTAACTAATGAAGTTAATAAAATGTAAGAAATATTTTTAATAAAAAATGAATGTACAAAAAGAATTAATTGAGTCAGCTAAACAAATTAGGGAAAAATATAGAGCCTTAAAGAGGGGTAAATTTATAGAGGCTGAAGAAAGATTACAAGCATTTCAACCATTAATAGAGCCTTTACAAGAGTTAAAAAATATAGCATCTGAAAAACAAGTAGAAATAGTTCCTTATAAACAACCATTACCTAAAACTCCATCAAGGATTCCAATTTTAAATGTTACTCCTCCAACCCCACCCAGATTAGATTTTGGACTCTTGGCTTCAAAATATTTAGGTAATTATTTAAATAAAAATAATATTACAGATTCCACTTATGGTATAAGGAGAGAAGGAAATAAATTCTTTATTGGAAATAAGGAAGTGGAAATAGCCAACGATGACATTTCAATCGATGACAAAATTTATAAAGGCACCAAAGGGCTTTGGGAATTATTAACTTTAAAAACTCCCTCACAATATGAAGATTCAGACTTGCAAACATATAAAGAAATATTAGAAATTACCAGTGGACATTTTCGGGGTTATGACCCTGAGAAGGGTATATCAGCTAATAGACATAGAAAATACACAAATATAATTAAACCACTATTTGGTTCAGGGTTAAGAGAAGTAACAGGTAATAAAATAGATTATATTTATTGGAACTGTCCCAATGAGCTAGTCGACCGGTTAAGATTATTATATTTATCTAAACAAGCTGGAAACACTGGAGTAGATAATGAAATCGATTCAATATTAGAGGAATTGAGGGAGTGCGGAATTATTTATTAATTAAAAAGATGTTTATAGATAAGTTTTATAGAGTTTATAACCCTTATTCTAAAGCTGAAGGTAGAAGCTCTCAACTATGGGATGCTAAAGGTCAAAAAATTATAAATGTCAGGGATGGGGAGGATAAAAATGATGTTTCAACAATTAATCAAACATTAACAAGAAAAAATGATATTTTTATGCAAGGTAATGCTGAATTTGAGTTTTTAGAATTAAAAGATAATAATTGGAATGCTAAAAAACGCAAAATTACCAATGTAAAAAAGGCTGATGAATTTGATGAGGTGCCAATACTGGGACAAGTCTTAACAAGAGAAGGTGAAAAGTTTACTCAGGGTAATGATAAATTCGAAGTTTTAGAGTTAAAAGATGAAAGTTGGGATGCAAAGAAACGTAAAATTACTAATGTTAAAAATGCTGAAACATTAAATGATGTTCCCACATTGGAGCAAGTATTAATTAAAAAAGGTGATAATTTAATTCAAGGAAATAACAAATATGAATTTTTAGAGTTAAAAAATAGTAAATGGGACGCTAAAAAACATCCTATTCATAATGTTGAGAAAGCTAAAGAGCTTGATGAGATTCCTATTTTAGGTCAAGTACTAACCAAACAAGGTGATGAGTTTATACAAGGTAATGAAAAGTTTAATTTACTAGAACTAAAAAATAAAGCTTGGGATTGCATGAATAAAAAGTTATCAAATATGGGATGGGGTTATGATGCTATGGATGCCGCTACTTTATCACAAACCGTACATCTAGAACCAAATCATCACTTTGCATTTTTTACATGTAATAATAGAGTGATAAAAAACTTGAAACATGGAAGAGATTCAAATGATGCTGCAACTGTAGGACAAACATTACAATATGACAGTGCAAATAAAGAGTTTATTTATAATACCAAAAGATTTAAATTAATGGATGTAAATGATTATCAAAATATAATAATTGCGGATCCAAATTCATTTAGCGGATTTAGAAAATTGTCTGGTGAAGAATTCATTCATAAAAATCATGTATTTAGAAATGAATCAGATGGGGCATTAATTAGTGCAAATTTAACCTATTTTAAATGTGCTGGAAATGATGAAAATGTATCTGATAAAAAATGAAAGAAAAAATCGCATATGAACTACACAAAAATGTAAGAAAAAACTTCATTAGAAGAGCATTTAAAGTAATAGGTATCAATGAAACAATGCAGGTAGATTTAATAGACATGCAGTCATATGCCAAGGAAAATTCTGGGTATAATTATATTTTAACTTTAATAGATACATTTTCAAAGAAAGCTTATGCTGCTCCTTTAAAAAATAAAACAGGTCCAATTGTAACTGAGGCGATGAAAGCAATTTTGCCAGATGGAGTAAAAAATATTCAATCAGATAATGGGAAGGAATTTTTAAATAAACATTTTAAAGCTCTAATGAACAAACTAAATATTAATCACTACCACACATTTTCTCCTACTAAGGCTGCTATTGTTGAAAGGTTTCAAAGAACACTTAAAAATTGGCTTTTCAGGGAATTTAGTGCACAGGGCAGTTATAAATGGTTAGATTTACTACCCAAATTAATAAATAAATACAACAATAAAGTTCACAGGTCTATTGGCATGAAACCAAATCAAGTAAATATCAAAAATTCCAAAATTGTACATAAGAACTTAATATTATCATCTCAAGCAAATAAATTAAAAAATAATAAACCAAAATTTAAATTGGGAGATACTGTTAGAATTTCCAAATATAAGCATATATTTAGTAAAGGATATACTCCAAATTGGACTGCTGAATTGTTTACAATAGTTGAAATTAAGAACACAAAACCAATAACTTATATTTTACAAGATGAGAATGGAAACATTATCAAGGGGGGATTTTACAGCTATGAATTGTTAAAGACAAATTATAAAGACATGTATTTAATAGAAAAAGTATTAAGACGCAAAGGAAACCAACTATATGTTAAATGGTTAGGATTCCCAAATAGTCATAATTCTTATATCAATGAATCAGATATTTTAAAATAACTCAAGTAAATAAACTTATACACACTCATATAACTATGGAATATCACCATACATAAACATTAGCACATATCAAATCTCGGAGCAAAATATTTGAAAGTTGTGTCCAAAAATGCTCCCAAAATTTAAATCCCCATAAAATCTTAAAACCAATACACAAATATATAAAAATTAAATATCATCATACATAAACATTAGCACATATCAAATCTCGGAGCAAAATATTTGTAAGTTGTGTCCAAAAATGCTCCCAAGGGAGTTTTCCCCTATAAAATCAGGGGTTTTGTGGCCCATCTTTGTGCTTTCTTCACTACTCCTGATTATAATGATACTGTAACGAAAGCGAATTAAAACCAACAAGCAAGGCTCGGTTAACCCCTTACTGGATGATGAATAAAATACAAATCAGATGCATTAAGTTTTGTTAGTTTCATTTTTGATAGAATGTCCAAGAGAGGGTAAAATTATAGAACAAACAATTAGATAAGCTGATTTTCTTTAAAAAGATAGACTGTAGGCTGTAGGCCTAGTTTCAATCTGAATAAAAATAGGCTATAGAGATTTAAAATTGGTATAGTAGATTTGCAGCTGCATAGTTACACTTATTGTACATGCACAATAATACTTTGACTTTGTCTTGATAAATCTCTTTTTGTAAATGATAAGTAATAAAAAGGGCTCTACCACCACATGTTGACACATTGGTTGACACTGGTTTACTTCCGGTAAACAGTGATAACTGGTGACCTGGTGACTGGACCTATCGGAGGGGGCCCAAAAATAAGTTTGCAGGGGGGCCCGAAAAAATCAGTTACGCCACTGAGACTTAACAAAATATAGTTATAAAGAATGACAATTAATAGGTAAATTTAAGTATAACGTACCATTGACTGTCATTGATTAAGCCCAGCTATAACCAAAGGTATACAGTACAATAATTTCTTAATTAAAAAAATTCTACAGACAAATTTGTTATACATAAAAAAGTATAATCTTTTTTCATTTAACTCTTTGGTCATCTTTTTGCCTAAGTATACGTGACAGAAACTTACGTCAGGGCTTAGGTTATGTGGTTTGATTTGGTGAAGTGTCTGGCCTCTATTGTCAATTGGCTCGGCTGGAAATGGCTGCTTAGAGTTTTAGTCCTAGGTTTATTATTGCTAGGCAATTATTCATGGAAAAATCCGTGGTTCAAAAGTTGTGTGTGGATATTTAGTACGTGTTCTTATTTTTACAGCGATCCTCAGGTATTTTCACAATGTGGAAAGTACGCGAAATAGCAGATAAAGTGTAAGTATGTTGATGCTTTTCAATGACTTCCTTTCAATCGTCATTTGATATTTCTCAAGGTTCTCCGGTTGTTTATGGATAATATTTCTTCTCTAGCAGGCCTTTAAGTTCAAGTGACAACAAACTAGACCTACTTTACTTAATTTATCTTCAGTACTGGTGGCAAGGCCACTACCATCCTAAACTTGTAGCATTCATGATTCCAGCTATCCCAGTTGGGAGCAGTAGCCTAGACCTAAACAAAGGTC
This sequence comes from Neoaliturus tenellus, assembly GCA_030545055.2. NCBI lineage: Eukaryota > Metazoa > Arthropoda > Insecta > Hemiptera > Cicadellidae > Neoaliturus > Neoaliturus tenellus. The sequence goes on from CM061531.1 coordinate 101,733,559, forward strand.
TAGGTTAGGAAATCAAAATTAACTATGATTTCAGGTTAGTTGGTTTTTGTTAGGGTTTAGTGTAGAATCGCTATAGGCCTAGTATAGGGTTACCATACCCTCCCAGATGAAAAAGAGGACACCTAGTACTCGTCATGAGCCGGATTAATCACAAAAATATGAATTACTGACCCCCCCCCCCCTATAATTAAATATAACAGAGTGAGAAACAGTAAAACGATGAAATGTTTAGTAGGCCTACAATAAATTGTAGACATCACCTTTTTTTTAAATAATTAAATTTTTCTTAGGTTACTAAAGAAGGTGCAAATTGTTTTTAATTTAATTTAATATTTAGAAAAGTAATAGGTAGGTTTGCCAAATCAGTAGGTTTCATTTTGTTATTTATTAGATATCATATTCTAAGAACTATGAAAATGTACTACACCCCTAAGTTTTGGTGTGTAGTTTTGGTGGGTCATTGGGACAAACACATGAGAAAAATAAAGTGAAATGCCAAGAGCTCTAATTTATTACGTAAGATACACTGTAGTTAAGAGAATGTCTTTCACGATTAACCTTAAATTTAATCAAAAGTTTAGTAAAAATTGTGAAAAAATATTACTAGTTAGTATTTGATAATGAAATTTAGTTTCAATAGACCCTTAACAAAAACTTGGTCAATTTTTCACAGTTAGAAAAAGACTCTTAGACACCAACAACTAATCAAAAAATATCCAAAAACCAATGGTCGCATTAATCAAACTAAGACGTAACGAATAAAATACCGATAATTTGCTAAAACATAACCTCACTCACTCACTTGATAGAGACTACTGACAGCAATAGATACAACTCGACTACTGGCGGCACTGGAGCTTACGTCAAACTAAAAGGAATAAGGAATATCCTACAAACTGTTTTAATAGAGAAAAAAGTAAATATTTACTTTTTACTCAAGGTTAAACATCTTAATCAATTTAAAATGTAATTTAATAACAATCTGGACGAAGTTACAATAGCCCTACACAAAACCGCCCTATGGATTAGGTCAAAACATAAATACAGATTTTCAGTTTTCTGCTTCCAAAAAGCCGGACAAACCGACTGATTGCCAAAAATCCGCCCGGACCTTTTTTTATGTTCCAAAAAGAGGACATGTCTGGGGAAAAGAGGACGTATGGTAACCCTAGCCTAGTAAGAATTGTGCCTAAGTACCAGTACCATTCTTGCAACTATGAACACTTACTGAAACCCCAGTCTCACAGACCCTTGGCAAATATTTAGTTTTTTTGCTATTAGAAACATTAACTGCCTTAACTATTTATCCCTTTTAGTATGGAATGAACGAATAAAAAAAATTCTTTACTAAGGTGAATAGGCTACGTACGGTATTAATGTTAACAGTTCTCATTTTCTACTAAGCTTTATTCAGGCCTAGTATGTTTTATATACCTTAAATTTATGCAATCCATCCGACATTTTTCAGTTTGCAATAAAGTAATGAAGTATCAAGTTTTAGTGATTTTCCACTCAGCAAGGCTTCATAGCTAGGCCATCACACAATGATATTTAAGTTAAACACTTGTAGAGGCCATTCATAAAGTATAAACTGTAAAGAATGCGTAAGTAGCATGCTCTTCAAAATGTTTTTATATTATTGTGAGCGGAATCGTTACTCAACGGTTGTTTATTTTTGTAACATCCAGCCCCATTGATGACTGAAATCTGTCGGCAAAACTATGTTATCCATATCCACTGTTTATTTATTTATTTTCCCAATGGCAGATCGCCAATTTACAAGTGTACACAATGATGGTGGTTTGCAAGTATGACAAAATATTAGAATTAACCATAAATTAACAATTATTATGCAAACAAGGTAATAGTGCTTATGCTCTATAAAAAGAAGTTGAAACAATATACGAGAACATACAATAATTCTATATATGATAATAGCAACGTATTTAACGATAACAACTAATAATAACAAAAGCAACGTAATGTGTAACAACAACAATAAATACAACGATTTATACCATATTTCATATATAAATGATACAATAAATATATAGGCCTAACAGTACAATAAATAGAACATAACAATAAATATATAACAATAACAAATAACAGAAACAGTATGTTATTATCAATGTGGAAATTTTGATAAATTGCGATTATTCAATAGTTGTAGGCTAATCATTTGGGTTAAGATATAGGCTACGTAATATAATTTTATGGTAATTAGTTTATACTACCGGTAGGCTATAGTCATAATATTAATCTTTTTGGAACCAACCTAACAATGCAACCGTAAACCTCCTTCACTTTTATTGACAGCGATGTTTATAATAACAAAATCAATGGTGTTTGGAAATATTTAAAAGGCATATTCCCTCAATACAATACAATAGCAAAAAAAATACCTTTCTGATTCGTATTTGGCAGCATTTGTGTGACGCCATTTTAGGTCTAAGAAAGTCTGCTTCTTATCATAATTAAGACTAGGGCCACATTCTAAATAAACACTACATATACTTACAATATACGGCTTACAATAGGCCTAGTCCTCACCAGACTGAATTAAACCATTTCACTCTGTACTACATACTAACAATTAAAAAGAAACAACCACAAACAATCATAATACTATTGAACCTTGTGGCTTCATGGTAAAACACCAAAGCCTACCTCACGGTTAACTAGGAAAAAAAGACACACCTACACCTATACAATTAACTTGCGTAGTTTATTTTGTGTTGATCTTTGATAATGTTACAGGTTACATTAGCTAAAATTTCCACTTAATTTTTTCAGTCAATTGTTTGCAATATGCTTTATTCTCAAAAGGTATTTTAAAATATATTAGAACAAAGCTAAATCAGGTGATAAAATCGTAATCGTATTGTGTAATTTATTTCATCGATAGAATAGCAATATTATTACAATGTCGAAGTTTCCACATCGATAATGCTTCTTGATTCTTGATACCGGTACTGGTGGAGTCGGATAACGAAGTTTCGACAATCTGTCATCCTTTGCTGAGCGGTTCCTGGAATCTGGAACTCAGCTTCGATATGAATCAACGTCTTACATTGTCATTGGGGTAGGCCTAGGCTAGTTAACAAATTTTCTTAGTCTCAACAAAATTTTTAAAACTGGCACTCTTGACAACATGGAAGGCTAAATTCATCCAGTGTCAAAAAGAATTTGTAAAAGCAAATAGAACGCTTGCACCGCCCAGTGATGAAATTTGCAATCATAATTACCGTAGGCCTATTCAGTTATCTCGTGGTTGTCTATGGAACTATCCACGGCTGAAGAGATGAAACAAAGTCGAAACAGTAGCATAGCACTCCTCCATGTCCTAGAAGATGGCATGGTCGCATTTAATCAGATACAGGCTCAATCAAATTATGAATCTACAAGCCATGCACGAACATGGACTCGTACACACCCGAGACGGTTTGTGTGACAATCACAATGCTCGGAGAGGTTGTGATTTTGGTTTTGTAATTTGAAAGTAGTTAGAACAACTACAAATTAAAAATTGACATGGAATTTGCTCCCTATAACCAAGCAAAAATCCTTAACCTGTTAATGAGCGCTGACTTAACGAGAACAAACAATTGCAAAACTGGGTTAATGACGTGGGGCACGCTTATCTTAATCGTAGCTATCAACTGCTAAAGCTCTTATGCTGCAGGAACCCACACGATTACCAGACAGGCTGGATGCCGAATTAACTATCACGAATTGTATCCATGATCCTAAAGTTGTTATTGCTCGTTAATTTGAACCCGAAAATTTGTTAATTATCTCAATTACAATGTAAATTGGCTTTGATTAGTCATTATTGAATTTTGAGAATGTCATGAGCAGTCGGTGACATCTGTAGCTGAGTTCCAGATTCCAGGAACCATTCAGCAAAGGATTCCAGTTAGGCCTACCTATATATACAGGTGAAACTTCATTACCCTCCTCCACTGTTATTATCAATGTTTGACATTTTGATTTTGCGATTAAAATTGTGTGATCAACAATCGAATCAACAACGTTATTGAGTTAAGAAATGTACACTTGAGTCCGGCTAATCCGAACTAATTGGGACCGAACGCTGTTCGGATCAGCTAATTGTTCGGATTATCCAAAATAATTCAATAAGGGAGAATGAAGCAATTTAAACGGGTTTACGTGTTGTAATATTAGCGAATAATACACAAAAACCAATTTAAACGGTGCTTTTACCCTTATTTATTCAAAACCAACAATTGCACAGCCCATAGCAGACGGCACAATGGCCCAATGCACGTAATTTTAGGATGTGATCACAGAGCGGCCAAGCAGCGTGTGCTGCCTGTATGCATGGCGTGAAGATACTGTTCGTCGTGTTCGCTCGCGCCCAGGGTTGCCAATCACCTTTCATCAACTTACCCTAGATCCTTGACAAAATTACCCTCAAATACCCTCAAAAACACCAAAATATCGGAAAATCAATAATTTTACCAACAATCTAAGTTGTTAGTGTACAAGATTGATTAATAAAAGTGTATCAGCTGTTCAATTGGTATTTGTTGTTCAAGTAAAATCAATCACTCTTGTATTAAATCTACTTTTTATTTTGACCCATTCCCAAAAATTCACACATTTTAGTCAAACTTGACAGTTTTAGTAAAATTATCCTTCAATCCTAAAAAATCATTACCCTCGAAAGTCCAAAATACCTTCTAAAAGGGCAATTACCCTCGAATTGGCAACGCTGCTCGCGCCTAGCGCCACGGACTGTATCCACTGCCAGTAGAGACTGTACTGTCACGCCCGCAGATGTGATGTTTATAAGAAAATGGCGGAACTACGCGGCAAAAAACTGACTGACTAAAAACTTCAACAAAAGACGATGTTGGACTTTATGGTCAATAACAAATAAATTAATGTTACTTTTTATGTGTTACTGCATTAATCTACTACGTGTGCAATACTTTTTACAGGGTATACTGTATTTTTTTGTTGTTTACATTCTTTTGTTTACGTTGTGTAAATTTAGTCAAAACACAATAAACTAAATATTTGTACAGTATATTCCTCAATGGAATATTTCGTTTTCATTTCTTTACCACAATTCTTATCTTTTCCATCAAAAATTCTATTTTTATTACGTAAATTATATTTTTACATTAATGAAAATGTTTTGAAAAATGCGTCCGGAGCTTGTTCGGATTAGGCGGACGTTCGGATTACCCGTGTTCGGACTAGCGGGACTCAAGTGTATTATAATAATAATCTAACCGTAAACCTCCGTCACTTTTATGCTCAGCGATGTTTATAACAAACAAAATCAATGGTTTTGGAAACATTTAAAACACATATTCTCTCAATACAATTGAAAAAAAACCTTTCTGTTTCTTATTTGTGTGACGCCATTTTTTTTAGGTCTATTGAAGTCTACATCTTTTCACAATTAGTGATGGCAAAACCTCTTGAAAAATCGATTTGATTTTAAAAATCGTGCACAAAAATCGATGTTCTAAGAAAATAGATTTTTTATTAACGCTACGAAACTGAATATAGAAAGTTATACCAGGAACTAAAAATATTACCAACAAACATTTAAATTAATACTACTAATAATAGTTTATAGTCAATGGTCACACCTTTGATTATGTCTTGATTTTGTGTAGATAAAACAATGATTCAAAAATTCATAGACATTCAATAGGAACGAAAGAATTAATTTCCATACTTCCTGTGTTCCTGGAACATGAGATGAAACTGTCCTATCGACAAATGTGAAGAAAGCACAGGACGGGTTCCCCATCGTCTTTTATTCTTTCGATAATACACATCGATAATATCTAAAATGTGCAAAGCTGACAAAAATAAGTGCGCGACAGCAAATGCGCTTGGAGGACGCTACGTAAGGTACCTAGCGTTGGCGGGACAGCATCTACACGACACAGTTGCTGCCACCTATAACTTGGACTTTTTCCAGTGTTCTCTCAACGTCATCTGGGCGACAGCAATAGCGCTGGTATGACATGGCCCCAAGCCACTATTTTTGTGATTATTTTGAAGTGGAATCTTCAAAATCGCATCAATTTCCTTAACATTGTGTGAAATTACACGTTTCTGTTTTACGTTTTTGAGTTCAGCTTGCCAAAATCTGAAGTCACCGGATGCATTTCCCCTGGCCTTGTGACACCGACCAGCTTCACGTACTCAGTCAAGTCTGAAGTGCGCTACGGCAGTTAGTTATGAATGTTATTGCTAATTATGTAAAAAATATGTTTAAAAGTTATTCATAGTTAATCACTCGGCAAATCAACTGTGGCTACAGAGCAGCGGCAGGATGCTTCTGTCAACAAACTGACAAACTGCCCTTGGTGTATAATATTTTTATTTATTTATTTATTTATTTATTACATCACATTACATCGAATAGGGAATTTCCCTCAGACAGGCGAATTGTCATATTCCTTATGCTATTATACAAAAAAGGTTAATACAAGATAATAGGTACAGTCTGTGTTCTATAAACTAAACCATTACAGGGAAATTAAAATATAGCTGTCTAGATGGTCAGTCGTTTGATTCATCGCTACTAGGTGACTCATTTTGAGTTAGTGATGAAAGTATTCCTGATCCTTATATCAGTATCAAACTAAACCTGACTGCCACAGAGCGCTGTAAAATAGTGGCGTAATAAATTAGTAGTCTAATGGAAAAACTTAAATCTAAACTTTGTTATCTGGCCCTATTGCTGATATCAACAGCCTAATTAAAAGTATTGACTCCTAAAACTTCCCCCAGTTCTGCTATTGCGGATCAAAGATTTCCCCCAAAGATATGCGACATATATGACTTTGCCTTAAAACTCAACAGCTTACAATGGGGCTATGAAATGATAAAGATTTTATTTTTATTTCAGTTTACTATATTAAAACCCAAGTGGGCCTACTTAAAATCAAATCAAAACTACTTTCAGTACCTGTATAAAAGTATTTTAATACAACTACTTTTAGTTTTAATATATTCAACTCTTACGATAGTTAAAAAATGCTACTGGCATAGATACAAAAAAAATCCATAATTTCCCTAAAATTTCCCCAGACACCTTAAAATTTTCCTCGATCCTAGATTGCCAGATCGGACATATTCTGCACCCCTGCTGTATGTATCATTATTCGTCTCAAACATTAGTGTTTATATTTTCAGTTTTGTATTATTGAATTGTTCTGATGATTCAGGAGGCAAGATAACGAGAAAGAGTTGTTCATCTGCTTATAACTAATAAATCTTTTATAATTCCAGCACCAACGTGGTGATGAACTATACTGATGTGGAAGCGAAAGTGAGGGAGGCCACCAACGATGATCCCTGGGGTCCCACAGGTTAGTGTGGCCATTTAGCTATTTATTGAGACGTTGTTTGTGATTGAAACAAATTAACTGTTGATATTATTTTGGTTTCTGTACAATCTCAATTAATGTGTGACCAAGATTGTTTTATAGGATACACTGTGGTAGTCTTTTTTATAGAAACCCTAACCTAAGTTTTCAAAGTGGAAAAAGAATTTTTATGGGCTTAGGTTGTACAGTCTTTCATATGACCTTTTTTGTATTAAAGTAAATCTAATCGAGTTTGACAAAATAATTCACCAAGAAATTGCACATTTTTGTAAATTTATTCTTTAGGCGGCTTACAACTAAAGTTCCATGTCTTTTAATCACACTTGCCCGTTTCATAATTTCTGTTTTTTTTCATTTTTTTTCATTAATATTCAATATGAAACCCATTAGAAATGAAAGAATTATTTGGAAATTATTAGCTGCAATTTACTCTTGATGTGGCTTACAACATATACGTTACGTGTCTTATAGCCACTCTTGCCCGTTACGTAAGGTCAGTTTATAACAAGAACATTTATTAATGACAAAAGAATTATAGGCTTAAACTAAGAAATTACAGTCTGTACAAAGTGTATAACTTCTGGAAAATAATCTTTAATGGCAATAACAGTCAACTTAAGAATCTGCAGTACCGGCCGCATTGGATATTTATTCCCATAAGACTATTAAATTTTAAACATGTATGCCTTTATAATGTCATTGTTAAGGAAATTTTAATACCTAGAGTCCTATAACATTCAAAGTTTTATATTATTAATTGTTTGATAAATAACAGGGTTCTTACGGTCCTTGAAAGTCCTTGAAATCTAACCCCTGGTCTTAAAAGCCTTGAAAAGTACTGAAATTTAATAATTTTTGGTATGGTCCTTGAAAAATCCTTGAATTTTTTGGGAATGTTGGTATTGTCTCCTTGAGTTCAATGATTTTTTTACTGTCCTATATTTTAAAGATTCTTGTACGCCTATTTTAATGCTAACTAAGTAGGTACCGGTACTGCAGCTGCATACTAGACAGCTGTAATTGACACAATGAAATCATAATTAACGATCTAGAAAGAAAATTTGTATTAGGCCTACTTTCTTTTGTTAATGTGTATATTGTATACTTGTTTGTTATACACAAACCAAAATTTTTTTTAGGTTAACTAAAAATTGTGTGAAAATAACACGTTTTTCTATGTTTTACGGTTAAATAACTCATTAGTTCATGTAAAAAAATCTGGTTCATACCTAGGAATAAGCAATGACGATCCTTAATGTGTCACCTCGTTACGAACTGTGAGCCATAACTTTGACAATGTTATTAATCACTTACACGTTTTTTGAGTCTCAATTTAATTTTTAAACTGTCGAGAATTTAAATTTTAAACTTGTGTCAGGCCCATATAAATATACTTTTCTTGGTCCTTAAAAACCATGGAAAGTCCTTAAAAAGTCCTTGAAAAGTCCTTAAATTTTGTCCTTAAATTTTCCTTAAAATAAAGCTGTAAGAACCCTGAAATAAACTACAAAGTATTCTCAATATTTTTGGTTTTAAAATGGACGCGTTTTTCTGTAGTTTAATTTCATAAACCACTTTATAATCGTGATTTTAATTTCACTGTTAAAGATGTAGGCCTAGGCATTGCTGATGTTTGAAATATAACATTAGTCTTATGGGAATAAAAATCGAAGGGGTCCGGTACTGCAGACTCTTAAATTAAAATTTAAAATTACAATTTTAAAGACATAAGTCATGGGTTACGGTTTAAGATTGGAGGGTTATAAACCATTCAATAACAAGTTATCAGTGTCAATAAGCTGCAAGAAAATTGTGTGGGATTATTAAAAGACAATTTTTTCCCAATTAGTAACACAGCAGAGATCACCCTTTACCTCGGTTGATATTGGATTGCAGGTGTGCTGATGCAGGAAGTAGCTCAGGCCACCATGACCTATGAACACTTCCCAGAAGTCATGACTATGCTCTGGAAAAGAATGCTCCAAGACAACAGGAAGAACTGGAGAAGAACTTACAAGGTGACTTTTAAAAATCAGGGCACATTTACATCCTTTGCTTGGTTTTGTAGCCTAAAAATAAGATGAAATAGAATCTTCCATATACCGTAGTGGAAAATCCTCTCACCATTTACTCAATCATTTAGAATAATATCAGCTCTCAAGGTTGAGTGGACTGCAGCAAACCTTGATTCCTGGTGATTTTACCACGTTAATGGCTGGATATTCCGATTGAACAATGAAGTATTGTCTATCAACACCAATCATATAGAAAAAATCGGTGCTGGAATCTCATCTAATGACGGTATAACCTTAAAACATTGGTAATCGGGCTGCAAAAAATAAATAAATAAATAAAATAAATTGTGATCAGGCAGTTGCATGGGGCACGGTCGAGCACTGTAATAGATATCAGACTATCCACATTAGGTTCTCAAGTTTCTGGGGTTTCATTTGAGTTTACTGTGGAAACCCCATTTACCAACCTTCATGACCGTTACTGGATCCTGGGCCAGAAAGACAAAAGGCTGGGTAAATTGAAAAGCATGCAGGAAATGTCATAATATTTCTAAAAATAATAAAATGTCGACATGAATGTCAATATATCCTGAATTCAGGGTGTCTACTGGTCACTGAAGTCACCAATAGTCACCGAAAGTCACACATTTTAGTTAATGGTCACCGAAGTCACCAAAAAGTCACTTATTTTTCCTTTAAATGCAAGAAAAGTCACCTATTTTTAGTATGAATTGAGAAAATAATGCGATTGTGAGCAAAAGTATTGCGACTTTAACAATTTCCCCCCGAAATTTTCTATCTTAGAGACCCAAAATTCACTGATTTTTAACCTTTTTTACCCCCAAAAGTCACCAAAAAGTCACTGATTTTTGTATCTTTTTAGCAGTAGACACCCTGGAATTCCATTTAGAGTACCTTACTTTTCCCTTGTTTTATTAGCAAATAAATCAAAAACCTTAAATAAACCTTAAAAACCACATATGTGATAATGCACTCGTATGTACAAATTATTGTTAGATCATGATACATTATCTAAATATTTAGCGAGATTACAAATCCAGATCCATGTTAGAGCACAATACAGTATCTAAATAGGTAGCATAAGTAAAAAATCCAAATCGCTGTAGTTGTTTAAAACATAACCAAGGATAAATGTGATTGACTTCTTGTGACCTGAATATTTATTCTCATTGTAAAATGAGAGGTGAAATCAGCTGTAACACCAGACATGAGTTGTCAAAACTCGCCCATCGTTGTTGATAATTTATTAACAATATATTATGTTTTATTTCATTTTATTTTTAAATAATATTTGTTTATATTACTTTCAGGCTTTACTTGTACTAAACTACCTAGTACGCAATGGTTCCGAGCGTGTTGTGACATCAGCACGTGAACATATTTACGATTTAAGAGGTTTAGAAAACTATACTTATGTTGACGAGTTTGGCAAGGACCAGGGAATTAATGTCAGGTGAGTCATGCTTAACGTATTCAATATAATGAAGGAAACTTTTATAAACATCTTTATTATCATCAAAGAAATTAATTTTTTGTTGAAGATTGCTTTCTCTCCTGCGTTTAACATTTTTACTATATTTTTAACACTCCTACAAATTAGCAGTTCATTAGGTGTCCATTATTAGATAATGAGGTTTATATGCGTATGAACACAAACTGAGGTAGGTAACAATATTTTAACATGATTTAAAATATTTTTCACTATTAGTGAAATGAGATGATCCACTAGAGCAGTGTTTCTCAACCGGTGGTACGCGTACCACTAGTGGTACGCGAGAGCATTTTAGGTGGTACGCGAGGGACAACGGAAAATATTGCACGAAAAATAATAAACGGTATCAGATAACTGACACATACTTTCTCCCAAGAATATGAAAAGGTGTTAAAAGCCTAAAAACATTAATGTCTTGATGGCTCAGTCGGATAGCCACCAGGTGAGCAGCACGAGTTTTTGCATCCAAAAATTGAATTTTTTTTAACACATTTTGCTCTGTAACTTTTGAACGCGCATTTTCCCGGAGATGCGGGTGGTGTCATTTTATTCAGCATTTAAATCTTAATAAACCACAAAATTTTAATCAAAATCGTTAGAGCCATTTTTGAGAAATTTTGATTTTTCACGTTTTTTGGGGGTTTTGGGGGGTAAACTAGCCTTAAAAATCAAAAATTCAAAAAAATGAAAAAAACGCCTGGAATTATAGTAGATTTGGACCTATGTACCAAATTTCATTAAAATCGGACCATTAGGGCGTTCTCTAGCTCTGTTTACATCCTGACATACACACACACACACACACACACACACACACACACACACACACACACACACACACACACACACACATCCACACAGACATCACTCTGAAACCCCCTTTTTGGGCTCAGAGGGCACCAAAACGGATAAATTTACCAACGACTCAAATTTTAAAATGTTGACGAAACCAATACTTTCTCAATATATACATTTATAGGGGGATAGGGAGCTCCTAAATGGATATATACATCATCAAACTAATACGAAAATTTTTACGAAAACAATACTTTCTACATATACTATGGTATAGGGGGAGAAAGTAAAAAAGCACTTTTGAACTAACTGATAGCGTCATCCGTTTTGGTCAGCTCAGTTCTGCGGTATAACGCCTTTACTCATAATTTCACAGACTCCAATAGGTAGCTTTACCTCTTCCTTACTGAAGCAATTTCGTACCAACTTAACAAATTAAATTATTTTAAGTTAAAACTCCCTTTTCCGAGAATATCTATACTAATGAATAATGATTTTGTGTCCAGTATCCTTCTGAACCCTTGAATTGGGCCTATTTTAGGTTCTGCATTTACCTTGTACCATTTGAAGTTACAAGACATGCTCTGCAGAAACAATGAAATGCGAGGGAAAATTAATTGGAAAATATGAAGTCCATCACTTGGTAACTCTGGAACACAGTTTGTGTATTCAAACGAGGTTAAACCAACCTCGAAATAGTTTGTGTCGTGACCGTTATTTGTGCATGTGTAAAATTAGTAATAATATTAATCAGTCCTCTGAAAGGGATTACTTAATGAGCAAGAAATAACAGCAAAGTTCCCATTACCAACCTCTTTTGCTGTTAATATTGTTTATTAGTTTGGTAATTTTGTATTTTATTGTTTTAGTTACTTTTCTAGAAATGCAAAATAACCTTTTTTCGTTGTAAGTGTGTATTTGAAACAATTGTTTCAATTAAATTGTAGGCCCTATGAAACTTTGTTTATAACTTCGCTAGCCTACAGCTATAGTAAGATTCACGAAAATAGTCCGATGGATATTTTAACAGCTGTGTCCCCCCTCACCCCTCTCGCCCTGCAACGTTGTCATTTGTGGTTATGTTTACCATTTGTAATACAGTATGAAAATGTGTTTTAGAATAAATCTGGCAACAATGCATCAACTCTCATCGGACTATTTTCGTGAATCCTACTATAGTAGTTTTTACTTTCAAAGTGGAAAACATAATATATGCCTACGCCTACTTACACCATTACGTTAATTAATAACCATAGTAATATTTGTATAGCTTAAAAATAAAATGTTCATCCCAATTTATGTGTTTTTTATTAAAATAAAAGTTTTTTAATTAATTGTTTTAAATGTGAGTTTCATTTTTTCTCGGACTACTAATTAGGGGCATATAATGAAATATATTAAAAGGAAAACAATAACCTAGGCTCTCCCCGGTTGTATTTGTAAGGCGGGGGTAGTTGAGGGGGGTATGTATAAGTTTGGGTGGTACGCCAAAAAATTGAAAAGCCTCAGGTGGTACGCGGGCACCAAAAGGTTGGGAAACACTGCACTAGAGAATTTATTATTAAATTGATTTTTGTTAGGACCTATACATTTATTTCACTTAAAAATAATCATTCATGTTGTCTGCAGACATAAAGTGAAAGAGCTTATTGATTTCATACAAGACGATGAAAAACTGCGAGAGGAACGAAAGAAAGCTAAAAAGAACAAAGACAAATATGTTGGAATGTCAAGTGATGCTATGGGAATGCATGGACTTGGTAAGTAAAGATATGATTTACAGCTTTCAAGTTAAAAATATTTTAAATTATTCATCCTTATTTTAATTCAAAAATATTTTTAGTATCTTTTGTTTTACTTCGCAATGTATGTAGCAATGTACAATGTATGATATTTAAAAGAAAATGTATTCAGGGGGTGTTCAGTTTTAAATTACAAATAGGGTATCAGTACAAAGTGGTTTTATTACTTATTTTGTAAAGGAGGAAATGCATGGGATGAGACTCCACGGTGGCGAAAGGAAGAAATCAATGAGTGGGACCAGGACCGAAGAGGGGATGATTCGCCAACCAGGTATTTTCCAGCTGCATTATAATTAAAATTTTTAAAAATACAGTCAACTCCCGATTATCCGGGGGCGGGTAAACCGGGTTGCGGATTAACCGGGGTCACAAAACGTCAATTTCAATATCATTTATTTTCTCAGTTTTGACAACAATACCATCATTTATCAATCTTATTATGTTGAAATTACTTAAGAAGAAATATCTTTACCAATTATTATTTTATTTATCAATGGAAAAAAGTAATGAAACACGGAAAATAATTTGTAAATTATTCGGTGGCATAATTGTGATCGTAGTCATGTGGTCAGGGAGGAGCGAGTCAGAGCGATGGCGTGTTGGGATGGGGATTGGACACGCAATGGCGGGTATGACCTTGACTACTAGGTAATAAACAACTGGTCGCCCGCCGGGATGAGCTCAAAATAGAAACCAAGAAAGGTCCTATTTAGTTTCCAGTTCTATCTGAAATTATCGCTCTGATTCGTCTGCTGTTCAGTGACCCCTATTAATTTTGACTTATATCATTCTAAACAACACATTTCAAAATGCATTTGTTTTGCATTTCAAGAAACTTTTTTTAAAGTATCGTACATTAAAATTTTAATTGACAAAGTTATAAATTTATTAACCTAATTCAATAATTAGCATACATTTTGGACAATTGGTTGTTATAACATTTTTAACAATTAGACAAAAAGATGAACCATCACTCGTTTTTGTACGCGTGCTCTTATCTTGAATAAATTATCCCAAGCGACCCTCCCCCCTCACCCCACCCACCCATCCCCGCCCGATGCCAAACAATAGAACACCTGACCTTGGTTTTTTGTCCACGTTGGACCCTTTTATTGTGTTCCTTGTTCACTCAACTAGATCTGTTTATTCATTCCAATAAGGTTTGGTCAATAACAAATAATAAAAACTGGAAACCCGCGGACTCTTAATTAAAACTTATTTGTTTATTTTGTGTTTTACTTAATTTATTGAACTATTTGTTTTAACCAAGGTTTTGGGTTATCCGGGACCCTTCAACCAGTCATTACCCCGGATGATCGGGAGTTGACTGTACAGTAAACTTCCAGTAATCCGGCATCCTATGATCCGGCAGTCTTGATAATCCGGCATGACTTTAAGAACAATTATACAGTATCGACAGAAACAAAAATAAAAATTGAGCGATCGAGTTTGTTTGGGATCGAAAGTTGCCATGAAGCAAATGCTGTGTCGTACAAAGCGTATTTCTCAGTCTAATATAGGTTATTGGGAGATAGTCATGACACTCCGTCAATTAGGTTGTCCGCCTGAACCACCTGGGGACTCCAGTTACGCAAGGAACAGTGGCTTGGAGCGTTAGTGTGGATTTACTAGTGCTCGTAGTGGTTGGCGTCCGAGTTGACAACACAATCACAGGTGATCGCAGCCATCAGCGTAACACAAACACAGCTGACAATAATGCCATTGACCATACAATGCTAATAACAATCAAAATTGTCAAATTAAATCGCAATCGCATGATAACGGCCAAAATGTATTTCAGAATTTGTTGCCGCTCACTGGAGTTACATTTAAAGTTTCCGCCCATATTGATAACGGTTGGGGGCCGGGGACTTCAGTCACGCTGGTTCCATCCTCTTAGAGCGCTAGTTGCCCCGCGGACAACATTAAACATGGAGCTTCGATACGAATGTCATGTCGTGACTGTCTCCCAATAACATATTAGACTGTGGCGTATTCCGTATTGGCATGCGTGCTGGGGAGAAGATTAGGCCGACATAGGGTGAAATAGTGTAACTTCGGAATAGGATTGGCGTCACTGTAGCTTTGTTTACAATTCGTATTCGTGTTCAGTCTGCTAGCGTGCGTCTATTTAATGTTACGCTGTTGCACATTAAAAAACTCTATTAGATAACAACAAAAGTCAACAAAATATTTCTAAACTATATGATTCAATTAGTTACACTATAGTACATAACCTCCGTATTACTGTATCCGAGTTTTCTCCGTGTCCGAGGTGGCCTCAATCCCAATTACTGAACTTTGATAATCGGGCGTCTACTGTACTCCTTTGTCCTTTGAGTTTCATAACCATGTACAGTACTATATTTTTCATTACAGTAGAGTACGTTATGCAGTAATTTTTATTCTTTAAAATCTGTTTTTAATAATAAGATACGTGTTTTATAGTCTTTTTTGTTTAATTTAAATTTTCCCTGGTATTCATCCTGTAATCCGGCATATTTCTCAATCCAGCACATGTCAAGTCCCGGAGATGCCGGATTAGAGGAAGTTTACTGTATACTAACTTCTATCAAAATGACTGGGCATCCATGTAGTTACTGAGGTCTTCAGTTTGAGCTTTAACTGGAAACAGGATGGATCCTAAACCCATTTGCCCTTTATCATTGGGCTATTAATCACAGCGTCTACAAGACATCTTTTACCTTTAGATACATTTTTCAAACAACATTCACAATCTCTCTTCAGTCTGAAGATTTATTTTTTATTTCCTTGTGAAGGATTTACCACATGCTTCTGGTCTCATGTTTTACAATCGTTCAGTAAAATTTTTATTTATTATATTTGTTTGTACACTTAGTTATAATTTACTCATTTATTCTTTATATATTCAATCACATAAGATTGTTTATTGATTATTTTTTCATGCACATAGGATTGCCAAACAATAGTGCCAACATTGTACTTATTAATTCGTGAGTGTTAGCAAACAAATATTTAATCAAAACTAAAATAATTGGTTAGGGGGGCTATGAAATTCATTATTCTAGGTGATAACATTTTCCTGAAAGTGGCTAGCCTACTATCTCCACCCCGTCAGTGTAATATTTAATAATAATTACGGTAATTGTTTCTAGTGATGCAGAAGAAAGATACGATTCTGACCCAGATAATTTCCCACCACCCAGAAATATACGCAAGTCATCCCCAACAAAAGAGTACAAGGATTCAGAGAGTATAGACTCAAGTCCTCCACCTACGATAGGCAAGCTGAGTTCACCTGTCAAGACATCTATTTCTGGCAAGACTCGGACTTCCACACCAACCCGACGAGTAGATCTCGGCGCTGCTGCCAACTACGGCAAAACACAGGTAGTAAAAACAGTGATCCCAGTATTGCATGGTGTTATAACATAATGAAAGAGCATACGTACTTTCATAAATAGAGTTTTTAATTCTTATATTACCTCTTATATTACTCTTCTTATATTACCTTATGAATTTATTTTGTGACTCTTATTGTAATGATGACTTTGTCAATGATGTGTATGAACATTCTTGTGACAAATAAAGAATATTATTATTATTATTATTAATAAAACAGTCTTAATCTAACGGAAGTTAATTACACATGTTTCTTTTAAATTATTAGCAATTATATTTTAACCCTTCCCGGCCTATTGACGGATATATCCGTCGAACGTCATTTCTGGTCCGAGCAATATTTATATTTATTGATATATATATAAATATATATATCAATTGTTTAATTGATATATATATTTAACAGACACCTGAACACCAAAGGTACAATGTACAATGTATTCAGGGATTCAGGGATTCAGGGATTCAGGGATTTCAGGGATTCAGGGATGTATATGTATTCAGGGGTGGTGATTTATATATATATCATTGATATATATATAAATATATATATCAATAAATATAAATATGTTTAGATGTTTGCCCGTCTTAGATGTTTGCTTTTCCGGGATAAAGACATATCTGTTCAAAAGTACGAAAACCATATGTGTATATGTTACGATTAAAACCATTATATTGACTTAGACGGGTAATTTAGTTTTTACAGTTGGCAAGATTATGTCCCGTGACTTTTTCAGCTGTTTCATGCCTAAAAAACACATGTGTAGTGCGAAACTGTCAGTTTGCGCTGGACATTACAGTGAGTGTTTGTTTACGTTTTTGTAATCACATACTATGAGTCTTATTTCAAAATGATTAGTCATAATGACCCAAATTCTTCTGAAGATGTTACCGGAATGCTAAATTGAAGTGCATCTGAAGAGAATTTCATATTTGTCAGTGAAAATTTTTTTAGTGTTATATTATGATGGGAAGTAAATAAAACAACAAAATGACATAAGGGATATATCCGTCCTCCGCCCGCAAAAATATACTCAAAATTATTACCAGTTTTCATATTTCTCTATTGTCATTCAGGGCGGTGGACGTATATATACCTCCAACTAAAATTTTTTGTGTGCTAAAGACGGATATTTCCGTCTTCTCAAATTATATTTTCCTTGTAACATGTGTAAAAAAATTATTTCAGCGCTAAAAACATTTTTTTATAACAAATGAGTTATTTTGAACGAAATAATAACGTAACATTACAACATTATGTTTTGAACTTTTGTGTGAAAAAATTATACCCAGGCCACCATTTAATTAAGACCTGGAAGGGTTAATGAGTAATTTCTTGATGTTCACAGGCACAACAAACTACGACAGCAAAGAATGACTTGCTTGGTTTGTCGTCTGATTCCTCGACTACCCCTGCTGACGACTTATTTAACCCTCGGGCCTCTGACTCTCAAACATTCGGAGACTTCTCCACAGCTTTTGGCAACAGTGACAATACAAGGTAAAATATTGAATCTCACCTATTCAGCCCCAGAAGACTTATCCAATCTCTGCTAAGTTGGGTCTGTAATTGGTCCTGTGTAATGAAAAATTGACAAGAACTCAAATATTTTAAATGTTTCCCCCTCCAATTAAAGAGAATTCTTACAAAGTCAATGCAATGTGGACTTTTGGTGAAAGTCAGACAAGTTTTCTCAGCCAATATTACTCAACTCGTTTATTTGATCTAAATTGACGTAAGGATTGGACCATGGGAAAGCAATTGAAATCGTATTAAGTGGCCCTAAATACCGATTAAAGTTTGTAATTCAGATTGCCAGTGATGATCATGGCAGAAAAACGGGGTCAGTAGCAATAATCCATCTAATGACCATAAATTTCATGAAATATTAATACCCAAGTAATTTATTAATGTACAGTAATACTATAAATCATATCACTAGCAATTAGTGATGTGCGTCTGATTGAATTGTGATGGTGTATTGCTATCCGTCTGCTGTGTGTTAAATTAATTAACGTTGCACCGCAATAAAAGTTATTTGGTTATTTATTTATACTTTTACTCGAGTTGTATTGATGCAGCATATTTTAGTAAAAGTTTACTTACTTTAATGTAGTATTTAAATTTTTTTTATGAGTTTTCTAACTGATTGAAAAAGACCTTTTTAGATTTTTAAGGATGTGTTTCTTAAAATTTTAACCATTCAAGTATTCTACAATGATTGTGTAGCCTACTGTAAGTAAGTTTCTACAATGATTGTGTAATATTGTTGCTTCTTAATTTATATTATTCATACAATTTTAATTCTATATCATTACTATCATTGTTTCTTACTGAATGACTATTTTTGGCTGTAATCAAGACATTTTTAAATTTATCTATCCTAAGTTAAAATTGACCTTAGTTAATTGTATGCTTGCAGTAAAACCAATGGTGATGAGTTTGCCGATTTCACCTCAGCTTTCAGCAGTACAAATCCAGAAGTGAACATTCCGCCCATCACCTCTCCTGTTTTCAGCCCAACCTCCAACATGCCTGCTTTTGTAGCCAATGGGAAAGTACCAGGTAATCATTAATTTTTATCATTTAAACTGACAGTTACAATTCATAATTAGTCTTTGTTACTTAATGTCAGTAGTTTGGACAGGCGTTTTTCAAAATTATACTTTAATAGCCTTAGACCCATTTGAACTAAGATACTTTCCAAACTCACAATTGGGAATCAAAATACTATAGGGGGTATTATTTTTAGAACTCTAATCATTATTTATATTTCAGGTTTAGAGGTGGGCAAAAAGTATGTTTCACTATTTCAGATGTTGTCTATTTGACTCCCCATCAAAATACAAATATTTCATTATTGGTGATCAAATTAAAGTACAATTTAGTTTGTGGATTACTGAAGAGAGGTGCATTGGCTAAATTTTGGTTTTTGTCATACACACTCTCTGTAAATGTCTACAATAATTAACAAAACTAAAGTGATTAACAATTTTGTGAACATCCTCACTTTATCCTAATTAAATCTTTGCTGTATTTGAATAGTGCAGGAGCCTTGAATTTAGACTATTTTTACGGGAGGACCGGGAAAGGTGCTTGAATTTTTCTGAGGCAATTTGCTGGCAAACCTTAATTAACATATTTTAATTATTCTTATTTCACGTCAGCTCACTTCTATGAATCCTTATTGCAAATGTAGATTGTATAAAAGTACTACATTGATAAAATATAGCATTGTGCATTTTGTAACATGCATAAAATTATTTGAAAAGTAATAAAATTTAAAAAAAAATTTGACATGTAAATACTATTCAAAATACTGATTTTAAATTTTTTTATTGCAGAGGCAACTTTCACTTGCGCTTGATGATGTTTCAATATTATCACACCCAATGGAGGCTTAAAATAGGCCTTCTTAAATCTCATAAGGAAAATATTTTCATTACTGAACATTTACCAGTTAATTATAGTGTAGTCATACAATAAGTAATTTGGCATTTGCGTAAGGATACTTTCCTAATGAAGTGCTAAACCTTAAACCTGGTTGTTAGTAATCCTTTCTGGAGAACCCCTTGGTTTATACCTCCACAAGTTATTTTTCACTAAGCTGTGAAATAATATTTTTAGTGCAACTACAGTACTATTCTAAACTTATAAATTACTTATAAAAGCACTTAGTGTGAAAGGTAAGTGCTCACACTCTCCTTCTTTCTTATTTACATTTTATATGATTTTATGTATAGTACTTGAAATCTTTCAATACAAAAGGCGAGAACCTGGATAAATCTTCCCAATTTGCAAACTGACTGAAAAAAACAATAAGCCTAAACATTTCAGAGAAAGTACCATGAAAATTCACACTATTTTATTTCTGTTAGTAGTTTCCCAACATAAAATTAATTATTCTCTATTCAGTTGGCTACAACTGTAAAGTTTTACTATTGAACTTAGGATTTAATTGATCTTTGCAGCAAACCAGCCCTCCAATGCTGACCTACTGTTTGGATTGGGCTCACCCACACCCTCCATGCCTATCAGCAATCCTCTAGACGACTTTGCTCCATTACATGGTATGTAATCATTTAACATGTTTTTAAAAGGATTAACTTTTTAAATTTAAATTTATATACAGATGATTCTAACCTGTTAATAAATTTGAAATTGAACCTTTGACCTGTTGAAGGAAATGCCGAGACGTTGTCAGACTGTTACATCTGACAAAAGTGAAGGTCTAGTGAAGGTACCTTCTTATTAACCTTCTCTGTAAATGCAGGTTTCGGTTAGTAATCAATGGTGCTTACCACTAAAAGACCGTCTATTGATCAAATTACTACACTTTACTGATAAAATGCTTTACTGTGAGATTATGTAACTAGAACAGTACAGAGCATTACCGGTAACTTTAGGTGAGCTGCAGGCTAACTCTAGTCTGAATGTGAGTTGCAAGGTAGGAATTTTTTCATGTGATATCGCAGTTTGAATGCAGTTTTTTATATGATCACAGGTCATGAATTTTCATCTAGATAATCCGGATAAAAAAAACAAAAGAAACCAATTATATGTTTAGGTTTTTGTTTTATAATTGGTATGGATTGTTTTTAATTAATTAGAGTTGTGTGTGCATGTTTATTCTATTTGTGCGATTTCAAATAGAGTAAATTTCCAATTTTGAGTTTGATCTGTGTTTAGATTAAAATACATATAAAGAATTAAATTTGATAGAAATATATATTTGTAAAATTACCTGTATACAGCCTAAATAAGAAAGTAAGGAATTTCTTATTCAAGGACGCTATGTTATGTAGCTGTTATTTGCCTGTTAAAAATTAAATTTATCATCACTATATATTAGTAGTGGATGAGCCAATTCCAGAATTTCTCGATTCCGATTCTAAAATTTGGTTCTCAATTCTGCATTCGATGCAGATTTCAAGATACAGTACACTCTCGTTCATCGGAACTAATGTGGCGGACGGCCGGTTCGGATGTCAAAAAATTCCGATAAAGCGGAGTCCGCCGTGAGTCATCATTTTTGCCCGTACGGTGACCTATCGTGATTGTATTCACTCTTGTTTTTAAGATAACACAAGAGATTTTATGAAAATAAGGCTCTCAAACTTTGAAAATGGTAACAATGAACCTATAGGAATAAAAACAACGCAGGAAATATAGATCCAAAATCTTTATTCTCATATTCAATATTCATATTCCAGCAGTCAACTGACTTCCACGTAACACAGGTGCAGTTGCAACGCGAGACAGACTGAATGATCAGTGTTGACAGCTGTCGACACTGATGTTCACTTCCTGCCCCCTTCCTTTTCTATTTTCGTGCGACTCCACGGCCTCGTAAATCACATCGATGGGTACAGATTACGGAAAACGCCTGATGACTTTTGATGCAAAATGTGATACTTCACTGTTGTGCGGATAGAACGAATGGAAATTGAAGGCGCTAAAACAGAAAAATTATTTATTTCGTAAGAAAAAAAAAATTAATAATATCCAGATTTTCAGTTCCGATGAAGCGGAGTTCGGATATCGCCGAGTCCGATGAACGAGAGTGTACTTATATATTGTGAGGGGATCACAAGATTAAAAAAATACATTACTGAAATATATTTGTTATACTATAAAAACAAATAGTTATAGGCCTATGTAAAAACAGAAATGACGGTTGAATTAGTAAGAAAAAATTAGAAAAACGTTAAAATACTAGGCCGTTTATTGATAAAAACTCCAATAGTTCATGAAAACCAGTTTTTCACTTAATCTTAAAAAAACATAAAATAATAATAAAAAATTAAATGTGAAAAAAGTCTCAAAAGCCATGATGTCTCAGCTCAAAATAGAGTTACAAAAAATAACAAACCAAACAACAATTCAACTGGCTATTTTTAAACTTTTAAACAAAGAAAATTTATAATTTGTCATGATTAACAAATAGGCTTAATTGGGCCTAGGCCTATATGATCATGTCAACATTATTTCGAACTAACTTATTAGGCTATGACTAAAGAGAGTTGCAATGGGCCAAAACAACTCACCAGGGGAAGATCCCAGTGAACCACATGAAAAAATAGAAATTCAAACAATCATTTTATTTGCAAAATCATAAAACATAACCTAGCTTCAGCTTGCATTTGTTCTGCACAGTTATTTTCAGACTTCAAAATAAAACCCTTTTTATTTTGCCAGACCATTTAGACATCCTTATCCTTATAGACAATAAAAATGTTCAAATCAGTTTAAAATACGATTTGGGGTATAAAGACTTAACCTAATATCAACATCAGATCAGAACAAATAAATGAAGACAACAAGAGAACGGTATGTTCCAATCATGATACATCCAATGCCTTTAAAAGTTTGTTGTCAAACGCAATCGTAATCTTCATTAGATTCAATCTAATATTAAGTAACAAAACTACGAATGATGAATTGTCCTGCAGCTACTTGCGCTCCAAGTCAGTTGCAAAGAAACAACTACCACTACTTTAGTAATCCAAGCAGATGTAATAAAAACTAGTGCTAGACGCTTTGCTGTTATTGGCCAAGCCTTGAAACACTTATATCTTTACTGCTAGCGCTCCAAGCGAGAGGGTTCAGAATTGACACTTTGACAACTGCTCTCACTAGCGCTCCAAGCCACCGGTATGCTTATTAATGGTATGTGTTATGGTTCCAGGGGACAATAGTGTCATGAATGTCTCCCAAATAACTTTTCGATGTACTGCGTCATCTACTCGCATAAGTTTTGTGGCAAAAAGGTTGAGTTAATATGTTCTTGATGATAATAATTGGTTTAAAAAGGCTATGATCTTGCTCTTTTAAAACTATAAGAGGGAAATATCACAAAACCATACGATTTTGATCATTTTAGGCCAGAATTGGTATCGAATACAAAGATCCCAAGTATCGAGTATTGACGATTCCTTGATACCACAGGCATCGAGGGTATTGTAAAATCGAGAATCAGAATCGACATCAATACTATTTATAATAATTGCATGGTATTTAACTCTAAAAGTGTGAAATTTAAATGCTGTTAGATTATTTAAAGATCATCTCAGTGGGTCATTCCATTACTGCTGCCATACATTAAATTAAACACTATAAAGTGTTTGTACAAGATTTATTGTGGTAGGCCTACTTGAAAAATGAAATAGTTGAAAGAATATGCAATCGGTAAATTTTCATATGAATTCTACTACTTAAAAATAACCATAAGTTTTACACAAAAGGTTAGTCTAATTCCTATAAAGTTTGCCAGGATCCAACAAAACATGGTTTAGGGATGACAATTTTTGGCCAGTAAAAATTAGTTTGCCTCAGTCAACAAGTGTATACTTGTCTCCCTCATGTCCCATTGAAAAAGGCGATCCATAACAAATTAACTTACTTAACTCGAAAATATCTTCATATAGAACACAAAAACTCAAAAGTAGGAAATTTTACAAAAGCTGAATTATGGTAGACTGAATTATTGATAGAAATTGATGTTCATACCATGTCAGAGACTATTCTGCTGGTCACGACCGGGACATTAGTCTCCATGTATGATGTGAAAACAAAGAATTATCAGTGATATTATAATTAACCCTCTACTACACGCGCACCCACTTGTTACGTTACTACACGCACGCGGACTGCCAGTCCGCATTTGCTGTAAATTGGTAAATCATGTATATTTCATTGCTTTTCTGCACTCAATATTTATTTTTAGGTTAGGAGTGGTAAGTCAATAACATATTACACAAAATGATATATTTTCAGTTGGTTAAAATAATAACCTACAGTATTCACAAGTTATTAGTTTCAACTATACAAAACCTTCTTCCAGAGGTACAGGGGCTTGAAGTTGTAGTCTAATAGGCACAGGATCATTCTCTTCATCATTTTCATTCTCTGAAAGTTCAGTGTTACTGTCATGGTCACTTTTTTCAACTATGTCTTCTTCGCTATCATTACTAGCGCCTAACTCATCCTCAAGCATCGCCCGAATGTCATCAGCATTTTGCCTGATGTAAGCCATAATTGAAAAATTATGTTTCAAAAGTAAAACATATAAAAAACAATAAAGAAGTAATGCAAATGTCAAATGATGTCTTCAAAATTCTAGTTTCACTAACACACGCGCGCGGAATAACAGTCCGCAGATACTGAAATTCAAGTATTACGAACACACGCGCGCGGACTATCAGTCCGCAACTGCCGAACAACTGTCAGAAAACTATCCACAGGGAAAGATCCACTGCACTGCGGGTGTTACCAAACCGGTTTTAGTTAGAGGGGGAGTGGAGGGGAAGGTAGACGGCCGTTCAACCCTCCACGAAGTGTGGAAAACTGTAAAAACGAAATTATGTTGAAGTGCGGACTGTGAGTCCGCGGCACGTGTAGTAGAGGGTTAATATAAGTGGGAGTAACTATGACACCAAGAACCTACTGAAAACTCTCTAGTTCAAGGGAAATCTTGAGTGTCAGAGTCAAACTTGACTCTAGCTTGAAAGCTTGATTAACTCACACATCCCTAATTGTAATCCAATATTATAGGATAGCAACGTTCCATACCAATTAATTTTTAAACCAATAATTGTTTGTACAAAGAATTTTTGCCTTTCATCGATACTATCTACGGGTCTCCCATTCCTATCTACTTTTGGTACAAAATTGTTCACTAAAATAAATCATTTGCTAAAATACTGTGTGACTTACAAAGGTGTCAGTTAAAAGTTTTGATGTGTTTTGCATTATAATCAATTAGGGATGTGTCGATTCCAAAATTTATCGATTCTCGATACCGATACCGATACTTTCGATACCATCGACAAAAAAACCTAGCTTAGCTGTAAGTAGTAAAATTTATCCCCTCAATTATTTATTTCAGACTCTGGTCTGCCTCTTTATTTTTAATTTTAGATTCAATAATCTTAAACCTTCTTGTAAAATAAATTTACAAACACTACTATAAAATGTGACTAACCTGTAGGTAGTAAAATGTAGGGGTGTGCGCATTAGTGATTTTTCTGGTCGAGCCAAGCCGGTAATAAAAATATTCAAGTTTTGAACCAAGCCGAGCCCAGACAGCAAAAAAATTCAAAATATCAAGTTTTATCTGCCTACAAAGTTTTTTTTACCATTCAAAATTTAAAAAAGTATAACATCGAATAAACAAGTTTTAATTAGGAATATGAGGATTTCCGGTTAAATTATTAATTCATTGTTATTTGGCCACAAAACTTCAATGGAATGAGTAAAAAGCTCTTCCAGTTGACTGAACATTGAGGTGGACAAAAAACTAATAAGGGTCTCTTCTTTATTGTTGTGCTAATGGGAATCCGGCAGCCCGCTCGGGCGAGCGAGCAGTGTCAGTTGTGAGTGTTTGAGTGTGTGTGTGATTGTATGAGGTGTGTGCGTGTGAGAGTGTGTGCGTGTGTGAGTGGGTGCGTGTGTCGTCTCCACCACTCAAGGTCATAACCGCGATCCTATTGTGTCGCGTCGTAAACAAACCCCGCCCCGCCCCGTTCCACCCTCTGCCATCCTCTTACCTCCCTGACCCTGTGTACAATCACACAGCTCAAGTATAAATTGCCGTGTTTCTCTGTTTTTTGCATTAATTTATAAATCAAGTAATTGTTAGTACAGTTTTCTTTTTAAGACCCTTTTTTGGGCGGAATTGTTGCTTCTGAAATCATTTTCAGCTCGACCACACGAATAGTTTGGCATAACCTCAAGCCGAGCCGAATAGTGCTAGTAACCGACCACAACTATTCGAGTACTTGCACACCCCTAGAAAATGCCTCCTAGTGTTTTTGATTAATTTAACTAAAAATACCTTTTCAAATACAAATGCAAACACATTCATAATTGAGGAGATTTTCTTCCCTATCTCTTGATCTTCACCACTCTATACGTTATGAAATAACGTCGCTATATTTTACTCAAATGTTATTACTAGGGTATACTCTTACGTCTTACAGCGCAAGAAAATGATCTAAATTGACTAAGCAAATTGTGAAAACGAAATACTTTTTCAACTTACCTATTTTTTTTGTTTTTTTTAAATATTAACAAAAATATCTTAAAGTTAAAAAGTGATTAAATTATGACAATATCGTCAAGATCTAATCTGAATATGGGACTACTTTTCTGGCACTTTTTTGCGCAGTTACCAGCAGTCGCCACTTGCGTACGAGAGATTGTTGTTGTTGTTACATTTTATTTTCTCTCTATCAACCGAAAGAAAACATCTCGACTTTATAAGACTTATTTGATTGTTCCACCGTCTGTGAAAGTGGCTTTTAGTATGTCTTCCATTTGACGCAATAACTTGAAACCAAATTTCCATTTTCTAGACAACTGAACCAACCGGTATCGAAAGTATCGGTATCGACTTTAGATAATCGATTCTCGATACCGATACCAATGGCCAAGTATCGGTGGTATCGAGAATCGACACATTCTGTCTGGGTATACACGAGAATACACATATAACTGGCTGGGTAGCTGAGTGGTTATAGTGCTCGCCTTTGAATCCAAAGGTTGCCGGTTCGATCCTGCAAAAAGTCAGTAGCTTTTTAAAGGTTCGATTCCGGACCCAGTTGCCATTTGTCATTAGGCTATTAATTAATGATGCTTTCTAACAACTGGTCGATGTTAGATAGTAACAAGACTGGGGTTTGGACCGTTCCCTGTCAAAACGTTAAAAAAATGCCACAAACACACAATAAAAAAAAAAAAAAAAAAAAAAAAAATAAAAATCCCTATAATCAATCTTCTACTAGGACATACAAGTTTAAGTAGTAGTGTTGTTAGATGTCTTTGTTTTTTTTTTTTTTTTTTATTATTAGCATTTTTATAATTATTTTTATCACAAGTATTTGATGTAATCTGTAGTGTTTAATGCTTGATGAAAGTGATTTACGAGTTGGAAGAAGTTGATAGAATCCAGTTAGTTTTTCCACTTGCAGCTGGTGGTGATCATCTAGTGCTGGTGACAAAACAGATTCTACAAGTTTTGAGAGAAGATAGGGATCAGCAACTTCCCCTGGATCAACTGATCTCCTGTCTGCCCGGTCCTCTGACAGCGCAGAAGATGGATGGCACCGACTCCCCAGCCTATGATTGGGACAGATACACCAAACTTTGCTACGGGAAACTGCTCTCCGAAGTGTTGCACCATTTCAAATCTGATTGGGCTAAAACTGGCCTTGTGGACAAATTGAAAAAGTTGTTCATAATTGAAAGTGGGTCAGAACTTATGCTTTATGAGAGTTTAGCCTCTCTTTTTGATTCAATGAGTGATTGTGCGGGTCCGTGTTCAAAATTGACCTTTATTTTGGATACATTTGAAACTATTGTCAGAAGTGACTTTATAACATCTGCTGTGATGTCTGCTTGTAAACGTAACTGCGCTGGTAGTGCTGTTTCAAATGAGATTGTAACAATTCAGTGGGAAGATTTGGTGCAGTTGTTGGTCTCCCTGCCGACCCGTGTTGCTAACAAGTTGAAAGGAAAGATCGATTCATTTTTTACTGTTGATATTTATGTTAAGAACCTTTTAGTTCATGTCGCTAAATGTCTTGTCTACTTGACCTTAATCAGAAAGAGTGTTCAAGTTAATGTAAAGCCAGTAGCAATTCTGTTCAGTCGGATTCTTGTAAGCTTTAAACTGAGTTCCTCTTTCCTTGATTTTTTCAAAATTCTGAACTCATGGTGTTTAGAAAGAGGATTGGAATTTGATGTTGTCCTAAATGAAGTGTTCATAAACCTAGAATCAAACAGTGTTGAAACAACGGCAATTCTAATTTTAAAGACTTGCTCAGAAAGATCAGTCTTCCAATTGATAAGCAGAGATTGTTTGGAGGTTACCTCTTGGAAGTACAGTCTGTGTCAGAAAATTCCATTTCTCACATTTCATAACGAACTTAAAGTCATCACAAATTTGGTTTCCCTTTTTGGAAATCTTACAAAAGATGCAGCAAAAAAGAAAACTGGCTCTATAAATTCTGAAGATATCCTTCCAGCTTTGTTATTGCAGCTGTTAACCGTGTGGAGTGACAAGACTGCAATGATGCACACCCCACAAGAACAACATCTCTACCTCTCTCAAATGTTAGTGCTTGGATTCAATTATTTGTGTAATTACATGGATCTTCCAATAAACAACTCTCTTAAAAATGAGCTTCAACTTAAGCTCTTCAAAGGAATGCCTTCACATCTGGAAAACACCACGGAGGACATTAGAATTATGGGTATGATAACTGTAGAGTGTGTTGTTCAAAATCTGAATAGTTTAGTTGAAAAAGAAAAGAAAGCCGATCTACATTTTGATTTTTCCAAGATATCAAAAGAAAGTATGGCTTTTGTCAATGCCATAAAGAGCATGAGTGAATTTAAGTTTGATTTCCAGTTTTGCAATGTTCCCAACGGAGATGATTTACTGTCCAAAATGATAGTTGAAACTAAAGGAGAAGCAAATCCAGATGGTAAACCTTGTCCAATACCAAGCCAAACTGACGTTAGCAGGTGTAACCTAAGTTCTAAAAATAATCCTGGTGAAGTTATTGAAAACGAATCAGACCTAGACAGTGACGATGATTTGATTCCATATGATACATCAAATGATGTTAAAATTGCTCTCACTAAAAGACCAAAATACCTTAGAGATTTGGTAGAGGGCTTCAAAGAAGAAAATGACATGGATGTTTGGGTTGGATCTTTGGAGGTTTGTGAAGAATTAATTTACAAGCAACTTCCAGAAGATGATGTCTCATTAGGAATTGACATTTTAGATATTCTATTGTGCCTAGAAAAAAGAGCATTTTGTGAAACCTTTGATGATTTGAGATTTTCTAGTGCAATCGCCATAGTTGTTGTTTACCCCAATGAAAGTGCTCTTTACCTTTGTAAACAATTCCATGAAGATTTTGGGAAATATTCAATAGCACAAAGAATGCTTATGTTGGACATCTTATCGACATCCGCCAAAATTCTCTCTACTCCTAAACCCGATGAGAAGAAAACAAAAAACACAGACTTAGAATTTAAAAAGAGTAAAGATGAACCGGATTGGCACAGCATAGTAAAAACAAGAATTGAAAGTCACACAAGAAAGTTTTGTCGACCGAGGAAACCACCTGTAGCCGGCAAAGAGAATCAATTTTCCAGTGTTGCCGGTTCTTTCCTTTTTCCACTCTTGCGTGGAACCGGAAGAACCACACCGGGAATAGTGTACCGGGCTTCTGCAGAAAATGTTACTCGAGAAGAGTCCTCTATGCTGCTTGTGCACTTTTTGAAAACTTGTGCGGTGATAGTCGCTTGTGCAGTGAATGCTCCAGCCGCCACACGGATGGGGAAGGAGTTGCTGGAAGCTACGTGGAGTCTGCGGTTCCACAAGGAGGCTCGTGTGCGCGAGGCTGTAATGGCATGCGTGGCTGCGGTTGTGTTGGCAGCCCCGGCTGCCAGGGTATGCGCCGAGATGTTTGATGAGATGATGGAAGCTCGAATGTGGCTCGATGACGTCGTCAACTCCCAAGGTATTGTCGGAGGCCGATCTTGTGAAGTTGACGAACAGTGTCGATCTTTTGCCGCTCAAGTGGCCTTATTGATCGGTAATTGTTTGTCAAAATAGTATTGAATCCTTATGGTCAGGTTTGTTTGTAAAGTCGGCGTCAATAGAATTGACAAATCAAGGTCAAGCTAAATAAATAATTAAACATGTAGCTAAATGACAACAATAATAAGCTGACTTGTATAAAAACTTGACCTTCGCTCACCTGTTCTACTGACGTTAACTTTAGAGTAGGCCGATTTGGATCTTGTACACTTAAACCAAAGTAAATACATCAAGGAAACTAGATTGGCCAAAGTGTGTAACATTTGGTTTTATTATTTGTTTACTTGTTGTATATATTAAGCCTTGAACAGACAATTACATATAAAAGGATTTTTTTTCTATTATGAGATGATAGTAAAATTGAATATTAAACTTTGCAAAATTACTTTGTTAGAATTATATTTTCTGTTTCTCTTATCCTGTATCTGTTATGAATTTCTGTCAAAGCTATTCAATGAATGTTGAAAAAAATTCAATATTAAGCCTAAGACCTTTTATAATCACATAATATTAAGATGATTTGGACGCTAGAGAATGAGTTGATGTGACCATGAAATTTGCTCCTTTTGTCTAACGGTAAATTTGTGACTGGGGAATTAAAACCAACTTATAATGTTGTAGACTGTCAAATTAAACCTTGGTGTAAAATTGTTGCATATAAACACTACTGATTTATTTTGTTGAACTCCTTGTAAAAAAATGTAAAAAATTCACAGAATAAATTTTTTTTAAGTCTTCTTTTTCAAAATCATTAAAAAAAAACTTAAAAAATAAACTCAATAAACATAGCTAAAAAATTTTGTTGGTTTTATCTAGAAAACTTTATCCTCAAGATATATAAAAAATGAATTCCTTTAATCTAGAGTGTGCACCAGTTTTCATTGTACCTTAAGGTCAATTTCATAGCCAACAAGTCATCTCTTGACAATGACTTTTTAGCAGAGTTCCAAACATAATAATAATCTTGCCTATTTGTATTATATCTTAACATGTATTTTTCTTGCTCTTAATACTATTGTTTTTTTTTATAGCAATTGTACAACACAAATGCTTATGTTGCATATTGCTGCTTAAAAAACAACACCGCCTAAGAGACATTTTTGGCAAAATTTAGTTTTTTGTATATCTATAGAAACATTAAATTTCATTTTGCGAAAATCTAGCAGAATGCTCTGCTTTTGCATTTTCTAGCATCGGCTATCTTTCTGACTAAAAAAAAAACACTGCCTATATACATCAGTTCTAGCATGGTAGTCAACGAGAAAGGGATGTCATTCTGCGTGCGGTGAAACTTATTTGCCATTTTCATTGATTTTTAAAATATCATAGCTAGTGTGAGTTATTGTCTTGGTAATAAAACAAACATTTTTATAGTCAAATAATAGCTTAAAGTGTTAAGTGGAGATAGGCATAATGTGGAGAGCATAGATTTATATCATACTCTTTGTGTAATACAATACTTCCTATATCCCTCATAAGGTTTTTTTGGCTCTCCTGAAAGTTTGCGTCTTTTCACTTAGGCGGTGTTGTTTCTTAAGCGTCAATATGTAAGCTATTACTCATTTGTTTTTTGTTAATTTTACTTTTTTGTACTTTTGTAAATTGAAAAATTGTTTAAAAAATAAATGTATTTAAAATATATTTGACTTTACTTTCCCCATAAAACACATAAAAACCTCTACACACCCTAGATTCTTGATTGGTATTGTGCAAGAGCACTTCAGGTGAAGCCATTTTTTCTTTAATATCAACAATTAACCAATTAGATGCCAACCAGTTTTAATATTTGTTTCGAGAAGTGCCATGCATATGAGATGTGAGTGTTTCAGGAGTGCCATTGCTAAATGGCCTGTTGTAGCCAAGTGTGCCAAGCATAAAATAGCTATTTTGTACTATTACTCATACACATGTATAATTCCCATCCTATTGCAGATAAATGAATCATTTTTTTGTTTGTTTTGTAGGTTATACAATGTATTTTTATGTAGTAACAAAATTCTAAATAATTGAAGAAACAAAATTGTTATGTAAAAAATAAAATTGTAAATTAAAAAAAATTACTGAAAAATATAAAACTAAATTTGTCCACCAATTATGTAAAAAATGTTACATTTTACATTACAACAGTGCATAATTATGAAAAAATATAGCACTTTTCATGAAAATAAATTAAAGATCAAAATTGTTACAATTTTTTAAGTAAAACTTGGCATTTTTGACAAAACCACTGAAATCGCGACAAAGTCATGTTAATGTAAGGGCTTACTAAATATGTAAACTATAGCATTTTTATGTTAAAAATCAATAGCAAGAGAGCATAGTTTATCAATGTAGGCCGTAGGCCTATAAAACACAAATAAACTATAAGAAAAAAAATGTTTCTACTCAAATTTATCTGAATCCTGATTGCACACTATATGACACAACCTATTGAATAGTGTTTTTAACTAAGTCAAATGAAAAAGATAGTTTTCAAAACTAATAACAAAATACTAAAACTCAGAGCAGCACTCACGAAGTAAACATAACCATAAACAACATACGATGGTGACAGGTCAGCTGACCTGACGTCAGTTCATAGCCTTCTTGATTAGTAACTGTAATGCAACTAAAACTACGCATGTAATATAACAAATTACATATTAATTTGTTAACAGACTCTTATACTTTCTTTCAACATAACTGTTATGCTTCTTTCACACATCACGGTTTTGCCCGTACGATTAAAAATCGCACGACGGACATTCCAATAGAATCTTATGATACCTTTCACACAGGCACGGCGACGGTTTTTAACCGGCTGCCAATTACTCGTACGGTGTACTTCGACGGTTTTAAATCGTGCGGTTTTTTCCCGCACGGCTAAAAACGTGATGTGTGAAAGGAGCGTTAGAAAGATTTACTAATAATTACTTTGAAAAAAAAAAAAAACGAATTGCTCATTATATTGGCCTGCGGCACACTTTGACTCTAAGGGGTAGGCTGATAATATCGGACTTAACACCGTGGGCCGAAAATATCGGCCCATGGCACTCAAAGGGTTAAATACAAACATATAAAGCCATAAAAGATATTAACATTTACACTGCATATAATACAGACGGTAAATATATGAAAAGATGGAGGGTGGCAATCGATATCAACTGGACACTTTGGTCATCAAATTTGGTTCTCTCTTTGGGCCTTTGGGTCTTTAGGAATTGTTTAGCCAGAACAATTCCAGGGGTGGCGTGACCCACAGTCGATATCTCAAATGGTTCAGTTAAATTATAAGAAAAGAACTCAATTAGGTTGATCAGTTCTGAATTATTAAGTTATGAATTACAGATGAATATTAAGAGGTAAATGAGAGATGAGATCTCTAATAAGAATAAGAATAAGAATAATGTTTATTTCCAAAAGAAGCAATACATTCAATACATATACAAAATACTTAACAGACAATACTTAACAACTAACAATTTATAAAAGTATACAAGCAAAATTTAACTAATGCAACCAGAAAATATGTTTATAACTACATACATTTTTTGCATTGGACATAAATAAAATAAAACTATTATTTGAACAGAACACACATCACCAATACACGATAGATTAAAAACATCTTACTCTAAAAAGTACATTGCTATTCATAATTGCTTGTCTATAAATTAAATATTAGATTCCTCATAAGTCAAGAACAAAACAAATACATGATAATACTTAATTCAGTCATAAAATAAATCTGGTACATTCTTTCAAGCTTTATTTACTCAAGATTTACTTTTAGCTTCTAATGAAAATAAAAGCCTCTCTAGGCAAACCTGTATCGAGGCTTTTCTTTTGGACGAATCCGACGAGCAAAGTTTTACTATCCTATTTAATCAATTTAATTTAAAAAACAAACCATGAAATTATTTATGCGAATGCCTTGAAAATTTTTTAATCAAAACATCTTTGAATTTGGAAGAAAAAGATAAGTGCCAGTCAATAAAATATTGGTTATATTAGGCTATTATTATTACTATTACTATAATTAATCAAACAAAACTTCTACATTCTATTTGCTCAATACAGTTTATGATTGCTTTACAAAATGATTTGGTTGAGTGAAAATGGTTATCGTTTAACCCTAGAAAATTAAAGATTTTTGGAGCTAAATAACTAAATGACTTCTTGAAGGATTCTTTAAAAGGTCTTGGTACTGTTACAAAGGTATTTCTCAAACGATTTGAATATACATTAGTATTATAATTGACGTTACCACTCCTGATGTAAAATATTCTAAGAGATTTATAAACAAACAATGATCTTAAAGGCAAAATTTTTAATTGCTTAAACAGCGGAGACGAAGGTTCCCTTTTATTTTTTCGCAAAATAACCCTGATAATTTTTTTCTGAGTCGTTACTATTGGTTTTAGTGTTGACAAGTAAGTACCACCCCAACATGTGATACCATATTGTAGTCTAGAATGTACTAGTGAAAAATACAGACACCTTAAGACTTCAATTGGACATAGATATCGCAAATAATAACCAGTACGGCGTTGGCGCGCGACGCGAGCGGACGAGTCTTGTGTTCGCTGCTGTTAGTTATTGTTTGTGTGTGATTTCAATATGAAAGCTTATTCTTTAGTGTTGTGTTTCATCAAATACTAGTCTCAGTATTACATTTGAAAGTATCCATTTGGTTCAATAGAATGCTCCATTATCAGTTTCAATAGTAATGTAAAACTAACCTCAAATGTTATTTAGTGAAATGCGTAATGAGTACCTGTGGCAAATGTTTGAGTCAAGTAAGCAGAAGTATTAAGAATAAAATCCAGTGCAGTATTTGTAAATCATATTTCCATGGTTCTTGTGTAAATTTAACCGTCAATGATATTGAAGTCATTGGTAATAATAAGTGGTCCTGTGACTCATGCAATAAGAAGAAAAGGTTAAGCCGTAGCAATTCTGATTCTTGCCCTGTTTCTACACCAAGTCGACCTAAATTATCCACTACTACCGATATGGCAATTACCATGGACGTTTTGAAAACACTCCTTAATGAAATGAAAAAAGAAATAATGGACGGACAGGAGAATGTTGAGAAGGAACTGGGAAAGGCGTTAGAGAACTGTTCTGAAAGAATTCGTGAAAATAATGAACTAATAGTTAAGCAGCAAGAAGTTATTCAAAAACAACAAGAGAAAATAAACTGCCTTGAAGTGGAAAATAAACAGCTTAAAGCAGAAGTAAAGAATCTGGCCAGACGTCAAACCGACTTGGAACAGTATTCCAGGAGGAATACATTGGAGATTTTCGGTATACCCGAGTCTACAAATGAATCGAGTTCGACCCTGAAGAAAACTATAATAGAAGTTGGAGCTGCCCTTGGAGTACAACTCAAGGAAGACGGTATTGACGCTTGTCACCGCTTCAATGGAGGTAACAACCGCCCGACATCTGGCATAATTGTGAAGTTCTTGAGGAGAGATGATCCAGACCAGCTACTTGCTAAAAGGAAAGTGAAAAGGGACTTTTCCACTCGTCACTTACAAGGCCATACTACTGACTCTCCAATCTACATTAATCCATCTCTAGCGCCAGCTCGACGTATTCTGCTAGCAAAGGCACGTAAGTTGCGAACTGATTTTAATTTTAGATTTGTTTGGGTTGATAGGGTTGGGAGGATTAAAGTGAGAAAATCGGACGATAGGAGTGCTAAGGTAATGGTGTTGAACGATGATGATGACTTGCAAGCTATAATCCAAAGAGAAACAGCCTCGAAGGTTGCAACGGACAAAAAGTAGTGTTTTCTCTCTCACACATGACTGTATAACCACGTTTTTATAGTTTGTAGTAGTGTACAATCTATTACTTATTTATTTTTCCTTATTATGTAAATATTTTATTTATTTAGGTTAATTTGAATGAGAAACTGTTAATTTATTATCAGAATGTTAGAGGCTTGCGTACCAAAACCCATGCTTTTGCAAATTCAGTTTTAAGTGAGCAGTTTGACATCATTGCTTTGACGGAAACGTGGCTTACTGACGGTATTTCTAGTGAGGAACTTTTTGATGATCGTTATGTTGTTGTTAGATGTGACAGAGACGCAGACGGTACTGGGAGGGGGAGGGGGGGCGGGGTATTGTTGGCTGTACACCGGCGGCTGCAAGTCAGTCAGCTGACTGTAGCGGCCGGCGATCAGCTGTTCCCTCGCAACCTCGACTCTGTCTGGTTGCAGGTGCGCAAACCTCACACTGACATATCTGTCTGCTTAAATGTTGTTTATTTCACTCCCAATAGTTCTCTTAGTTTGTATAATGATTATTTTGCATTGTTTGATACTTGTAATAATATTATGTTTAAAAACTTAATTATTTTGGGGGATTTTAATTTGCCTGAAATAAAGGGTTCAGACTGTGATATGATTATGGGAAGCACAATTGTTAGGAATCTTTTTAATTTCATGTCTTTGTACAACCTGTCTTCTTTTAATAATATTCGTAATGTTAATACTAATACTCTAGATCTTGTTTTAAGTAATGTATTACATCTGTCAGTAGAACAGAGTTTACATCCTCTGGTGCCAGTTGATAATTATCATCCTCCTTTAGAGATTAACCTAGAATTTAATTTTCATGACAGAATAAGCAATGTTAAAAAACAGCCAGAAGTCATTAACAAAAAATATTACTTTTTTAAAAATGCCGACTTTTATAATATTTACACCAAATTAAGGAATTGTAATTGGAATGAGCTATATAAGTTAAATAATGTTGACAAAGCTTTAGATCAGTTTTATAAGTTGTTGTTTTCAATATTTGATCAATGTATACCCCAGAAACATTGTATTTTTAAAAGTAAGTATCCTTGCTGGTTTACTAAAGATATAATCGATTCTATCAAACTGAAGAATAAGTGTTCTAAAAAGAGAAAGTTTTCAAGGTATCATGATCGTTTATTCAAGGAGCTAAGAAGTAATATAAAAATAAAAATAAGTGTTGCATATAATGAGTACTTAAAAAATGTTGAAAATTTAATTAACGTTGATTCGAAATATTTTTGGAATTATATTAAGTCTAAGCGTTCTAGTCCATCATCTGATATTGGTAGTATGGAAATGAGATATTGTGGCAATTTCGTGTCAAAAGACAAAGTAGCTGATACGTTTGCAGAATTTTTTAAATCAGTTTTCACTAATTCATCTATAAATAATACGGTTTCTTTGTTTGATGGTTTTCCTAAAGAAAATAGAGAAATTGTCTTTACTGTTCCTGAAGTTGTGGATGCTATAAAAAAAATAAAAACCAAAAAATCCTCTGGACCTGATGGTATTCCTTGCTATGTAGTTAAAGGCTGTGGTGAAGTTTTAGCTGAACCTCTATGTTTTCTCTTTAATCTTTCAATATTTTCGTGTGTTTTCCCACAAAGGTGGAAGGAAGCAAATGTGGTTCCTATTTTTAAGTCTGGAAAAGCTGAGAATATTGAAAACTATCGTCCTATATCATTGCTTAATTCTTTTGCTAAAGTTTTTGAGTCTCTTTTATACAGGCATATATATAATACTGTCAAAATGAAAATATCTCCAACACAACATGGATTTCTGCCTTGTAAATCAACAATCACCAATTTAATGGAATTCACCTTTGACATATCATCTGAATTAGACACTGGTGGAAGAGTAGATGTAATTTACACAGATTTCTCGAAAGCTTTTGATGTTGTTGATCACTCCATTCTATTAAAAAAACTTTACAATTTTAATTTTTCTTCAGCTTTTGTTACTTTTATAGAATCATACTTAAAAAATCGTTGTCAATTTGTCACAGTTTCAAATTTAAAATCAAGTATGTATTCAAATACTTCAGGTGTACCTCAAGGCTCAAATCTAGGTCCCTTACTTTTTCTTATATTTATTAATGATCTTCCTATTGAAATAGTGGATTCAAAATGTCTATTATATGCAGACGACTTGAAATTGTATAGACATATCCGAAACAATAATGATTCTGCATTATTACAGTCATCACTTGATATCCTTGACTTTTGGTGTCAACAAAATAAGTTGTTCCTTAATGTTCGAAAGTGTTTTGTGGTGTCTTATACAAGGAAAAAAGATATTATTCATTTTGGTTATTCGATAAATGGATTAAAACTTCAAGAGGTATCTCAAATAAAAGACTTAGGTGTAATATTTGACTCTTCTTTTAAGTTTGATATCCATATAAATAAAATGATAAATAATGCTTACAAGATGTTGGGTTTCTTAATTCGGAATACTAAATTTTTCACCTCAATACACTCTATCAGTATGTTATATTTTTCGTTGGTCAGAAGTAGGTTGGAATATTGCTCTCTAATTTGGGATCCATTTTCATTAAACAGTATAACTTCTATTGAAATTATTCAAAATAAATTTTTAAGATACTTGTATCATAAAAGATTTAATGTCCCTTGTAATAGAGATTTATCAACAGTTGTTTTAAGAAATTTATTTTCTTTTGATTCCCTTTCAATAAGAAGAAGTAAATGTACAATTTTGTTTTTATTCAAGTTGGTTCATAGTTTTGTTGACAGCCCATTTTTATTGAGTAAAATCAACCTGTACGTTCCCAGAAATAATTTGAGACCATCTTTAGTTTTTTTTATTCCGCGTTGCCACACAGTTCAACATTACAATTTATCGTTTTTCAAGGCTTTTAGATTATTAAATTTATATAAAGATGAAATTGATTTGTTTAATTGTAATTTTAGTTTATTTCTTAACCAAATGGATAGATTATTAATTAACTAGTCATTTTATTATATTAATTTATGTATTGTAAATGTTTAATACTGCACTTGTAATTAATTTATTTTATTATTTTTGTAATACACACACACACACACAAAAAGTTGTTCTTTTCTTTGTTTATGCCTAAGATTATTATGTGCATGTAATATATTTTTCTTGTACTGATATATATATTATATTTTTGTAAATTTTTGTTTGTTTTCAAGATAGCTGTTTTGGGTAATGTCCTGTAGCTATTGTGTAATAAATATGTCAATAAATAAATAAATAAATAAATAAATAAAATGTTCGTAGAGTTGATATTAATTCGCTCTGAAGTTTTGCTATGTGGTGTTTCCATGTAACATTTTCATCAAAGACAACACCCAAATATTTAACTTTGGATCTGTGTTGAATAGTTAAGCATTTATCACAGGCAGTGTTGTTTGTAATATTATTGCATTTGGAACAATAATATTTAAGTTCAAAATTGGACATATTACTTGTTCTGAGATTGAAGATTGTATATGTAGTCTTGTCACTCAGTAGCATTTTGTTCTTATTAAACCAATATTTGAGTTTGTCCAGATCTTCTTGCAAAGAATTTTTAAGCATAGTTTGGCTATCTGATCTATAAGTTAGAGCTGTGTCGTCTGCAAATGCTGTTAAACTACCTTTAAATGTTCCACTACATAAGTCATTGATGTAAACCAAAAAAAGAATTGATCCCAATACAGATCCTTGTGGAACACCCTGTTTTATTATTAATGGACTACTCAATGTGTTATTGTATTTTACTTGTTGTGATCTTTCCGACAAATAACTCTCAAACCATTTGTTAACTATTCCTCTAACTCCAGCTGACTGCAATTTATTCAAAAGAATTTCGTGATCTACGCAGTCATAAGCCTTAGTAATATCTATAAACAATGCAGCAACATTTTTATTTCGATTGATTCCATCATGGATTTCACTTGCAACTTTATTTAATGCGTCCTCCGTACTTTTTCCCTGCATGAATCCATATTGTTTACAACTGAGGTATTTATTCTTTTCGAAAAAAGATAGTAATCTAGACTTAACTATTTTTTCTAGTAATTTTGATATTATGGGTAGTAAGGAAATTGGACGGTAGTTGTTTGTTAGCTTCCTGTCACCCTTTTTGAAAATTGGAACAACTACTGCTTTCTTCAACTCTGATGGGAAGATACCTTGTTCTAAGCTAAGGTTAAAAATGTGGGTCAAAACCGGAGAAATGAAGGGGTTTAGATTTTTAAGTAATTCTGCAGACAAGTTGTCTATCCCTGCTGCTTTATTACCCTTCAGACCGTTTATAAGGTTTTGTATTTCTTCGGAGCATGTAGGGATAAAGATCATTGAATTTCTTGGTGGCAGGTGATCAGGGAAAAAGTGACTGTTATCGTTTGCCAAATTGTTAAACATTTTTCCTTCAGTTAATCTTTGGATAACATTCACAAAATCGTCATTAAACTTTTTAGCTACTTTAGCAGAATCTGTGAGAATTTCATTGGTTTCTTCATCCAATAACTTAATGTCATTGAATTTTGTTCTGGAATTGCCTAGTAACGAGTTCACAATTTTCCACTGCTTTGACGAATTTTTAGTATTTTGGTTAAACAAGTTCAAGTAGTACTCCTGTTTATTTTCACTTAATTTCATGGTTAAGGGCATTTCTAAATTGTTTATATTGATTGAGTAGTAAAATATTATTGGGGTATTTCCTGGACTTACTCAACATTTTATTTCTAGTCTTGATCTTTCTTAATAAGTCATTATTCATCCACGGTTTTAATTTCTGCAGCTTTTTCCTCTTTGGTTTAAGTGTTGCTTTAGATATTAAGTTGTTTATTAAATCCATGAACTCGGAATAAGCGTTATCCACATCATTTATTGCGTATATGCTTGACCAGTCTTCCCTTTCAACTAATTTGTTAAGCACTTTATAATTTATCTTTTCAACTTAGTCGGTTTCTTTATTAGATTCTTCAATTAGCCTATTTGATTTAATTTCCATTGAGCATTTAATTAATTTATGATCGGTTATATCCAAATCGCAGACTTCTGTTATACAATCAATTTTATCTCTATTCTTTTACTATTTTGAGTTACCCGAGTCGGTGTGTTTACAAGACTTTCGAAGCCATTGCTTGCCATTAATGTCAGGTAATCAAAGTTTTTGTTGCAATTTTATAAAATGCACACATTACAGTCCCCAATCAGAATTAAGTTTCTTTCAGTCATCGTTTCAATTACTCCTTGCAATTCCTCAACAAATGATGACACAGTGTGTGCATGGAGACGGTAGATGCCCAGCAACGTGAGCGCTCTGGCAGCGCCGAGGTCAACGACGACCCGCACCAGATCAGCTGTTGTCGCGTCGACTGTCTGGCCGCTGTGACGCAGTGCATTGTTGACATAACAAACGATTCCCCCCGCGCGGTATGTGCTGTTACAGTTGGCGTACATGTGATAGTTAGGAATACCATAAAATTTCAGTTCGTCTTGAGAAATCCAAACTTCCGAAAGAAAGAGGATATGAGGTAATTGCTCCGAATTTTGTAACTGAATAATAAACGAATCAAAGTTTTCTCGCATACTTCTAATGTTTAGATGCAATATTTTTAAGTTACTCTCGCTTTCTACGTTGTCCTGTACCATTTAAGACTCTTTTTTACACTATCTTAAACTATTAAAACCAAGAAAAACCTAAATTTTAATTATGACTGAATTAGGTTGAGGACTTAAAACTATACTTATCGGTATAATAAACTACTACCTAAAATGTTAAAATGAATGCATTCGCATTGTTTTTAGTTCATTAATCGAGAAAACCCATTGTACATAAACCCATAGCAGAAGGGATTCACACATCAATACAATGTTCCCATTTACCTCATCATTAAAATCCAATTTAAAACACAAAATTACAATATTTTAATTTTTTATTTATTTTTTTTATTTGAAAAGTACATTAAACATTTTCCTTAGGATTATATAAAAAATACAGAAAAATACGAATTAAACCTAACCAAACTATTTTTAAAATTAAACAAACAATACATGAATGTCAAATAATGCAATAAGATTTCACTTACAATTTGCTAATGTCTTCCAAGCGTCTTACTTCAACTACAGGGCTGGTGTCGGTCTTCCTCAGCAGTATTCTTCCCTCTCTCGTCCACACGTAGGCAAAGCCTTTTTCCCGCTTAGCCTGGCGTGCCGCGGACAACAGCTCTCGCCTCCGTTTGCTTAGGCTTTCATTTATGTAGATGGGACGTGTGATTGAGAAGCCCACCTTAGCCGTCGTCAGGTCCCGCACAGCCTTCTTCTTAGCCATGAATTGGTTCTTGTCAATACGCCTCACAAACTTGACTATAATTCCAGGTACTTTGTTTGGACCATTTCCTTTCCCTAGTCTGTGGCAGGCATCTATCATATATTCTTCTACTTTCATACCAATGGCATCCCCAACTTTCTGAACGACCTGAACAACATTTTTATCTTCGTTGTGAGGCAACCCGTAGATTTCTATTGCGTTACGCCTTGAATACTGCTCACTTTCGTCAAGACGTTCTTCAAGTTGTTCAATTCTAGCCACTAGCTTTTTGTTTTCGGCTCTTTCACTTGCAATTAAGTCGGAAAGTTCTTGCAGTTTTTTAGCTTGCTCTTGTATGATTTTGTTGTTCTCGTCGATCTTCTCATGGCTTTCATTCAGAGATTTTCCCAACTCAAGCTCCAGTTTCTTCCTCTCTTGTTTCGCCTCTTCGAGCATTCGGATAATGTCAGTAACTGTGACAGAACCCTCGCCCAGCGCCACTTCCAACCTAATGCTCTTGCGCCGCTCCGCCGAGCAGGGCTCGCATCGCCACGACTGGCCGACGGAGGATAGGTAGGCAATGTCGTCCTTGTTGAGTGCGACACAGTCACCATGGTGTGTGTTGTTGCAGTCACTACACACAATTTTAGTTTGGTTCTTATTGATCGACTTGGAGCATGACTTGCAGTTGACCATTTTGAGGTTATGTATGACGTAACCACTGTAGCTTAATTTATGTTGTGTTGTATAAACTTCTTTCCACTTTACTGACACTAAACGGTTACCTCCAAGTCTAGCAATAGATAAAGGCACTTTACTAGTTGTATATACTCTATTACGTTTGATTAATACTGTGAAATATCAAGAGCTCGCCCAGTGTGTCCACACTGATTGGCGTCCAGACCATGAATGATGGAAGTAATAATAAGTAATAATAATAATGGAAGTAATAATAATGGAAGTAATAACTGATTCTCACGCTATCATAGGTTTCACTGACTCTGCTATGTTTCATACAATAATAGAATTAATAAGAAGAAATAAGTAAAATATTTAATTTCAACAGATGAGGTTGTAACGCAGCTCACAGGTTTGTTGCACCACATGTGCTCACTGGACCTGTGTATAGTAGTTGCCAAAATTAATGAGACTGGAGGCAGGTAGTCCCAGCCCATCCTAATCCTTTGTTTACAAGACATCCCCTATTGTAGCACGGCTGACTGTTAGGCTCTTGAAGGCATCCCGGGTCTTGGAAAATTCTCAGAATTTTGGCCACTGTCTAAATTATAAGATAATCGAACCAATAACAGTTAATGTACAATAACAGTTTACTGATTAAATTTTGTGTGTTGATTAGACAATTAAAACAAATTTCGAATCATAGTTCTGCGATGTTTTATAACCATTTAAAAAAGGGATAAACCTCAAAAATAAGAGGAGTCACTACTGGACGCTCTCTGAGGCTTTCCCGATTAGTCATAACAGAGTTATGCGACTATCAGCCAATGAACTCACTTTGGGACGAAGGGGCTACAAACTGCAGTGTTGGCAATGTATGAATAAGCAAAAAAAAGGTAAAATAAACAGACTGTTTTATATGAAAGCTCACAATGAGAATTTCATCTTCGTTGTGGGAAATTCCATTGGCCAGTTGTAACTCCTCTTTGTCCGAAGTTTATCCCTTGTTAAAATGAAGAAGAAAGAAAAAAAGTGCTTTATTCGTCCATAAATACATATACACTTTGTAATCTTACAATTCAAAAACAACTT
This sequence comes from Neoaliturus tenellus, assembly GCA_030545055.2. Lineage (NCBI taxonomy): Eukaryota > Metazoa > Arthropoda > Insecta > Hemiptera > Cicadellidae > Neoaliturus > Neoaliturus tenellus. The sequence goes on from CM061531.1 coordinate 101,777,925, forward strand.
TAGAGTTCGATTAGCACATAAAGCCATAGTCACTAGGACTGTCGGCTTGGTTGACACACTTAACTAGAAATTTATTAAATTCAAGAACAAAATCATTAAAAATTAACTACCAACGGCAACACCTTTTAAACTTAAAAAAAATGTTTAATGTAAAAATGTTTTAACCCTTGTCAAAATGGTTATTAAACATCGCAGAAACACAATTAATTCAAATTTGGTTTTAATCGTTTAATTAACATGCAAAATTTAATCTGTAAATTGTTATAGAACGTACATTGGTTCAATCATTGTATAGTTTAGGCAGTGGCCAAAATTCTGAGAATCCCTCAAGACCCTTCCTGGTTAGGCTCAGGGCGGCCTTCCTGAGCCTAACCGGCCGGCCGCGCTACAATAGGGGATGTTTTGTAAACAAAGGATTAGGACGGGCCGGGACTACCTGCCTCCAGTCTCTTTGATTTTTGTAACTAGACCTACTATAAGTGTGCTCGGATTGTCACTATGAAATAACATGTTGAAAAGTAATAAAATGATAAAACTACTAAAACAACGTAACCATAGAATAAATGACTGGTTCAAATTTATTATTTAAAACACCTAGGAAATGTAAGATCTTTATTTACAGTGATGGTCACACAGCTATGGAAAGACAATTCAACCCTAGTCTGTCGGAAATTAAGCAAAGGCCAAAAATGATATTTTACAATAGGCCTATACAATTAAATAAAACTTTTGGTCATTTTATCTGAAAACTGGAATGCTGTAACACTTCAGTCACAGTAAAATCCACCGACTAACAAAACTAAAACCACACTCCATATGCAGATTCTCAACTAAACGTATAAGGCTCCTGTTACACTACAGTGGCAGCCACGTTGCTGATCACCTTCGTGGATGCTTCATGATGTTTTCAGTTGTAAATATGTCATCGAACAGTGAGTATATGTTTTTGCTAGCTCTCCTGCTTAAGAAAAAAAGAAGAAGGAAAAGAACAGTGCACGTTCATCCTATTCTGTGTGTGCCTAGAAGGAGAGAAGTTTCTTTGAACTATACTTTGTTCGACAAACTGTGCAATTATGAGCAACAGTTTTTAACTATTTTAGAATGTCAAAAACATCATTTTTTGAATTACTTGATTACGAAGAACTTTACAATAAGTAATTACAGGTCACTAATTACCAATCACTTTCACTGATAAACCACCGTCTGTCCACTGATGAGTCGCACTGATGTTTTGGTCAAAACACATGATACCCAACTATCGAGCGCATGCGCATCGACCTTCGTGACTAGCCACGTCGCCTTCCACCGTAGTGTAACAGGCTCCCATATAACCAAATGTTAAACAGTGCACTTTGACAGCGCAGAGCAGCCACAGCCCGGGTGGCCAGCAACCGTATAGTTGAGAACAGCCACCGTGTCCGTGGCTGATTTTGTGACCTGAATGGCTGTTTTTCGACCACGTCGCTAGCCACCGTAGTGTAACAGGGTTCCATTTGATTCAATGGAAACACCTGCACTTGTAGCTGGCAACGTCGCCAGCGACGTGGCCGGCCACTGTAGTGTAACAGGGGCCTAAAACTACAGAGATCAAGAATGAGGGCCTGCGAATTTCCATTAGGTCCTGATTTCTTATCAAAGCCTGGTAGTGCTTCCACAGGGTGTCTACTGATACTGGAAATACTTGAAATACTGGAATTATACTGGAATTTTATTTCCATACTGGAAATACTGGAATTATACTGGAATTTTAAAATAGATACTGGAATTTTAAAATTTTATTAAAATGCGTATTTTTTAAATGCATAATATATATATTTTGTCATTTGATCTCTACATAATAATGTAAAAATATTTTACATTTTTGCTGTTTAAATATGTTTGCAAACCAAAATCAGAAAACTTGTAGTTTTCTTCAAATAGTTAATCAAGTAATGCAAACATCTGTGTAATGATGGAGCCTAGAAAATGTTTGATTTTATACTAAAAATTTATTTTTCTTTCTTAAATTTTTTATCATATTCTTCTTTTATTTTACTTTTAAGTATTAACCCATTTCATTATTTTTTGTAGTTAAATGTTCTTTATGATTATTTTTCATATTATATAAACATAAAACAAAGTGGGAGGAACAGAGGGCTATAGTGCGTTAAAGGAATTCACAAAATACACCCCGTCGCAGCAGACCTGCGTACTCAGCGAATTTCCTAATTAGTAATATTAATTTTGACCGGATAAACCTGTAAACCAAATCTCATCACATGTTCATAAATAGGGAAATAAATGTCTAGGCTCCTTATGATAAATAGAAAAGAGTATGCAGGTATGCTGCCATGGGGAACACCAAAAATTGGTTTTTAGCATGAAAACAATTTATTTCATCAATATCTGCCCATTGCTAAAGGATTTTGCCTATTCTCCATATGATTAACATAGGAAAAGAGTATGCAGGTTTGCTGCCATGATAAGCATAAAAACCAAGATTTTTTTTACCATAAATGGATGAATCTCAACCAAATGATGCTAAATACCAAGTTTCAGCCAAAAATATTGGTTAATAAGTGAAATATTAACACATCCTTATTCTCCATAAGATTAACATTGGAGCTTCAAAATACAATGTACTGTCTTTAGACTTTTTAATATCTCGGTAACCAATGGAGATAGAACAAAGCTTCAAAATACTAAATTGTGTGTTTTTTTGAGCTAAATCCAATGGTTAAAACAAAAATTGAAAATTTTTTAAAATTACATATGAAAAATGCAAAAAACCCATTTTTGGGGTACAAAACCCCCCAAAACTACCCCTTCCGGTAGGTCGATATATGTCTGGTTTACGAACTCATCCGAATAAACGTAGGATTACACATCTCTACCAAATTTGGTGTCGATCGGACCTTTTTTACGAGAGTTATCGTGCCTAGGGACACATACATATATATATAAATATATACATATATATATATAAATATAAATATATAAATATATATAAATTTTAATGACTATTATTTTTGGTCTCTGGCACTTTAAAACGAAAAAGTAACATGGTCCCGGGCTTAGGTCTTACCATGAGACCTACGGTAATAGCTTATTCCCTATGGGAAATTCGCTAAAATTGAAAAAAATATACAAATGTTATTGTTGGAAAGTACTTATTAATCATAATCATAAGGGGTTTATCTCTTTACAAAAATCTATTTCAATATTGATTATATGAATAAATTGTCATTATTGTTATTCCATGTTTGAATTAATAGTTCGCGAGTGATACTGGAATTTTTGAAAAAAATATACTGGAAATACTGGAAATATACTGGAATTCTAAAATGAGATATCAGTAGACACCCTGTTCCACCACCTGATTGCTTTAGTTATCATCAACAGCTCGTCGCTTCCTGACAAAGTGACGTATCTCAAAAATATCGAATTTTGAGATACCCCGGCTAAGTTTCATTTTTGTTCCTCTACAATTCCCACTAACAGACATCTCTATCTGCACTACAAACAAAGATATTCACATTTTTACTTTTGACGTATCTCAAATCTAAGAAATTGTATTTCTGACAAAGTGGCGTATCTCAAGATACAACAGTTTGTATGGTTTTCAAAATTAGTTACCCATTTTGAAGTTTATCTGACAAAGTGCCGTAACTCAGTTACGACAGTTTGTGAGACTTCACTAATAATAACTTATTATAGCATTATTAGTATAATGAATGGCGTATCTCACCATAACAAGCCTGATCCTACACTCTTGTGTGCAGTTTTCGAATTGCAACAAGGCATTTATTTTCCACTAAGAGAGCTCATTATTTTATAAGCGCTGCCTCACAGTGTACTTACTTGAAGTCTTAATCCTTGATCGACAAAATCGGATAGATTGCGTCAAACTTTTTACATATTACACATTTAACATATATTTACAAAACAAACTAAAACTTAATTCTTTGTGGCGGACGTGACTTTTTATTGTTTATGGTTAACCAAAAAGCAGCACCTCACTCAGTTCACTAAGTTCTTATAGTGGCCTCTTTAGGAGACGTTTGCGCAGCACAGTCTTAAATTTTGTGGAGCTTAAATTAGTGTGTCTAACTCACACACACTATCCAGCAGGGTGTTGAAGATTTTTATTAGCCGATCGAGGATAGCTCTTAAGTGTGTGGCTGAGTCGACACCGTGGCACATCCAGGTCGCGTCCTCTTCGGGTCTCGTAGTTATGTCGCTCATTCCTCCTCCCGAAGTCAGTCAAGTTGTCTTTGAGCAGAGTTAGGATGTTGAGAACATACTGACTATAAATAGTCAGTATGCCAAGCTCCTGGAAGATAGGCCGGCAATGTGTGTTATGCCCTGCAGATGAAATTATACTTATGGCCTTTTTTTGGAGGAGCAACACATCGTGAACCGCAGGTGCGTGTCCCCATAGCACAAGGCCATAGATAATATGACTATGGAAAAGTGAATGGTACACACTTAGCATATAGTAAGATACGTTGGCTACAAGTTTCTTTTTTGTTCCTCTACAATTCCCACTAACAGACATCTCTATCTGCACTATAAACAAAGATATTCACATTTTTACTTGTGACTTATCTCAAATCTAAGAAAGTCTAAGAACAACTTCACAGACTGTAGTGTTGGTAACGAAGAAGTATTTAATGCCACCCTATTTTATTTTAAGGAAAAGTATTTCAATTGTTAAAGGAAACACATTCTCATTAAACATTTTTGTTTAAGTTTTTATTATTCTATGTTATTGTGTTTTTTTTACATTAAAAAACTTTTATTCTTTTTTGGTTATACCAGAGATTTTTTTTAAACAAACTAATTTTATTTAACTTATTAAAGAAGATCATTTATTAAAAAGTAATTGTAGGGTTAATTTGTATTTCAAAACATAATTACTAAATGATCCTCATAAAACAAATCTTGTGTTATATTTTTGGTCAAAAATGTTCTTATCAGGGTGATTCAAAAAGAATGATCCGATTTTAACTTTTGATATTATTGCTAGTACCGCTTTACCGTCACTGAAACTGCAGTATCTACAACAAGGGTGGTCTAGAGTTTTAGAAAATCGCCACTAGATATCTAATTAAGCGCTAACTGTGGGTGTGGTGTCAGTCGTAAACTTTGGTCAAAACCCAAGGTTTAAGGGCCCTACTTTTTTTAGGAAAACACAGTGAACTGTGCATCTTACCTAGAAATGCTACGACATAGGCTATTTCCAAAATTTCACCTGACATAACACCGTGCGACTTTTTCCTGTGGGGATACGTAAAAGAACGCGTGTTAATGTTCCTTCCTTACCTCGTGACATCGAGGAGCTTAAAACCAGGATATCAGATGCAGTAGCTACAGAAGATAACTAGTGGACATCAGTTTGGGATGAGTTCGGTTATCGTCTAAATGTCGTCAGAGCCTCCAATGGATTGCACATAGAACATTTGAAGTATATCATCATAAACTTGATGTTTTTGTGAGTACTTTGGTGTAAAATTTGTTTGTGTGCACCAGTTTTTGAAACAAATATAGTTTTCCGAAATCAGGTAATTCTTTTTGAATCACCCTGTATTATTGGCCCGAAGATGACTAGTTAATGTCTAAAACCGTTTAGAACCATCGGATGTTACATTTGATAGCTAATAAATTTATTTTTCATGTCTCATAACAAAAAGCATTACTTAAAAAAGACGTATCTCACTCAAATAAAAACTTCATGTTTACACAAACTGACGTATCTCACTTTTTTTAAACAAATAAAAATATTTTTTTAACTCCATAAAATTTTTACTAAAATAATACACCAGAATAATAGTTGTTTTGTTAGGTATCGAACTTCAAAATATCATTTCCCTGCATTAAAAACACTTTCCTTCATGGACCGAAATTTAGACCCCTTTTTCTTGTTTTGGCTCTCCTGAAAAATTGACAAAACTAAGGTGACGAGCTGGTTGAATGCAAAAAGGACAAACTTCCTTATAAAAAGATCACTTTGAAACACCTGTTTTTCGGTGAATGCTCGGAAGAACATGAGCTGTCATCTGGCCGTGGTCAACAGGTGTTCGAGGTTATGTTATGCTGTGCTGTTTACATCAACTTAGCTTGCAATGGACTTGTTTATGTGGTTTTACAAGGTATAATAATGCAGATAAGCAAGGATCTCGGGATGTACATAAAATAAGTCTTTACCCTGGGCTGTACATATAATCCATCCTGGCGATGGTAACATTTAGGCTCATTAGGCCTCGTCAGGCCTATCACCTCCGTCTAGGAGATAAAGATTTCTAGTGGCCAGACATAATAGTAAGTTCTTGAATTTAAATTGTTCATTATGCTGATGATCATGATTGTTTGGGTAAACAAATTGAGGGAATAAAACAATTATGTAATGTTTTCAATTTTACTTTCTCCCCCTATACCATATTATAGAGAAAGTATTATTTTCGTCAAAATTTTCGAATTTGAGTTGTTGGTGGATTTATCCATTTTGGTGCCCCCTGAGTCCAAAAAAGTGGTTTCAGAGTGTTGTCTGTCTGTGTGCGTGTGTCTGTGTGTCTGGATGTAAACAGAGCTAGAGAATGCCCCAACAGTCTGATTTTGGTGAAATTTGGTATGTAGGTCCAAACCCACGATAATTCCATGCGTTTTTTTCCCTTTTTTAAAATTTTTTTATTTTAAGGGTAGTTTACCCCCCAAAACCCTTAAAAAACGTGAAAAATCCAAATTTCTCTAAAACGGCTCTAACGATTTTGATTAAAATTTTGGGGTTTATCAAGATTAAAATGTTGAATAAAATGACACCACTCGCATCTCCGAGAAAATGTGCGGTTAAAAGTTATACAATAAAAAGTGTTTTAAAAAATCAATGTTTTGGATTTTCAAAATAGCTGTTAACTTGAAATAAAATTTACCCATCACCATTAAATCAAGCTCTAAAAACTAAATAATCCAGTATTTTAAATTATTGCTCTACGTTAAGTGGTTGCGGAGAAAATTCAATTTTTCGTCTAGCGGTAAACACAGTACGTTGTTAAAAGTCACAGACACGCATAGGGTCAAACGAGCGCTGCTCATCCGCTGCTCTTGATCCGACTGAGTCATCAAGACATTAATGTTTGAAGCTTTTAACACCTTTTTTATATTGTTGGGAGAAAGCATGTGTCAGTTAACTGATACCGTTTATTTAATTTATTATAAAAACAAAAAAGAGTAGTCTACAATATTAAAATCAGCTGATAACTGAAGAAGTGAAACCCATGAGTGTGGTTTAGCAAATTGATACCAGAGTGCAGCATCTGTTGTTGTGTATTATAAATTTTGAAAGGTGTGTGAGCGAAGCGAACAAGCTTGTCGTAGGCCTAGTGAGCGGAGCTAATGAGCTTGTCATGAAAAAAAAAACAAGGCTTGTCAGACTCTTCATTTCAGGATAACCTTATGTGATTAATATTATTACTGCAAAAGAATTGTATAAGTTTACCAAGCAAATGCTCGGCCCCCAAGGTGCTCAATAATAAACATTATAAAACAGTTATACTATTTAAAGTCTTCTGAAGTCTCTTTGGTAGTAGAGGTAGTTAATAGTTAGGAAGACCACAAATAAAAGCAAAAGGAGCCCAATTTTTACTGTCTACCAGCTAAAAGTTTAGTCAAAACACCCTGATGACAGAATCTTCACTTATTAATTGAGGTTTGGCAAGTGTCATGGCAGAGGAAGAATGAGTATGGTTCTTTAAAATGTTCTTATTACCTACTATTAAGGTCGGGTCAACTATCAAAAAATGATTCCGACTTTGGTAAGAGTCCAAGGAGGAATTCCAGTCGGTATGGATGGAAAAGTTTGTGTCCATCAACTGGGAGACTGTCCACAGTGGTGGTTTATCGGACCTTAATTGGCCTTGGGCACGTAATCATGGATGAGCAACTGCGGAGTGGATAAGATCTTGAGATATTTCCTAGCCAGTGCATCCCTTAATCTTAATTCAGGTGGAGTGATATTACATAGGACCGGGGTCCAGGGTAGAATCTGCCATGAGTCTATTTAGCTGAACGTCAAACCAGTGGCGGCTCGCCCATAAGGACTCCCGGACGCCGCCCCCCCAAAGAATTTATTAAAAAACCAAAATAAATAAATTAACAAAAATATTATTATAAGAATATTTAACAGAATGACAATTGTATAGGTCATAAGTTGAAGATAGAAACAAATCGTACTGAAATAGATGAAAATCGACGACAATTGTGGCTCTAATTCTATAGCGGCCGGCTCGGGCCGGAGCGACGGCCGCCGGATGCCGGCGATGGACGCCGGAGGCCGGCGACGGACGCCGGCCACGGCGTCCTAGCGCTCTTGTAAAATCAAATGGAGACGCGCATATGCGCACCTCACTCACACAGGCACACACAACGGCTGCTTAATGCAACGCTCTGGCCGGCGCCCTAGGCTGCGCGCGCCACTGCTCCAGCCACTGCTACCAACCGAGCAGTGCCAAAAATGTGACTGTAAGTTCCCTCGCGTTTCAGTCGTCCGTCTGGGTTCTTTTGAGCATAATGTTGTACGTGTTGGTGTATGTTGTGTTGAAATAGTGAATTATATAATTTGTGAGGAAATGTAAATGGATGATAGTGAAATGGGTGACGTTGGAGATGAGCAACATTTACACCAGGTAAATTGTATAGTAGGTAGTAGAATGGGGGAAAAACATTGAATATTAGAAGTATTTTGAAGAACCCGAGGATTCCAAGGCCCAATTTAGTTTTAATCAAATGCAAAATTGAACAAAGAGAAAAAATAGTTTTAATCAAAAGTGTTTTAGAAATTTATACAATTAGGCCAATTGGCTCTGTGGCTGTAAAATTACAAACTCGTTTTTCTGTAACACTTGCTTGATTATAGAGATTCAGGATCTTGACTTAACTGTTGGTGGTATTTCAGAGATTAAACATTTGAACTAAAAAGTTAAGAAATATAAAACGAGTGACAAACACAGCAATGAGTGTATAGAATTTGGTTAAGTATTTGGAATGATTGACATTAGATTTGCGACATTAAATAAAACTATAGGCCTACAAAATGTCTTGAGAAATGCAGATTTTTTATTTATATTTATTACTTTCTCCCCCTATACCATAGTATATGGAGAAAGTATTGTTTTCGTAAAACACTTCGCATTAGTTTGATGATGTATATATCCATTTTGGAGCCCCCTTTCCCCCTATAAATGTATATATTGAGAAAGTATTGGTTTCGTCAAAATTTTAAAATTTGAGTTGTTGGTAAATTTATCCGTTTTGGTGCCCTCTGAGTCCAAAAAAGTGGTTTTCGCGTGATGTCTGTGTGTGTGTGTGTCAGGATGTAAACAGAGCTAGAGGATGCCCTAATGGTCCGATTTCGGTGAAATTTGGTATGTAGGTCCAAACGCACGATAATTCCAGGCGTTTTTTTCATTTTTTAGAATTTTTGATTTTTAAGGGTATTTTACCCCCAAAAACCCTCAAAAATCGTGAAAAATCCAAATTTCTCAAAAACGGCTCTAACGATTTTGATTAAAATTTTGTGGTTTATTAAGCTTAAAATGGTGAATAAAATGTCACCACCCGCATCTCCGAGAAAATGCTCGTTCAAAAGTTATGGCGTAATAAGTGTTTCAAAAATCAATTTTTTGGGATTTTCAAAATAGTTGTTATTTTTAAATAAATTTTACTTATCACCATTAAATCAAGCTCAAAAAACTAAATAATCCAGTATTTAAAATTATTGCTCTATGTCAAGTGGTTGCGGAGAAACTTCAATTTTTCGTTTACCGGTAAACGCAGTACGTTGTTAAAAGTCACAGACGCGCGTAGGGTCAAACTCGCGCTGCTCAGCTGGTAGCTATCCGACTGAGTCATCAAGACATTTATGTTTGAAGCTTTTAACAGCTTTTTTATATTGTTGGGAGAAAGTATGTGTCAGTTAACTGATACCGTTTATTTATTTAGTTTTGGTCTGGATTTCGTTTAGCAAAATCATTGACTATGTATTCATAGACAATTGCAAAATAATCCCAAAATGTGATGTGTCCTTTAAAGTCAATAAAACAATTGATTGTGTTAAGGCTTTCAGGTACGATAAAGAATTTAAATCTGAAGTACAAAAAATAAGAAACTCCCCTGAACTGGATTAGTCCAGTGTGTGAACAATAGCGTAACTGAACCCAGACGTAAACATGGTTTGAAGACCGGAAATATATTGTCGCAAAGGAATGTGACATCTTAACTTCCGGGGTACGTAGCGGACCGCTTTCAATTCTTAGAACACACCTGTCCGCGGCAAAACTATTTCAGTCTGATTTGTTTCCTCAATTCAAAAACAAATGTCACAAAAAAGAAGTAGGCCCATGCATTTAAACGTATTCATATCAATGAATAAAATTGACAGAAAACCAATGCTTGTTTTAGGTCTAATTGACCTAAAAATGTCATCTCTGTTGTACATAACTGATAACTGCAGGGTGATAACTTTTCGTCAGCAATTGTGATACAGGTATTAAGATTTTTAGGCTATATTGCAATTTAATTCACCTTTGTGATCGAATTATACCTGTTTGATGGAGTAAATATTATTTATGACACAAGAGATAACCGTTTTTCCTGAAGAAGAGACATTAGTTATCTTCACTTTCGTAAATAAAATAATGATAAGAGCCCCTCCACCGTCGCTAACCACCAGCCGCCACTGCGTCAAACTCTCAAACATGCACACTATTTAATCACATGGGAGCGCAGTACTCAGCAGTTGAGTTAACCGAAGGACAAACCAGTAGTTTGCAGAATTTGTGCGTTAGCTCCCCATGTGGAGCCGGCAAGGTAAAAAATAAAAGTTACACTATCCCACAGAAAAGAATTTATATGTTTTAAGTCAAAAACCAAACAGGGAGATTGTAAATATGAGTTACCTCAGAGAGGGAAATGAGGTTTACGATACCAATTTGAAGAGTTACGGGATGATTGTTGGTCAGGGTCTTAAAGATCAGATTTACCATGTAAAATCAATCGAAAGTCAGCTATGAAGAAATATAAGACTGCTGCAGCCTACATATCTAACCTATAGAGTTGATTTCTTTTCTCTCTGGATGCCTTATCTTGCTATAAGCCATATAAATATGTTGTGTTTTGTAGGTTCAGTTCCTCCGCCGTCCAGCCTTCTGCTGCCCACAGCCCCCAGTCAGCTGTCCACCCCCACGATAGCGTCATCCGCTACCACCGCCTCTGTCCCGGTAAGATCCTATCAAATCAAAAAATTACTTTATTTCTATGAACTTGCAAGCATAGGTTGTGTCATTGCTTGACTTTGGCTTTGGTTCAACCCTATACAATGAAATAACCTCCTTGAAATCATAAGTTTAATAAGTTGCTAACATAATGAAATTCAGTACAACCCTGGCTTCGTCCACTGAGTCGTTTTGGGCTTACTGAAACCATTGAAATCCTGCATTGAAGGGTTGGTTGATTAACAATAAAGTCTCCACTGTCACAATGTCCATGGAAATGGTTTTCATACTTAAAGTAATCACACTAACATTAATATTGCATTTATGTATATATCATGTAGGTACCATATCATGTTCATAACAAAGTTGCTATTTTTTTCTTCCAGATGCTTACAGGATCGAATTTAATTTTTGTCATTGTTTAAAATTATTAGTGATTTAAAATTGTGCAAGCACCTCTTTTCGCATTTGTGTACCTCTTTTTCATTTATTTAATTTCACTCTTAAATTACTTAGGTGGGAAGTACGTGGAGCAACATCAACAACCTAAACATCAACATAGACAACCTGAGTTTGGGGAGTCGCAAATCTGGGGGAGGAAACGCACCTTCCATGAACCAGCTGGCTGGAACACCCACCTCTCCCCTGCGCACCCCCTTCCCCGGCACTGGTGAGTGATCATGATATGCACCTTCATGTCCACATTCCTGAAACAGGGAAGTCAATTTCAATTCAATATTCAATTCAAAACAGATTTATTTAACAAATGCAGGGAGCCCAGTCGTCCTACTTTTCCTACTAAAAAGTAGGAAAGTAGGAATTGTCCTACTTTTAGACAATTTGTCCTACTTTCCTACTTTTTGGCTCCTCTTTATTATTTTTTTTCAATTTTTTCGAGCCAGTCCATAACATTATCATAATTTTCTTCTTGAGACATTTTTAAAAGACATTTTGTTAATTAAAGAGATTTCTTTAAATAACTAACCCACAAATATTAACATTAAATTTATTGTGCTTTTCACCTTTCAATATTTATAAAGGTTTTTTATTTCCACATAAATTGTATTTACAATCTGTTTACATGAAACAACAAAATACATCAAATTTAATTTAAGCACCTTCTTCGTCAGTTGAATTTGTTCATTCAATAGCAAAAACTAATTGGTTGATTTAAAGTATTTTCTTCAATTTTTAAATCTATTTACAATATAAGTTAGTACCAGAGCACGATTTCTAAAAAAAGAGGTAAGGGAACTGTAAAGGAACTGGCTCACCACGGGCCCTCCCCCGGAAGATTTTTTACAATTACTCTTAAGTTGCACCGCTTTTAACGTACCTGAGAATATTTTTGCAGCTTTTTTTATGACACTCAAAATACATTTATAAAGATTTAATAAAAATCATTAAGCTTTGGGAGCAGGCATGTTTCATACTGACAAACTTAAAAATGTAAAATCTAGATAAGGCCTAATTTTTCTGCAAGTTTAAAAATATCTGGGTTAAGAAGAACATCATATTGTATTTAAAACTTTTTATTGAACATCCAATATTATTTGGAAGAAAACTAAATTAAAGGACTGGGATGAAACTAAAAATATTATTAATGTTAATAATTTAACAAACTATACTTGACTTCTAGGTCTATACTTGACTTTGGCTTTCCCTTAGTTTCTTAAATAATTATTTTATTTTTTTAAATTTTTTGAATTAAAAAAAAAAAAGGTACGGGAACGCCGTTTTGTTGCGTTCCCTTTGAAATCACTGGTTAGTACTATACATAAATGTCAATGTAATATTTGATCATAAGTAGTGCTTGACTAATATTATTCTTGAGGAAATACAAGCTAGTTACTTTCTGTGTGTTAGTAACTTAACATTCTAAATTGAGTCTGCCGTACCTCCACCATCTTGATTTTTAGTCCCATAAGAACAATGTTAATTATAGGTGTCTCGATAATCTTGCATCGAATTCGCATGAAACTTGAATATGTTCACAATAATGGTATTGCGGTTTATGTGACGTTTTAGTTTTTTTTAATACACCTCCTAAAAATGGTTTAACATGGTTTTAAAATGGTGATAATATACATTATGTTTTCTTCTTTATTCGAGTGGATGATTTTTTTAATTAATTTTCAATCACGTCAAATGAAAGACATTGTGGTAAGATTTAAAATGACATCAAGTTTGTAATTTTTAGACGAAAAACAAACTCCAGTTATGTTACAAATTTAACATTGTTCTTATGGGACAAAATGCCGAAGTGGCGTAGGTACTGCAGACTCTTAAGTGTAAAAATAACAACACAGTTAGTTTTATTGTGTTTTTCCACTTAGAGATAACTTAAGTGTATTGTCTTTTTTTACTTACTAGAGAGCGCCCCCTGATCGAAATTCGATCAAAATTTCAGTTGATCTGGACCCAAGAAGTTTTAAAACATTAACTGAAACATCTGTTCTTCCTGTTTTTCCAGCAGTTGTTTTACAACAGCTGTCTAATGATTCCATCAATTATCCTGCCTACATAAGATTAACATTGGAATTTTGAAAGCCTGTAGGGCGTAGCCCTGGAGTCCGATGTGAATTAGAATGCGATTCTGCTCATCTACAGGATTATACCTTTCTAAAGATATGCGCGGATTTCTCCTACGATGCACACAAGCTGAGAAAAAAGGAGGAAACGAAACATGCTTGCCTATTAATATATAGATGAGGATTAGAGTTTTTTGTTGCTAATTTATTATCACTAATATTATAGGTTTTTTTTAATTTAAGTTAGTAGTCGTCTTTGATAAGATGTAACACAAAGATTATTGTTATTTATTAATCATTAAATAAATGCTATAAAGAATAATGAGGCCATATCCCATGCAGGGCTTCAGCTGATTTGTTGCTTAGTAATTCTGAGGGCAGCATTAAAACAAATTTGATGCTAAATTAGAAGAATGTTTTATTTGATTTCTGCTTTGAACAATCTGTTTGGCTTTTTTTCTGAATATCCTGCTTTTCAAAGTTTTGTACCCATGATGTCGTAAAGTACATTATGTGAAGAGAGTTGGGAATGTTATTGAAAGTGAATTGTGTACTAATTCCATAGACTAGGTAATAGTCCCAAAAAGAGAACTAATCAGGACATAAGTTTACATTTAACTTTGAGAGACTTGGAACAAGTTACATTTTTAGTACAGTCTTGATAAATTTTAATTCTATGTTGTCACAAAATCTTTCTAATCAATCAATTCAATCTGAACAGGATTAAAAATCTGGAAAATATAACAAGTTGGTCCACTTTAGTAATAAATATAAAAGTGACATGTATGCATTTATTTTCTTTAAATGTTGAGTTAGTTAAAAATTACTAATACTCAGTTAAGTTTGTTATTGAACTTGAAACGTTGCCCAACATGAGTTTTTATGTAAGTTTATAATCAGCTAAAGCCTTATCCGGCCTAATTGGTTGGAGATTTTTATTAAAATAATAAAATTATTTAAACAGCTAAATTTTTTGATATTTTTTTTTAATATTTCATATCTTATACATGTCATACCTATTTAATTTGTAAAAATAAAACATTAGTTACCTACTAAGTTTGATAAAATTTTTATTATCATTTTCCTGTTGCAGCTCATTTTTATGGCGCTATTCGTGTTATATTTACCCTAAGTTATAGACGTAATTTCGAGTAAAAATGTCCTCCTTTTGTCCTACTTTTTGGCCAAAAAGTCTTACTTTTCCTACTTTTTATCGGTCGAAAACCGCTGGGCTCCCTGCAAATGTTTAAAAAAACAATTTTACAAGAGTGAATATTACACCAGATTACAACTAAAAACTATATATATATATATATATATATATATATATATATATATATATATATATATATATATATATATATATAACATTTAGTAGTAAACATAACATTGCTAAAACTATTGTGAAATAAAGTTATTCATCCCTTAAGCTTATGCTCGTGTGGGATGAACTTATCAAAATTTAATATAAAAAACACTACAACGTTAGGTTTTAGGAGACTTTTTTATGCCCTAGTTCGCTTTACTAATTAAGTTTTAATTCTTTACTTCAAACTCTGTCTGAGATAAAATTACTTGAGAAAGAGAAAATACTAACTTACAGACAGAGAACCTTGCGCTATAAAAGCTCATTTACACCATAAAATATGTTTGTATTGATGCAACTAACAATTAATTATACGTATTAGTAAAAGGAGAGATGTATTTAGATTGTATTTGTTTATAAGACAAACAACAAATTTTCATTTCATTGCATCAATAACTGGGTGATCCAAAAGTTAGTTTACCGAAGAATACTGCATATACATATTGAATTAGAAGAATGTACTTACTGAAAAATACTGAATTACTTGGTAAACTGACTTTTAGATTACCAGATACTACTTAGTGGCTGCTACCCAGTGTTAGGCAGGGCGCGCACTACTTCGGAATCGGCTTGGCTCGGCTGGAATCGGCCCAGTGAGTAAATTTGATTTGCGTGTAACATAATGGAGACGCGCGCTCTGCATCGGAACGGCATGGCACGGATCGGCATTTGCCGGCGGCATTTTGACGATTCGCTCTTGAGGCGATTTTGGTTGGAATTGCCGAAGCGTTCCGGAGGGTGGGGATGGAGAGGGGCAGCGGGGGGTCTGCCCCGCCCCTCCATATGCATACCTGCCCACGAGAACAGGGTAGTATACAGAGTGTAAGTCGATGGATTTACTTCGTACACTTAGTCAAGACTTAGTGTCAACATTTCTTTATTCCAAAATAAAAGCTGTTAAGAATGTATACTTTGATATACAGAGAGTAGGCCTTATTTTCTTATTAAAGTATTGAAAATTGTGTTGTTCAACAAAACAGTGTGATCTGGATGTTGTATGTGTGAGTAGGCCAAACCAAACTGCATTGATTCAGAGACAGATGAATAAGATTAATATGAGCAAGCTACTTTAAAATCTTTTATTTTATACCTAGATATTTCTAATGTTTTATCAGGTATCACACCAACTTTAATCAATTACAATCACCTTAATAACGTATCATTTTATAGTAAACTTTTGAATAAAATAAAAAATTATTCTAACAGAAAATCTTTCATAGAAAATTTATAGTTTTAATTTCTTATTTCTTATCTTTAGGTAAGCAGTCAACATAACTTATATTTATTCCCTATAGGAATAGGCCTTATTGAAAATCGTGTTGTTCAATAATACAGTATTATCTGGGTGTTATATGTGTGAGTAGACTAAACAAAAATGCACTGATTCAGAGATAGGTGAATAAAATGAGTAGGAGCAGGCAAAAAGTGGGGGCGCGTTCGTGCTCTACGATCCGGAGACTCCGATGTAGTGCGCGGGTTAATGCCGATTCCGACCGAGTCGATTCCAAAGTAGTGTGCTCCCTGGATTAATGTAAGTGTTTACCTTTTTCACTGCCTCTATTTTTATACCAAACTTGTTTAGATGCAACACTTGTCAAGATACAATTGGCTGCATGGAGCACAGAAGATAGAATTTTTACTGATTGTTATACAAGATAGTTTCAATTTTTACTTTTAAAAGCTTATGTGGGTTTCCCCACTTACTACTTAAATTTTTTAATGTTTATTAAATATAATTATTTATGCAATTTTGGGACTTTTACTGGAAATAAACACTGTTAATTTAGTTGAGAGCCTCATTTGGTTGCTGTTTTTTTTTAAACACATTATACTTTTAATTTTCATTAATTAAATAAAGGGTGAGAGAGGATGAGAGAGAGCGAGAGAGGACAGAATAAAGAAAAAATCTAAAGGAGGTGTGGGCAAGGGAAAGTTAGTTGTTAATGTCGGCTTATTGGTTTACACTTAAAAATATTATAGTTAATTTTAACTAATGGTTTAAGTGTAGAACTATATATTTATGTATCATATTTGATCAAAACAATAGTATAGCAATAAAAAATACTTAGGTTTTTCACCAATCATAACAACTGGTGACTATGTGACGTTGACACAGAGAGAACGCGGCTGCCCATCGGTCTCACCAAATTAATGATCGATGGTGTTGGAAAGATTGGCCGCGTCAGAAAGCTTCGTAAAAGATTAATTGGATGAACAGATCAAAGAGGAGTGAAATCCTCATAAATGAGTGTTGGTGCCTCAATGTATTGATGAAACCCGATTTCCTTGGTGAAAGAAAAGTTTTTATTGAAGATTCAAATTCAATCAACTATACTCGTAACTATACATAAAATTTAGCCTCTCAAACTTTCAGAGTACATTTGTAGCATAATTTGTAGATGCCTTTTAGTTGTTGAAGTGATTCTGTGCACTAATAAACTAATGAGTCGTGATTGAATCCCTACAATCATAGTCTTTTAGCGAATTTCAATATAGAGAATACGCTATGTTGGTAGCAGTCACGGTAAGACCTAAGCTCGGGACCATGATAGTTTTTCGTTTCGAGGTCCCTGGAAGCAAAAAACACCGTTGGTTCAAACTCATACATTCTAATGTTTGAAAGAACTTGGATTTTGATGAAATTTGGTATGGAGGTGTAGGACAGCAACTTCAGGTTAAGTTTGAAAACCAGGGTGATCGAATCATGGGAATGGGGTTTCAAAATGGTAAATAAGGTGTTTATGGCATTTTTAAACAAAACTTTTAAAATTTAACGATTTAAACATAAATTATTTTAAAAATCTAATAAAATAAATAATTAATTATTTTGAATTTTTAACTTAATTTAAATGGTTACGGAGAAAATAAAAAATATGTTTAGTTTGTTATTCTTATAGGAAAAAAACTTTTTATCTCGTTTATTTAATAACATATCCTGATAAAATGTTGTATATATACCTTCACAAGGTAAGGATTAACTTACATTTGCTTTCAAAACCCATCTGGCGGCAAACCTACATACTTCTTAAAAGAGTATGTAAAAATATTGTATATTAAAAAAAATATATATCATATTGTGATACAATTTGGTGTGTACCTTTAGTGGGTAGTAATTAACCTACATTTGCTAATAAAACTTGAAATGCAGCGAGGCTACACAAAACCCCATGTAATATTAATGGTTAAAATTAAGAAATCAAAAAATTTACTGTGAATTTGCTTAGTACGCAGGTCTGCTGCGACGGGGGTATTTTTGGGTGCTTGAGTTGTTTGTTTTTAACTGACAACTATTTGTCAGGCACAGAGGAAGGATTTGAAATATTTTCCTACCCATTACTGATACTACTCAAAATGTAATTTTGTTATTTTACAAAATGTAAAAAATACCCCCCGTCGCAGCAGACCTGCGTACTCAGCGAATTTCCAAATTAGTAATATTAATTTTGACCAGCTAAACTTGTAAACGAAATTTCATCACATGCTCATAAATAGGGAGATAAATGTCTATTCTCCTTAAGATAAATATAGGGAAAGAGTATGCAGGTATGCTGCCATGGGGGACACTAAAAGTAGGTTTTTAGCTTAGAAAAAATTTATTTCGACCATATAAAGCCATATAGTAAATTTCATCAATATCTGTCCATAAATAAAAGAGTTTGCCTATTCTCCATATGATTAACATGTGAAAAAAGTATGCAGGTTTGCTGCCATGATAAGTACAAAAACCAAGATTTTTTACCTTAAATGGATGAATCTCAACCAAATGAAGCTAAATACCAAGTTTCATACAAAAATATTGGTTAATAAGTGAAATATTAACACATCATTATTCTCCATAAGAATAACATTGGAGCCCCAAAAGACAATGTACTGTCTTTAGACATTGTAATATATCGGTAACCAGTGGAGATAGAGCAAAGCTTCAAAATACTAAATTGTGTGTTTTTTTGAGCTAAATCCAATAGTAAAAATAAAAATTTAAAATTTTTAAAATTTACATATGAAAAATGCAAAAAACACATTTTTGGGGTACAAAACCCCCCAAAACTAACCCTTCCGGTAGGTCGATATGTCTGGTTTTCGAACTCATCCGAATAAACGTAGGATTACACATCTCTACCAAATTTGGTGTCGATCGGACCATTTTTACGAGAGTTATCGTGTCTAGGGACACATATATACATATATAAATATATATATATATATATATATATATATATATACATATATATATGTATAAAAATTTTAGTGACTATTATTTTTGGTCTCTGGGCACCTCAAAACGAAAAAGTAACATGGTCCCGGGCTTAGGTCTCACCATGAGACCTACGGTAATAGCTTATTCCCTATGGGAAATTCGCTAAAAAAAAAAAAAAAAAACTGACTAACACTGAAGTCTAGATTTTATATGTACTAACAACAATTACAATATGTTTTTACTAAATAATAACAATAATATTAATTGTAAAGATTGAAACTGTCAGAGGATGTTCAAAAGTAAAAAGTTGTAAATTAATGAAATCTAAATCAGTTGACGTCTGCGAAAGTAGACAAATATCAGAAGAGAAGTAAGATAGTGAACAATTAGCTCTGACAAAGGTCATGTTGTTACTACACTAACATACTTTTTGTGTTATACCACTTTCAAGGGTTAGTCAGATGATTAAGAGCCTAATGCAAATTTGAGTAGGTTTATGAATTGTGTGTCTAATGGGGCTTATAGACGGGAAAAGTAGAGAAGGCAAGTTGCTGGCTGCAAGTGCTTGCCTGTTGCACTTACTGCAAACTTACCTTGTCTATACTTTTTTCTTTAATTTAGGAAAACAGACGGCAAGTGATGTAATGGACAGTATACTTGCAGCCAACTTGCCTTCTCTACTTTCCCTGTCTATAAGAACCTTTACTTAATTCATTATTGGCATGTGTTTTATTTTATTTTTGAAAAATAACATTAGTGTTATCCGTTCATACCCATTCAAACAGAATAAATGTACTCCTAGTAGTAATAACCTATAAACTTACATAATCATTTTTTTTACTTGCCTTATTTTAGGTAAAATAAACTCTGGTCTCTATGCAATTAGAAGAATGTCTCTTTGTAGTATTGAAGTACTAAAATTAATTTATTTCTCCCACATACAATCCCATATCTCTAATGGTATATGCATATATGGGGCCACAAAAACAAAAAACATGAACGAAATTTTAAAAGTTCAAAAGTTAGCAATCAGAGCAATCCTAAAGTTGAACTATAATGAATCCGTTAAAGCTCATTTTAAAGAACTGAATATTCTCACGGTTTTTGGCCTTTACATATTTGACAGTGTTATATTTGTGAAAAGCAATAACTTGAATTTTTCAGATGCTAAAAGCCATAATTACAACACACGTTTTAAGCACGAATATGCCATTCAGAATCATAATTTAGAATTATTCAAACAAAAAACGGTGTACATGGGAAATCATTTTCTTAAGTATATCCCTAACACCATAAAAAGAGAAACAAAGCCTCACATTTTCAAATCAAACTAAAAGAATACTTGATAGGCTTATCACCATACTCATTGGAATAGTTCAAAGAAGGTGTAAAGTTATATTAAAATATATATGTATATAGTTTTAAGAATTGTTGTGACTCTATTCATGTAGTTAATGTATACAAATGAATAAAGAGTATTGACTATTGACTATTAAGTCTGAATGCATATTTGGCAGAATGTGTGGTTTAAGATAAAACTATTCTCACAGAAAGTATTTGCATATGTTGGATGAAGATAAAAAAGTTTTCTGCTTTGGGGGGTTACCTAGTGAAGACATAATGCCTAGTGGGGGTTATAATGATGAAGACAAGTAGGTTTGCATTGGGAAGTGAAAGCTTTCCTGATCCCACTACATAGCACAATGTGTATGGGGGGTGTCAATCCCGGGATTCTCTACCTTCAACAGAGCGGGTTTGTCAAACATAGTTTTTTATGTTTTTTTTTTTTTTTTTTTTTTTTAAGTTTTATGGTGAAACTTTAACTTGAACTAGTAAAACTTGACATTATTTTACAAACTTACTGTACTCAACTCAACATGCGAATTCAATCTAAAAGTTTGAAATTGCTCACATCAGCCACATACGTACCTCTAACACTAGGAGTAATTTCTTATCGCTTTGTATTTCTCATAAGCCTACTTCCCTACACTGACTATATTTTTATTGATTTATTTTAGTCTGAGTCACCATATTTTTAGTTGTTTTCAGGCACCCGTGAAGAAACATGAGGATTTGATGATGTGATGCTAATTAATTATTTTTAGTTTACAAAATGCATAAATTGCACATACAAATAAAATTCGGTGTGAAAGTCTTGAATCTTGGAACAGTTTTATAACACTTTAGGTAATGTACACCAGTAAGGAAGGAATGTAATATGAATTACGAGAATCTCAATGCATTATCACATACTCGATACAAAGTAGACTTATTCATTTTTAGCTTAACCCTTTTACCGCCATGGGCCGATGTCATCAGCCCGAGTCGGTCTTCGCAGGTCAGGGCTTATTGTAAGGCTGATCACATCGGCCTGTGGCGGTAAAAGGGTTAAGGAAATACTTTAGATACTTTATTTAAAAAAAAACACACACTCTATGGTGCCTATTTTAAGGCAAGTATGATTGAAGGGTAAGTGTGATGATTGTGATGGATCAGATGAGGTGTAGCTTTGTTACTGACAAATAAAAGCTGATTTATTTGTCAGGATCATTAATTAATAGTAGAGATGGACGGGAATGATTTTTTTATTCGGGATGGGATCGTCGGCCGCGATTGCCGTCCTCGTTAGCAAGATCGTCGGTCGCGATCGCCCGCCGCCTTTCGGCAGTTCCCGTTTCGATAAATTCCAGAGTATAAAAAAACCCGCCCGATGATCGGGACGAAAATTTTCCCAAAATTTTGGGACCCAACCATCCCTAATTAATAGTCCAATGATCAAAGGCAGCTGGGTCTAGTATTGAACATAGTTGGCAAAGTTAGTCAATAATTTTAACTAGTTAGAAGTTATTAGTTAGACCCGCAAAAAAGTAACTGATAAAAGTTATTAGTTAGTTAGAAAACTAACTGATAGAAGTTATTAGTTAGTTTAAAACTAACTAATAGAAAATGAAGTTAGTTTTCAGAGAAATTTTGCTGTTTGTTTTTGGGCAGTTGTTTTAAAGGATTTCGTATGAAATGAAATAATGACACATCTTGGTAACTATTGTCGGGAGATGGCTTATTGGCCACTGAGGGGGTTGGGGGGACCAAGGGGAAATTTAAATAAGAAACCTACCGGTCATTTAGTTAACTAAGGAATAAAAACAAACTTAAATTGTACTATTCTACATGAAACATTTGTGCAAAAAAAGTAAACAATTATCTTTGTTGACAAACCAGCTAGCCTAATTCAATGTAGAGAAAGACAGCTGATTGCAAATTAAAGAAAACATCGTAGGGATGCTGAATGTTTTTGGTTTTGTTGATAGCCTAACATATGGTGGAATAAAAAAACCAAAAACAAAACACAAATTGTTTTGGCCAATGGCATGCTTCAGCTTCCCCCTTACCCCGCAACCCCCTCACTGGCCAACAAGTCATCTCCGGACAATAATTGTGTTTGGGTAAACACAATAAACATTTGAGATTCCACCTTTTTCATTTTTTTTTTTTTTTTTTCAAGCTGTTGTCATGTTTGGCCACTGAATATCGCACTCGCCCGCTTTCACAAACAAATATTTTTAATCTACTTAATTAAAACTATTCACCTTAATAACAAATTATAACTATTACTTAACTATAAGAACGAAATATAAACAACAATTTGCTACCACAGAAAAAATGGCTTCACACTTATCAGAAAACGAACATATGAACATCACTGAAGACAAATAATTTGAGATGATAGATTACCAAACATTACCCCTTCCCCATCTTTTTCCACCTCTCGTTGTTGTTGTTATTGGCTGCAACCGCATACCGGCATACCAAAGCAACTGGACTTTCCCTGCCCCCTCCCCCTCCGCATTGTTTGTCATCAAGGGTGCTGACCCCGAGCGGCCCGAGCTCACGGCCACACGCAACCCTCACCGGTCGCGTATTTGAGGTATTTTCGTCCATCCAAAAATCTAACGATTTCAACTTCAAAAATACTAACGAATATATTATCTATTCGTTAGTTAGAATCTAACTGAGTAGAAGTTATTTCCAGTACTTTTTAAAAATTAACGAATAAAATATAAGTTAGCCGAAAAAAACTAACGAATATCGCTAATAGTTAGAATTTCTATTCGTTATTCCCAAGTATGGTATTGAACCATCTAAAATCACTTTTCAACTCAGTCAATCAATCAACTTTTCTCAGTATCGAACCGGCAACCTTCAGATTCAGAGCCGAGTTCTATATATATTGTAATTTTGGTCCAGTATTGACACCTCTATGTGACACACAATAAAACTAAAAAATGAATATTTCACTTGACCACTAGACTTTTTTTCAACATTTGAGGATGGCATGTTATAAAATTTATAATGTTGAGAAAGAGGCCAATGGTATTGCAATGTTCAAGATTTTGAGTATTTTACCAGAAGAACCTTTTTCAGGAAGCTAGGTAAATCACTCAAATTCACTGTTAAAGTATGGATTCTTGTGACAATTGTGTTGTGTTGTGTATTGTGCAGGTGCTGGCAGTTACCCCATGGTAAGGCCTGTGTTCAGCCCCACACTGCCGCAGACGACACACTTCCCCGTGTTCAAGTGAGGACTAGCGGCCCCTCCCCCTTCTGTACTTATCCTTCTTCACACATATCTGGTGCACGCAACGCTCACCTCCGTGTTCATTTTGATACACCCCTCACCCCCTCCGGAGCTGGTGCCTTATCTCGGTTGTACACTCTTTGTCATCACTACACTCGTGCGTTGGTTGTGTATTCATCACTGTACAATTTTATCAAGGATTTTATCACATAACTTTTTTTTAGTCCGTCTTCCAATTTTAAGCCATGTTTACATTGTGCCAAATACTCTTAATATTAGTAGTCTGTGTTTTAAATTGTGAAAAATTTTTACTCGAAGTGCGATTAGTTCATGTTTAGTTATTTGTTGCAAAGTGGAAAGATATATTAAAGTGTATTTGTTTTAATGTTTTTGTAAACTGATAAATTATTACAAAGAAGAGTTTTTTATAAAATTATTTAACTTTTGTTAACTATAATACTGTTCAGTGCACTAAAGATATGATTCACAAATAACATTTTTTCTGTTTTAGATTCAAATTAGGATTCATTAATTAAGGCACCAGCTTAATTAATTGTTAATTTCAATACAGTTGTTGTATGGTTGTTATTTTCAGTAGTTTAAATTTTAGCCATTCCTATAAAAAATAATCATAGATTTTAAACAGCAATTGAAGTGATTGTTTAATTTTTACTCTATGTGTGGTGGGGTAAATCTACATGTTGTTCAACTGTAAGTACTGCCTTTCGAAAGTAAACTTACGACAAAAAAATTTTTTAACAAGCTAGGTTATATGAATGATTAAAAAACTCTTTTCCTTATTTTATTTCTAAGAAATCCAGCTTACAATATTTGTTTTTTTTTTTTGGTTGCTCCAAAATGTAAAAAAAGTAACTCAAAAGAATTGTATTATTTTCAACTATTTTAGGTAACATAATAATATGGAATATGCACTTATTCTTTATTTCATGCATTTTATTTATTATATAGATTTTAATATATGTGGGTTATTTTATTGATGTCGCTTATACTTTTAGTGGGCCTAGGTTAGTCGACTGTTAAGGTAAATTCGCTACATGACTTAAATCACCATCACAAAATATGTATTGTCCAAAATACATTCAGTTATGTTTTGGGGATGTAGTTGCAGTTGGTGCTTGGTTTATCATTCATAGTTTATTTATGACCAGTTATAGAAAATTACAGTAAAAATTTGTAACTATAATGCGAGAAGATATATAGTTTTTTTTTTTTTTATATATATATTGTAAAAAAATTCTCAGGCTCTAAGTGTAGTCAGTTTTATGTAGAATAGAAGATAACTCAAAGAAGCGTTAAATTTGTGTTAGACAATAAATCTGTTGTGATTGTGGTTGAAAATTTATGTAATATTGTTTTATTTACTTTTATGTTGATCTTGAGTTTTACATGGGGTAATTCTGCTATTTGAGAAATAGTAAGAAGTTTGCAGAACAAGTCTGCTGCAAAGTTGTCGTCTCTCAGGCTCATTCTCCACTAGCATTTCTGTCGCGGCGTTTTGCTCTCGTCTGAAACGCGCATGAACTGGAACCATGGCGAGTAATGGGTGCATCTCCACTGGAGTTATGGATGCCGCGACAGCCAGACCCGTCAAAAACTCGACGACATCGTCGTAATCCATTCTCTACTTGGCGTTTTACCCGCAACTGTCGCCCGGCTGCACGCCTGACCATTTTAATGACTACACACGCCTGGGTGTTAATTACCACATTCGTTGGTAATTTTACTTTATGCTGGTATCTTGTAGGAAATATATTTTTGGGTTTTCTTATTCTTTTGAAATTTTTACAAAGATCTAAAATTGCATTCTAAAATTTATTAATGTAGGAAAGACTATTTATTTTGCGGATTGAGCAGAATTTTTATGCTGACATGTAGAGAAATTTAATACAAGTATTATGTTTAACCCGGTCAACTTATGGTTTAGATGTCATTGTTAAATCTTAATGAAAAGTTGGATTGGAGTTTATTAGTTACTTAGCCTTACTACTAAGTTTTTGAGTTTTGTTGCCATTTACTTCAACATTCGTGTAAGTTGGTTTTTAGTACATTGTTTCATTAACTGTACTTATCAGTAATAACATTGATGGTTTTAAAATTATATCATGTTTTGGTAAAAATATTCATAATTAGGACTACAAAGAATTTTTCTAAGTTAATCGAGTTTATTTTTTATATTGTCACAATTAATATCATCTACCTCTAATCCTAAAAAGTCATATATAATTATTTATTCAAAACGAAGCTACAATAAAATAAATTATACTTCTCAAGTTATAAGATTTCAATATTCACATCATGACCTATACGCTTTATTTAATAAAAATATGGTGGCAGGTCTAGTAACTTGGGACTACAGCACTGACTGTTGCCTAGTAGAGAATTGCCTTTTTGACTTCCAGGTGTCTCAGCTGTGATTCACTTGCGAGTGCCAAAACGCTTGTGGAGGATGGACAAATTTTTGCGCGTTTCAGACGTGATGTCGTCGCAACTCAAAAAGCTAGTGGAGAATGGGCCTGACTGACTGCTGGCTAGTGATCCACTGTAGAGTTGTATGAGAATTAAGATTTAAGCCCAGAGGAAAACTGACATTTTTTTACAAGTTAAATAATTACATTTTTTATTAATTAAGTAATGCATTTTAAAACTTAATAGAGATATTCCAAAAGTTCTGCTCCATAGTCATTATGAGATGTACTAATGTATTCAAAATCTTTCAAATCGTCAAGCCAAATTGACTTCTTTAGACTTCATTTAAGATAGGTTACTCTTTCCAGAGGTTTTAGTATTTAAGAGACAGCTCATTTTAAAGTAGATAATCTAATATTTTAGGATTTCTGTCATTGATGCTAGGACCATGTATTTTCATCAATCTAATATTATAATCTCCAACCCATATTTTCAGTACCGTAATTATTTTGATGTTTATAAATTTTAATTGTCCCAGTTAATTGCACCAAAAATTAGTTAATATCAATGGTAGATGAAACATGATAAATGAAAAAGTTTATTACTCTAGAATCACAGGAACCCAGATTAATGTGGACTGAACGGTTACAGAGTTTCCGGCTTATCATGAAAGGAATAAAAATAAGAAAATAGTTTTTGTGTTTTCTATAATATTTTTTATTGGATAATGTTCATAAAACAAACTCTAAAAAACTTAAACCTCATCTGTTTTTAACATACAAAGAAAAATCAAAACGGTTCTGTGAGCTCTGGGCGATGGTGATTAGCGCCAGTGCTTTTTACTGCTTTGGCAGGCTTTCTAAGCTATAAAAAGAGGCTTGTGGGACTCATTTATAGTTTATTTAGTGTCTTGCATGAACACTTATTTGTATGTTTTGAGAAATAACAGTCCATGTTAGGTATTTATTTATTGTGATATGCATCGCCCAGTCTCATAGTTATTAACCTTTTTCAGTAGTGTGAATAAAAAATTAAAACTGAATTAGTTCTGTAAAGTAATATCCGTGATTTTATTATCATTTGCAATAATTTACTGTGCCTTTTCTCTGTCCTTAAATTATTTATATTAAAATTTGAAAAACTATTGGTTTTTAGTTAAAACACATTTCCATTACTGAAATGCACAATGGTTAAAATATTATGAAAGATCATAGGGCCAATTTATCAAATTTCATGGGTGTATTATTGTAAATAATAGTGAAACACTAACATAATTGTGTACATATGAATTCTGAAAGATAAAGCAATTGTCCATGGGTGATTGAATGAGACCATAGCTTAGTTGTTATTTGGTTTCAGCTATGTTTATATATATTTGTATAAAAAATCTATTTGATATGTAAATTACCAAACTGTGTTATCTTTTTGTTGTAAGAAATCTGCGTTTCTATATTGGTTATATAAATGGCATAGCCTAACGAAGCTAATTTTGTGCCAGTGTGATATTGTGTGTATCAATATTTGACATTCAAATACCTTAACAAATTTAATGTTTTCTGTGGATGGACAAAAACACGGTAAAAATGTCTTACAAGACAAATTACTGAGAGAGTAACTGAAAGTTGACTGTTTATATTGTTTTCATTGTAAATTTTAGTGAGGTGGTGTTCCACTTTTTTCACCTCATAAATTTGGCATGCGATGTTTGTAAAAGTTGAATTTAACAACATTTATATTGTACTAGTTATTGGTGCTTTGTTATCATATTATTGTTAATGAACCACTTGTTATGTATTGTTAGTAAATTACCTATAAAGGCTCAGCTAATTTTCAGTTTGACACTTGTTCACCATTGAGGATCATGCTACTGGCGTGAGGGAAAAATTGTGCCGGGTTCTTAGTAAAAATTACTTTAATGTCGCATGTGGAACTTAGGTGTGGATAGAGTCAATGCTGCTAATATACAGTTGACTCCCTCTAATCCGGACACCTCGGGACCTGGCATTATCATATTATTGTTAATGAACCACTTGTTATGTATTGTTAGTAAATTACCTATAAAGGCTCAGCTAATTTTCAGTTTGACATTTGTTTACCATTGAGGATAAGCATTATCCGGATAATAAAATTTCCGGACCATCCAGCGGTTGTTCACTTATGTATATTACAATCTTTAATAGTGTATATACAATTATAAATCACATTTTAAGACAATTTTATAACCTAAACATTAGCCTACGTTGTTTTGCTACCAACTTGATGTAACCTAATTTTCGTGACATTGATAAAAACAAATTTACTTGACACCAGACAATAGGAAATAATACGTAAGGCACTTTTCACAATTAAAAACTTCGTTGATTTTTTTTGGAACGTGCGAAAATTTCAGATTCATAAAATTAATATGTAGTTAGTGTAACTACAATTTCATATGAAAAATAAACTTGTATTAACATAACTCAATTCAAAATTACTAAAAAACAACGATATACAGTACGGTAACCAGTAAAATCACCTACACCGCTCTATGACTATCCGTAATGAGCGCAATCGTAAGCCGAACTGAGGTTCTTTGTTTATATGGAGGCTGGGAATAAAACAGACACATTCAATCCTGTAGATTTCGGCCTTGAGAAACCCAGGGTGCACTGATAACTCATTTCCAAGACCTCGTCCTGACCATCGGAGTCCGAACGAGAGTGAGTCGACTGTAATTTAATTTCTTAATGATGATTCCCGAGTAAATTTTAAGTGTGGTTATTGTTAGTCAATTTTGTATTAAAAATCATAATTTGTTTCTATTGTTGTGATTTATTTCATTGATATATTTTCAAACTGATCCGAATCGTTCTTTTGTAGAAAAATGTGAGCATTCCATTCACAAAACATAAACATAAGCCTTATATTTTAAATAATGTGGCTACTTGGCTTAGATTGAGGTTAACTGTTTTTTACTAAAACTTAACTCACTCTTTTTTTGTTTTTGAAAACTTTTATGGTAGCTAACGTGGTTTTATAAAATGTGAAATTAAGGTAACCTTTATTCCTAATATCCCGACTGATAGCAATACTGTATTCCAAGCTGTGGAGCCACGGCAGCTAACCATGGTGGTGGGGAGCACAATGTACATACATAATCTGTAAATTGCTTTCTTCAGTGGTGTCGGAACTGTAAGAATATGTTTAATAAATAAATAAAGTGTTATATGTTGTATCATTCCCTTTTGCACTTTTCATGTATGAAGACTTAAACAAATATACAGCTTTATGTTTTAAGATCCTATAAAGGCCGCGTCACACTGGCTTAATAACATCACGGAGTATACTAAATTTCAGCACTCTAGCTAGTCGGGAAGTTGGAGAATTAGTGATGAATGAGTCAGTGAGTGAGGGCTTTCCCTTTATTATGTGTATAAAGATAATATATACATATGTGAGTTCGTGGTACTGATAACTTTAGGAGGGGACCTCTGATTTTGATGAAATTTTGTATGAAGGTGATAAGACCAGGTCTATTTTCATAAGTTTGCGAATCAGCATGATCGTGTTATGGGAACGGGGTTTTATGAGGTTTTAAAGGTGTCAAAAATGGGTTTTTGAGTATTAAATTTCAAAATTCAACAATTTTAACTAAAACCATCTAAAAGAGCTTAAAAAAACAAACGATTAAGTATTTAGAATTTTTAAATTGGCTCAACAGAATACGGAAAAAACCAAAATTAGGGTATTATGGGAAATCAACAAAACCCTGTAACTCGCTTATTTGTTGACAAATCTTGGTAAAATTTGGCATGTATATTCACTAGGTACGGTTTTACTGAGATTTGCTTACAACACCCATACAACGGCAAATCTACATACTCACCCCATAGGGTTTATATGGGGGAAATTAAAAAGTTGACACTTTATCAATTTGTTATCTTAGCCTGAGGATGAATTACGAAGGTAATTTGAAATATAGTATTTTTTAAAATATCAAATTCCTTTGGAAATTCGCTGAGTACAAACGTCTGTTGCGACGGGGGTATTCAAATCAATACAAAAATAATTATGAATATAATTACTCTCACTAAGTTGTGTATTCTTTTTCGTCATCCTTCTATTCACACTCACAATACCCGTACATAACCTATGTGTATTTCAACTGTCCTAGAAACTAGCGCTGTCATACAACAAACAGTGATCTTCATCATGACCTTTCAGTACGGTAATGGTAAATTATATTTGGCACTACCTAATGAAAAATTGCGCACGCTTATGACAACAAACAGTTATAGAATTAAACAGGGTCCTTCTAGCGCTTCATGCGGATGAAACTGAAAAGAAGCCTCTGGTGGTCCAGTGATTGGATAAAGGCTGTGGCTTTAAGTCGGCCGTCAACCACTATGCACTCTAGTGCGCTATCAATAGCGATCCAATCAAAGACTGTTGATCTTCTCCTTATCAGACTTTCATTATGACTGAAGTTGAGTGACATCTGTTCGTTTGTTGTTCAATGAATTACAAGTTTGTAAATTTAGTAACTTTCAACTTTGGCCCCTTCTCTACAGGCGAAAAACACGCAGCCGTATAGTCCGTATAGTATATGGGATTTTAAATGCAAAAATTTGTTGCAACTTAGTCGCTCGTATAGACAGTGCCATTAGAGTCCCATGTGTCTAGTCAATGCGTGTATTTGTGTTGTAACACAGCAAAAACCCCCGTAGAGGAGAGCCTTCCATATGCAATTTGTTGTAAAATCAAATTTAGCAGATTATTTACTTTTTGGTGTTTCTATTCTTTGTACACTTTGGTAAAGTAATAAATTATTAATCTTTATTAATATTGAACAAGAATGAAAATAGTTACTTTATTTATTAAGGACCTTTTAAAAATGACTTGCACCTGAATAGGCCTATGAATAAGTGTAAAATATTATGAATTATTTTAAGAGATAATCTGATTACCTTTTATTGACTAAATTTTCTTGATTATATTTATTTAATGATGATGCTTTATTGTTCTAGCTAGGCCTAATAAAAAACTGATATATTCAAAATATTTGAGAATAGATTTTTTGAGATTTACAATTGAAATTCTGGCTTCGACTATCACAAGTTCTCTCATGAGCTTAGACATTATGAAGACAAAGTTTCATAACATTACAAAACTAATGAATTATTATCAGTATCGAAAAGAAATCTCTGCATTCGTAGACAACGCAAAAGTCTTCCTTTATTTGAATATTATTATAATGATAATCAATGTCATCCAAAATAATAATGGAAAGAATAAAAGACCAATCATAAGTTAGCAACGTACAAAATGTATTTAAATCACAAGCAATTTCAAACCAAATGTGAAGCTCCCTAAATTCTTTAGATCGAAATACACTTGAAAGTTCCTAAGGTAAGGTACAGAAACTATGTCAGCAATATTACTCATAAAATTTTATAAATGCTACACTAATCAAAGCTACACATTATTATTTGATTATACTGTCAAGTCTTTAGGTACACCACAACACACATTACATAAAAAGCTTTACGGTGCTTTTTTAGTAATATTTCAGCAAGACTGATACAGTAAACTTAAAATTTCGCTATCACTTATTTAACAGCATATTATTAAAAGAAATGTTTATTATTGTTGGAGGACAATAAAAAATATTTAATATAAGGAATTTAAACAAATAAGGAATAAAAAGCACCATAACAGTGAATTTGCTTAAATTCACAGAAAAAATAAGAGAAACATAATAACAACAACAAAATATTGCTGAATAAAACTTTGGAAAATGACTTAAAAATGGTTTTTAGTACTGTATTATCTCTCTTTTATGAATTTCAATAAAAAGAGTTCTTATCCAAGTAAACTTAACGAGAAATATTTGCAAAAACAAACTTTTTTGATACTAAACTGAACAAAAAGTTTAGAAAATTCTTTAACCATTGGGCCCTTTCTATCCTTTATTTTAATTTTACTATTTGCAAACCTATGAGTATATTTTTGGTCATATGTATTATTTTAGTTAATTTTGGACTTTTACATGACAAATGTTTGATGAATATATGATTTTATTTCCTGAATTGTTTGACGTAAAATAAACATACTGCTTTAGTACTGTGTGCAATATTGGTTTTAATTACCATTTTAGCACAAAATATTTTTTCAATCCTCCAACTACCAAGCATTTTGAAGTGACGACACCAGTAAAACGATCAGATTTCACTCATAAGTTGAGCATAATAAAGCATAATGAAGCAAATATCTGGCTTATGAATTTGGAGGGTTTAAGAGTTTTCAATTCGTTTTACAACTACAACTAGTTAATGTTTGCATTTCCATTGATCTACATCTAAGGCATTTAAATTTAAAGTTTCAAATTTAAAACTGAAATATGTATATGTTATGTAATTAATTAACGTACATTTTTACAATCTCACATCCAATTGTTGAGTTCTCATCTGTATGAATGAACTGGCAAAAGGCTCAATAGGTTCCAATTATTGGTTTAAAGAAGCAAAAAACAAAAAAAAAAACATGACAGTTCACAAGGAATGGCACAATATATCTGACTCGGTCAAGAACAAAACCAAGGAAAAAAATCTGCAACAGATTTACTCGAGTATGAATCTATCATTGATGATAACAATTTAAATAACAAACTTTTACCAAAGAGCTCACCCGAAAAAAAATGTAAGACTCTCAACTTATAGTACAAATAAAATTTTATTACTTTTCTGCCATTGTAAAAATTAAGACTAACTTGGGACACATGGAAAAGAGAGAAAATACAGTTTACAACAATGGCAAAGCAAGTTAGCCTGAGACGTATTCTTTGACCCTCTGAATTAGAGGGTCCAGTTTGGATGCTGGCAGGATGAGGATTCGCCGGTAAGGCGTCATCGCATTGTCATCTTCCAACCAACGACCGCTGAGACCAGAGTCGCTCTCGCCCTTTACACAGAACTCAAATCTGCAGTCGGCCTCCTATCGACAAGTGAAACGCTCATTAATCCTAATTTTTAATTGCATTGTATAATTTGAAGCGTAAAACTAGAGGGTATATAAAATATTTTTTTACTACAACACACAAGAAGTTTCTTGACCATCTCCAAGATAAAGAATTTATATGTGAATTTAACACCTGATTCAAGTCCACGATTGTGGACACTTAATAGCCAGGAGCTATGCGATCATGGACACAATTGCATCGATCATTCTACTACTGCTAACTCCCTCTCAACTCCCACCTTTTAACTGGTCTATCTTGTCACAAAAACAACTTCCTTTTAACCGACCATTTTTTTCATTACATCACTTCAACTGGTCATGTTTTGAAGGGGTATGAGGTTGTCATATCTATATTTCAAACAATTTTACGTCACATTGTCGTCATTCCCAGTGAACAGTTCAAGTGAACTCCCCTAAACGGAAGGGAGAGGCACCAGAAGTGAGTTTTTTTTTACATTTATTCCAGCAGGTAACAAAACTGAATTTTTTCATCGTGGTCTCATCAGTCCGTGTGCAGATGTTCAGAAGATTTTGACAACGGAAAATCAGTTTTTGGGTATGAATAGGCAGCTATAAATTTCATACAGCAATATATTTAGTATTATTTTTCGTCTTATTATTGCATTTATTACATAGAAAACTGTAATTTATCTCAGAGTTAATTCTAAGAATTTAAGCGGTGAACCTTTATCAAAGGTACTTCCGTAACGGCCTTTTCCTAATCTGGCCCCAGTCTTGTCCGGAGGTGAAATGAAATGAAATGAAATGAAAAATGTCTTTATTTTGGAGGCGAAGTTAGGACTAACAAGTCCTCTCTACCACTTAACCTCTAACAAATATGCTAAGGTCCCTTAGGTTCGAATTATCTAAGTTCCCCTATACACTCCCTATAAAATGATCCACAACAAATTATTTCACCCACCTGATCAAAGAGCTCTTCCTCTGGATTGGACCATAATATTTCATTATCTTGGGTCACTGGGGTTTTGTTCTTCCCACTCTTTTTCTTTTTGGTAGGTTCCGCTTCCATTTTATAAAGTTTGCAAATCACAATGAAATAGGCAAAATCAAAAGCTAGGTTTTTCTCTTTGGCTTTCTTCATTTCCTTGCTACAAAAAAATAGTCGCATATAATGCAGAGGAACAGATCATGCCATAGAAAAACATGTTCATAACATTGCAACAGGTATAGACATGCAAAATTACACATTAGCTTTATAACTTGATTTCAAGAAAGCGTTTGATGTTTTGGACATTGATATACTTTTGAAAAAAATTAAAAAATATGGTATAGGAGATGTAGCTTTTTCACTTCTAAAATCTTTTTGTAAGGACAGGCAAGAAGTAGTTAAGATTAATGGCATGTTAAGTAATGTATCACAGTCAACAGCACAAGGGTGGGGGGGGGGGGGAAGGGGTGAAAAGATGAATATAATATCTTTCATGGTTTGAGAGTACTATTAGGTATGGAATAATTCATTATGGGGGTGCCTATACCACTTTAATAAAACCAGTTGTTATGTGTCAACAATTAGCTGAAAGGACTATTTACAGAATTAGAAAAATTGATAGAGTTAGCTACCCGTTTACCGAAAAAGGTCTATTAACTGTCTCTCAACTGCATGTTTATAGTGTAATAATGTATGTTTAAAAAAATTTTTCACATTTTTTTATAAAGAAGTAAACAGAGTGACACGCTCAGGTGAAATATTTTCATTAGTAGTACCTGACTTGAGAAAAGAATTAAGCCATCATCAGTTTTGCTACTTGGGACCAAAAATATTTAATCAATTTGTAAAGAGGTATGGGAATGATGTTATATTAGAAAAGAAACCAACAGTAAAAGTTAAGGTACGGTATTAGAGTTTGTTACTGACTATTTATTGTGAATGTTGTTATATTTTATATATTAATAGGCAAGCATGTTTCATTTCCTCCTTTTCTCTCAGCTTGTGTGCATAGTAGGAGAAATCCGCGCATACCGTTAGAAAGGTATTGTGTTGTAGATGAGCAGAAACGCGCTTTAATTCGCATCGGCCCACGGGACCACGCCCTACAGGCTTTCAAAGTTTCAATGTTAATGTTATGAGAGAACATTAATTGAATGCATCATTAGACATCTGTTGACATAACACATGCTAGCAAATCAGGAAAAACAGATGCTTTAGTTACATATTGTTTTAACAAATTGGATCCAGACGGTAGACATCTAGAAAAATCTTGGTTGAATTCCAACCAGGAGGCGATCTCTAGTATTTTATAATTTACTAGTATACGTGTTGCTCGATATCGAGCAATTTATTTTAATACAATACAAATGTTACTTTTATCTCTAAATCAATGACGTCCGACCAATCCAATATTGTGAATCTCTTTAATCACCAAAACTACACGTATTTACAGCTGATTATTAACAGGCTTGATTCAATCCCAATGTTATTTAAATGGGAAAATTTGATATTTCAATGGTGGATAGCGCCTTTATTTTAAGTCTGATTCTCATCAGCTTTTGGCGGGAACAACTGCAGACCAAGCCCTATCCAAAGACACCAAAAACTTGAAAATCGGTTGAAAATTGTAGGAGGAGTTCTCAAGACAAAAAAACCCTTAGCGTATTAAATAAGTATAGATTTATTGTTGTTATTGCATGTTTTATTTATTGTTATATAGTGAAAACTGGATGTGAATTGTTAGTGTTAAGGTTACATGATCTCAAGCAGTTTTGAACAATTTAAGACTTTAAATTACTGCCAGAGGTAAAATATAGATGAGATACTCTGAATAATATTTTGATCCCGCACGCGAAATTTGAGGTGCATGGGACGTGTGTTTTTTGTATAAAAATATTTTATGAATAAAGGATTTCTGATTTCTGAATGCTTTTGCAGTTTAACTGAACAACTATGCAATCAGATTAATCTATATCTATAAAAGAGGAAGTATGTATATATATTTATATATATGTATGTTGCCTATAGACTCCGAAACCGCTCGACAGATTGTAATGAAACTTTCAGGCATTATCAAGCATTATTCAAGCATGGTTTGAGTGAAGTTTGGTGCAAATCTATCCAAAGGGCTCTGACCCAGAGAGCATACAATGGTGCAATGTCAGGTTTTAGAAATTTAGTGTTTACAAAATTAACAGCTGTAATAAAAAAAATTGAAGTTTCTATAAACTGGCATTTGTTTAAATAATAAACAAACAAATGTAAACACTGGCTGGTTTATTATCTTTTGAATTGTGTTACTTGAATATTATTAAAGTTATTTATTTTAACTTAACATAGTTCATTGACAATTTTTTCATTCACATGCCACCAAAAAAAGCGTCAATCGGCAGAAAATTGGCGAAATCAAAACAAACTGCAGAAAGAGCAGCCGAAGACGACGAAGAACGCGAGTCACGGCTTCGGAAGGTTCGGAATCGGGCATCGCCCTCCAGAGAAGCTGAAACCAATGAAGAACGTGAGTCACGGCTTGAAGACCAACGGACTCGGGCTTCTACCTCCAGAGAAGCCGAAACCAATGAAGAACGTGAGTCACGGATTGAAGACCTACGGACTCGGGCTTCTACCTCCACAGAAGCCGAAACCAATGAAGAACGTGAGTCACGGCTTCGTGAGTTGCGGAATCGGGTGACTATCTCTAGAGCAACAGAGTCGGTCCAACAATGAGACGAACGACTTAATGCTAACCGCTTAAGAATAAATTAAAGAAGAGAGAGATTAGACTTAAGGCTGGAGGCTTTTAACTATGACAAAGCCTATGATTACAAAAATCACAGTGACGTGACTATTCGTCAAATGAATGTAATTTGCTTGCATTGCAATGCCTTAAAGTTCCAAAAGGAAACTCCTGGGATGTGCTGTTCTAATGGTAAAGTTTCCTTGCCTCCATTGACTGAGCCCCCTGAGCCGCTGCTCAGTTACCTTTCTGGAACAGATCCAATGTCTAAAAATGTCCTGCAAAACATCCGTAAGTACAACACCTGTTTTCAGATGACTTCGTTCGGTGCAACAAACATTGTAAACAACGCCGGTTACATGCCGACATTTAAAGTTCAGGGCCAAATATACCACAAAATTGGTTGGTTGCTTCCTTCACCAGGTCAAGATGAAAAGTTTTTGCAAATATTTTTTACTGGCAACGAAGAAAGGGAAGTCAATCTGCGCAGGTCAATTAGTGATGGAACCAGACCTGATGTAATTTTAAATTTGCAAACTATGTTTCATGAACACAACTGTTTAATACGTTTATTCAAATCTGCTATTGATCAAATGCCTTCAGATGACTATGCAGTTGTAATACGGGCGGACAAAACACCATCTGGTGAACACGAAAGAAGATTTAATGCTCCGGTAACAGGTGATGTAGCAGTTGTAATGGTAGGCACCGATTTTAATCGTCGAGACATAGTCATTAAGTGGCACGATACGACTTTGCAACGTGTTTCAGAAACACATCGATCTTATGACGCTCTCCAATACCCAATGCTATTTCCGCATGGAGAAGATGGATATACTTTCAATATCAAACAAATTGATCCAAGAACCAATTTAGAGACGACAAAGAATGTGTCCTGTATGGATTACTATGCATCCTGCATTATGATCTGTTCAGATGAAATAAACTACATACTGACAGGCCGTGAACTATTCCACCAGTTTATTGTGGATATGTACGCAAAAATTGAGAGTGAACGTCTTCTTTTCATCCGGTTAAATCAAAAAAAGTTGCGTGTTGAAGAATATGTTCACTTGCGTGATGCAATTGGAAATGATGGAAACGCTGCTGATATTGGACAATTGGTAATTCTACCAGCAACGTACACAGGGAGCCCGAGGCATATGCATGAATATACACAAGATGCAATGACCTATGTACGAAAGTATGGACGCCCAGACCTTTTCATTACCTTCACATGTAACCCAAAGTGGAGTGAAATCCCAGATCTGCTTTTCGCTGGCCAAAATTCCACGCACAGACATGATCTCAGCTCACGAGTATTCAAGCAAAAGTTAACTAAACTGATAAACGTCATCAACAAGAATCAAGTTTTTGGAGAAACTCAATGCTGAATGTATTCGATTGAGTGGCAGAAAAGAGGCCTTCCCCACGCCCATGTTTTGATATGGTTGAAGATGAAAATCCCTCCAGCTCAGATTGATAAAATCATTTCTGCTGAGATACCAAGCCGGGACGAGGACCCCATACTTTTTGATACAATCAAGAAGCATATGATTCATGGGCCATGTAGTGCACTTAATGTAAATTCACCATGCATGAAGGATGGCAATTGTACAAAACGATATCCACGTCATCTAATCAGTGAAACTCAAACTGGAGGTGACAGCTATCCATTGTACAGGCGGAGGAATACCGATGAAGGTGGACACACAATGACTATAAAAATGGGAGATGTGAATGTTGACATCGACAAAAGATGGGTTGTGCCGTACTCACCATTGCTTTCTAA
The DNA here is from genome assembly GCA_030545055.2 of Neoaliturus tenellus. Taxonomy (NCBI): domain Eukaryota; kingdom Metazoa; phylum Arthropoda; class Insecta; order Hemiptera; family Cicadellidae; genus Neoaliturus; species Neoaliturus tenellus. The sequence goes on from CM061531.1 coordinate 101,816,743, forward strand.
AATGTTCGACGCCCACATTAATGTAGAGTATTGCAATTCTGTCAAGTCCATTAAATACATTTGTAAGTCTGTCAACAAGGGTAGTGATATGGCAGTTTTTTGACTATCGAATCAAGGTGACGAAATTACACAATTCCAAATGGGACGCTACATCAGTAGTAATGAAGCCGTATGGCGTATTTTGGGATTCGAGATCCACGAACGCTATCCAACTGTTCAACATCTCGCTATTCACTTGGAAAATGGCCAGCGAGTATATTTTACCGATCAAAATGCGCAAAACAGAGCTGAACAACCACCGAACACTACACTGACGGCTTTTTTTCAATTGTGCGCATCCGATGACTTTGCTAAGACATTGTTGTATCACCAAGTGCCAAAATATTACACTTGGAACCCATCGACAAAAACGTTCATGAGAAGAAAGCGAGGTGCAGTTGTTCCAGAATATGGTGGTATACATTCTTTAGATGCTTTAGGACGCGTCTACACAGTGCACCCAAATAATGCAGAATGTTATTACTTGCGATTACTATTGCATACTATTACAGGCCCAACATCATTCTCTGCCTTGAAAACTGTGAATGGCGTAGAATATGAAACATATAGAGAGGCATGTTTTGAACTAGGCTTACTTGAAAATGATAATCATTGGAATATAACGCTTACAGAAGCAACACTTGCATGTCATCCTAATCAAATTCGAAATTTGTTCGCTATAGTTTTGACAACCTGTTCACCTTCAAATCCTCGAGAACTCTGGGAAATGCATCGTGAAAGCCTCAGCGAAGACATTCTTCGGCAAGCACGCCTGATCAATCCAAATGTGGAATATTCTAATGAAATTTTCAATGAGGCTCTTTTACTTATTGAGGATGTTTGCATAACGATCAATAACAAAGTCCTAAGTCAACTTGGTATGCCGGCACCAGTACGAGACAGAACAGACATACAAGATAATGATCTGTTAAGAGAACAACAATACGACATAAATCAACTACAACAAATCGTAGAAACACAAAGAAGACTTTTGGTTCCAGATCAAAGAAATGCCTACGACAAAATAATGCAACGTGTAGACAATGGAAGTGGTGGAATTTTTTTTCTAGATGCTCCAGGTGGCACAGGGAAAACATTCCTCATAAATTTAATTCTTGCTTCAATCCAAATGCACAATGGAATAGCACTTGCAGTAGCGTCATCGGGAATTGCTTCAACACTTCTGGATGGAGGACGAACGGCGCATTCGACACTCAAGCTCCCACTGAATTTGAACCAGACAGAAACACCAACCTGCAATATCAGCAAAAATTCAGGGATGGCTACAGTCCTTAAAACAAGTAAAATTATTATATGGGACGAATGCACGATGGCCCACAAAAAATCGCTTGAGGCGCTTGACCGGACTCTAAAGGATTTCCGAGGAAACCCCGATCTGATGGGAGGCGCTCTAATCCTTCTTTCTGGGGATTTCCGCCAAACTTTACCTGTTATACCACGATCAACACCTGCTGATGAACTGAATGCGTGCCTAAAAGAATCTTATTTGTGGTACCATGTTGAAAAAATCACTCTCTCAACAAACATGCGTGTGCATGTATTGAAAGAAGCATCTGCAAAAACATTTTCAAAACAACTTTTGGACATGGGAAACGGTAAAATTGAAATCGACCGCACAACTAACGAGATTAAGTTTCCACAACAGTTTTGCAAAATGCAGCCAAATATTCAAGCAGTTGTAGATAAGGTATTTCCGAATTTAATAACCAACTTCAAAAATCCGGATTGGCTTTATGAGCGGGCAATTTTGGCTCCCAAGAATGATGACGTCAACAAACTAAATAATCAAATTCAATTGAAATTGCCTGGAGAATTGATCAAATACAAATCAGTTGACTCAGTAATGGATGAACAACAAGCAGTAAACTATCCAGTCGAATTTTTGAATTCAACAGATCCACCAGGAATGCCACCACACTTACTTACATTGAAATTAGGATCACCAATAATACTTATACGAAACTTGAATCCACCAAAACTTTGTAATGGAACAAGACTGACAATAAAGAAATTTACACCAAATTTGATAGAAGCAACCATTATAAATGGTAAGTTCAAAGGAGAAGGAGTCTTAATCCCAAGAATACCGATGATTTCATCAGAATTGCCCTTCGATTTCAAGCGATTGCAATTTCCTGTACGTCTTGCTTTTGCGATTACAGTCAATAAAGCACAAGGGCAATCTTTGACTGTTGCAGGTTTAAATTTAGAAAATGCCTGTTTTTCGCACGGCCAGTTATACGTGGCGTGCTCATGAGTTGGTACACCTGAAAATTTGTACATTTATACACCGAATCAAAAGACAAGAAACATTGTTTATCCTTTGGCCTTGCAATAAAACTAATATACTTACTTTCTAATCCGTTGATTTTTTTTTATATTAAAAAAAATAGTAAAATAGCTTTATTTCTGTAAACAACTTAATTTGGGCGCAGCAACGCGCGCCGGGTAACTGCTAGTATAAGATATAAATTAAAATATATATCACAACAAGTAACTACTTTAAACTGCTTGATGTCCATATTTTGAGCTTATTGCCTCCAATTGGGTATACTCTAATGTTAACTAAGATAAAATTAGGACTAAAGAACCCGTAATCTTGTTTAATTAATATTATAGTTTAAAGTTTTATACGATTCGATGAAGTTTCACACTGTGTGAAACAATGTGATGAAAAGAGCAACAGTTTTGTAAAAAAGCAGAACATGGAATATAACTAAAGATAGATAAGTACAGTAAAAGTTTGATTATCTGAGCTGCCGGGTTGACTGAACATAATTTCAGAAATATAAGTACCGGTATTATACTTTTTATAAGGAATTTTAATATTTTTATAAGCAGAGTATTAATTTATTAAGGACACATACTGAGAAAGGAAGTGCGTGTTCAACTGGGATTTTTTGTTTATTCTTGAGTTAGCAGGGGCCTGTTTCATAAAACTACTAGTTTACAAGTTACTAGTCTATTATTTAATAGTGTTCATTTTACCGGTACTAATAATTTCTGTTTCATAAACATTTTCCAGACACTTGTAAATACTAGTGGTTTTTACAAGTCACGTGATCAAATTTACTAGTCAGCTGACGCAGCTGATCGCCCGCTCTGGCATTGTTGACATAACCTCAATTACGGGTTTTTTTACCATTTAACATAGGACTAAAAAATTTGACTAAACCAATACACATTTCGGGACGTTTTTATAACTAAATAAGTACTCAAAACCACAAATTATTCATTTTTAGTTAATGCATGTTACCCTATTAAATGTATAACAAAGTTTTTAATGTGCTAAGTTTTCATTGTTTACTTTGGCTAGCACGTGGCCACCGCCGCGCCACGCAGTGCGCTACACTCTGTTAATGTGGCTACGCACTTAACTCGTGTTTTTTCTTTGTTTTTTCCAATCTCTAATAGATTCTTTTAGTTTTTAAGTTATTTGTTTAGTATATAAATAGCAAATGATTATTCAAATATATCTTTTATTTTGGTATAAATTAAATCGGCAAGTTATTAAAGAAAAGTAAGGAAAATGAATTAGATAAACCTCTTGCATTGTACATACAATAGGCTACAAAAAATAACAGATTTGTCAAGTTTTTTGCCAAAATTAATATTATTATAAGGACTTTTAAAATAAATTAACGGTTTTATAGGTTGTGCGTATGATCTTACCTTTTCTATCATAATTCACAATAATTCAATTTCTATAATATTTAAACCAATTACATTTAACAATTTAAATGCTATTTTTAATCTTTCACATGTTAAACACCTAAAATAATACAGTTAGGCGAAATAAATTGAGAAATGTCTAAATATTAAAAAGGTTAGTCGATCATTGACCTTTTTCAGGCAATGAAGTGTGTATAATAAAGTAGATTTAAATGGATTTGATATTTGGGCTGGAATAAAACTCACTTGAACTCCAAATATTTATCAGTTAAATCAACAGTAAGTATAAAGTTTTTTTAAGGTTATGCCTACCTACGGAAAATTATTAAATTACAGTCAATACTATTTTAATCTCATTATTAGGTAGTTTTAAAATATTATTAGGTAGTATAAGTGTCACTAATTAGGCTATATTTTACAGGATTTCAATATAGCCCAATATAATATTTTGAGGAAAAAATTATTCCCCCGTGATATAAAGAGCATTGTTAGCCTGACATTTCTCAGTGTTATACCTTTATCAGCTTTATCTATGCTTATATTGGAAACCGGTATCGTGGAATAACCCTAATGTCTAAAAATATAATATCCAACTGCAAAAAATACAATTTGTTATAAATATCCAATAATATAACACATATTTTTTGTGTATCTATTTAAATTACTTTTGTTGAAATATTTTTAAAATATGAAAGATTTTTTTTATTAAAAAAATATTGTTTAGAATTACGGTACTTGGCCTGTTTGATTTTAACAAGCGACGATTTTAGGTCTAATACCAACCCTTTAAAATAATGGCAGTACAAAAATACAGTAAATAGTAACATAAAACAAGAAGTAAATAGAAGTAAATAATAACATAAAACACAAGTGCTTGACATTGTGAAGCTTAAATAGACAATAGACTATCACTATAATCATATTTTGTGTGCCAAAATTAATACTGAGAATGACATAACTGACCTTTTTCCTCTTTTTAAAACTTAAGATGTACTTTTAATTGAAATACATTTAGTTTTTCATGTTTTTATTATTTTTATTCCTCTAGAATTAAATCCTGAAATATTTCATAGCTGCCCTAAAAATAGTCCACAAAATAATTTTGTCAAAACATTGAAGAAGGATTTTAATAATCCCTACAATTGGGAATAACAAAACACTAGTAGAAAATATCTACTAGTTTACGGGCGTAGGGAGGTTGGTAGAAATTCACTGGTATTTACTAGTCTAAAATACTAGTGTAGAGTTTTATGAAACAAAAACTAGTCTACACTGGTAAAAACCACTAGTATTACTAGTCCCTACACTAGTAACTATTATTTTACTCTTGTAAGTTTATGAAACACAGACTTGTAAAATTCACTAGTAATACCAGTCCAGGGACTAGTAATACTAGTCTAGTAGTTTTATGAAACAGGCCCCAGGAGTCTGTTTCCATCTCCCAGCTCAGAGCTGTATTGTATTTAAATCAGTCTTGTCAATTGTGTTTCCAAAGATGAAAGGTAAAAGTTGTAGTATCAATGGGAAATTGATAAAATAGTTAGTTCACTTAGACATTATAAATACCGGGCATTTGAGAGGTTGTGTTAAGAGAAAAAATGGAGGTTAGAAAAACAAGGAATGGAAATAAAAGCAGAAAAAAGGTTATAAAGATATAAAATTTTATAAGTCATATTTCATTACTTAACAATGAAATTTAGGTACTACTGTAAGTTTTTCAATAAGTTTCAATTTCAATAAGTTTTTCACTTCTTTCCTAGTCATTAAAATTATTCCAATTCTTCCATTATCTGAGATAGTCTTTTACCCAATTAAATCATCTGGACTTCTAATGTACATTGACCAGGTTTGACTTTGACCAAAATCTTTTTTTTTTTAATAAGTTGAATTGTTGAATGGTAAATAGATATTCAAACCTTAAGCTTTCAAGGAGTGGCACAGAGATCTGTGCAGGGATATTGATGAACCGTTCGTTTATCAAGAGCCCAACAGGTCTAGCATCATTGGATAACAAATTGCTGACTACAGCATTGCTCTGGTCTGTGCCATGCTCACGGCACAAGTCCACCAACAACTGTCGCAGCTGTTGAATGCACTCCAAGTTCTGTAACAATATGTTCATAAATGAAAAAAAATCTGTTGAACAGTAACAATATGTTAATAAATTTAAAAAAAACTCTGTTGAAAATACTGAAACAATAGAAGCAACTTTAATTTTGTTAGGTATTGTGTTCCAATGAATGAATCTAAGTACACAATTTAAAAAACCCCCGTCGCAGCAGACCTGCGTACTCAGCGAATTTCCAAAGAATTATTGTTTCGACATCAAAGAAATTTGTGGCTATCTTATATAATTAATAATCTTTACAAGGAAATATAATATATTTAATGGCATTATATTTCTGAGAATGGCATTTTTATTTAATAATTTATATATTAATATTTTATATATTAATATTTTATATATTAATATTTTATATTGCAATAAATGATTTTTTAACAGTAATGAAAGTGCATATCCAAAGCTTCCATTTTAGATTCCTTGCTTCTATGCAAAAGGAATTATTTGTTTACAAATAACAAATCATAAACATTTCAAATTTGACAAATATGCAGAGGACAGCTGATCAGCTGATTAGGCACAGATACTTTATTATCTCGAATGAAAACATCTATTGACGTGTTGACATCGTGACTTTTTAGGTGATTTATCTACAGTTTTAAGCACAAAAACGTGTGTTTTGATTGTTTTTTCGTTCGTTTAGTTTGTTATATTTGTTGATAAACGCATAAAAAAGTTATTTGTTTATTGTTTGTGTTCCATTTAAATTCATTGTGTCGTTCCTTGTTTACTTAACCTCGAATGGGCCCAATTAGCCCTGGACTTAATAACAATAAACGTTATCTACCCCAAAATAATGAAGACAGTGTTCATCTTAAACGTTATTCTGGTAATGGAAAAACTAAAAGTGTTTCTTTGAAAAAGATGAAAAAAGGTAGTGATAATAGGTTATTTTCTTCAAAAGGCTCCCTTCCTCATGTATATGATCACGATTATTTGGCAAGAAATGACAAGCTTACCGAAAATACTAATGATATTGTGAGAAATGGTGATTTGCTTAGCGAAGACAAAGAAATGGATACCTCGCCGACTCCCTCTGATCAAAGGGCCGAGGGAGATGACACTATAGTGGAAAATGTACACCATGACGACGTAGACCTACATGAAGATCAATCATCTGAAAAAACACAGAATACTTTTGATACAGAATCTGATGAAAGGAGGAATGTCCCTAGTTCGAACAACGAAAATTCTCAAAGACTTACACGTTTCCTTGACAGCGATCCCGCTCCTTATGTAATATTTCTCGACAGTTCTAGTAAACAAGGCAACATTGGCAACATCCATCCTATGTCTCTAGGTCGGAAACTTGCAGCATATAATGTAAGAGGAATTGTGGAACTAAAAAAGGTAGGTAGAAATCGTTTAAAATGTACCTTTGACAGCGCTGAGAATGCCAACAGGTTTTTAGATTCACGTTTTGCGAAAGAAAACAATGTCAATGCATACATACCCTTGTATCAGGTCCAGAGACAGGGTCTTGTTAGGGATGTTGATCCTTCAATTCCAGAACAAGATATTCTTTACGATTTAAGCCAATCTTTCTATGTGTCAACCGTTCGCCGTTTGAAAAAACGAGTTGTTGATTCTGACGGCAAGGTTAAATTTGTTCCAATGCCTTTAATAGTTGTGACCTTTCAGGGAAAGCGCCTTCCAGAATATGTGACTTTGTTTTTTACAAAATGTACTGTTGAGCCGTATGTAAGATTCCCCGTTCAATGTTTCAACTGTCTACGATATGGCCACACAGCCAAGGCCTGAAGAAGTAAAACTCGTTGTTGCAATTGTAATCTTGAACACCAATCTCAACGCTGCCCAAATTCTAGAAGTCCATGCTGTATTTATTGCAAAGGAAATCATTCGGCTTTGAGTAGAGACTGTCCCCACAGAGACTTAGAATATAAAATAAGCCAATATATGGCTTATGAAAATATCTCCTATAATGAAGCTAGGGCTGTTATCTCACCATCCTCTAATAGCAGTAATATTAAAGTTCAGTCTTATTCCAGTGCCTTGGATCGAGGTCTTCGCAAGGAACAGTTCCCTAGTCTGCCTGCTAAAGATAATCTGGTTTTGAGAGAGAAATTCTGCATTCAACCGTCAGTAGTGGCTGGTTCTTCACAGCATTCCTTATCTCAACACAACAAGATTCATGAAAGAAGAACATTCACCAAACAATCTCGTAATCATTCAATCCCCATTTCACCTCAGTATACTCACAAATATTATAATCAGTTTAACTACAACTTGGAGTCTCCCTCAGTCCCTGTATTCGGAAGAATTGCTTCTGCTTTACCCTCAACGGAAACAGAAAGACGGATTGACGGGGGTGGTGGCAGCGATAAGTACACGAATCTTTCAAGTCAGGACGAACTCGTATCAATCCTTACAGAATTCAAGAATAATGTTCTTCCAATTACAAGCTTGATACCCGCTTTGTACAAGTTAATTGCCAACAATTCAGCAATGCAGGTAAACCAGTACAATTTGCAGACTCCAAGCTATGATGAAGAATATTAAGATTTTTATTCGTTCGCCATTACTACTGTTTGTTTGTATTCTCTTTTGGATATTTCCAATGACAAGATCACTTAATATTTTACAATGGAATTGCGAATCGGCTATTGCTCATAAGGTTGAAATTGAAAATTTTCTCTTCAAATATAAAATTCATGTAGCTGCTCTTAGTGAGACCTGGTTTACTCCGTCTGTGAATGTACGTTTCAAAAACTACTATTTGGTCAGGAATGATAGACTAACGAATCGGAGAGGTGGCGGTACAGCGATACTTGTTCATAAAAGTTTAAGTTTTCAGATACTTAATTTTACAAGACCCGCCCTCTTTACTGATTACAATGTTGATGTTTCTGCAGTACGTTTGCAACACAAAGACTGGAATACGTGTATTTTTTCAGTCTATGCTCCTCTGAAACACAAACTTACGTCAGAAAGTCTTTATGCGTTTTTCTCTCAATTCCCAAAGCCTCTTTTAATTCTCGGTGATTAAAACGCTCACCACGTGAGTTATGGAAACCTCTTTAATGACTGGCAAGGTATTCAATTTTACAATTTTGTAAATGAGAGTCTTCTTTCAATCCTTAATTCAGGGTCACATACTTACTTAGCAGGCCCTAATTATCGATCTTCTGCTATTGATGTCACATTGGCCTCCCCTCAAATTGCATTATCACTAGATTGGGAAGTGATAGAAGATAGATGCGGTTCCCGTCATCTTCCCATACTATTAAATGATAATTTAAATTCGGGTCCTAAAGTGTCGAAGAGTAATTCAGAAAAATCTGATATAGTTAAGTGGAAGCTTTCTTCTGCGAACTGGTCAGAATTTTCGAGGCGATTAGAAGACATTTTTCAAAGTTTCCAGTTTGATGCTGATCCCATTGAATCATACAATGAATTTTATAATCGTTTGTTAACAATAGCCAATGAAACTATTCCCAAGACTTCTCCTCCCAAGCCTTGTTTCTCTCCCTCTGTATGGTGGACTCCCCAATGTTCAGAAGAAGTTCATAAAAGAAAACAAGCATTTATGCAGTATAGAAAGACCATGAATTTAGAAAACTTTATAAAGTACAAAAAACAAGAGGCGATCACCAGAAGGTTCCTCAACACATGTAAAAGGCAGAGTTGGATTAAGTTTTGCGAATCAATTAACAGGGACACTCCCATTTCCAAAGTGTGGTCCCAAGTCAGAAAAATGAAATATAGGTTCGACCACAGTAATGATCTTCCAATAGCGAACTGTTTTAATGAATGTGCTGATGAATTTCTTGAATCTTTAACTCCTCCTTATGTCCTCAATACTCTGAATGAACATGCTTTTCAAGAATGCAACTCTAGATCTGATTTCCTATCTCTGCCCTTTTCAGAAGATGAATACAAATATATAGTTCAAAACTTGAAAAACTCATCTCCGGGTAAAGATGGGATTCCTAACCTATTCATCATTCACTTTCCTGAAAGCGTTCATAAAGTTTTTATCAAGATTCTCAATGAAATATTTATTTCGTCAAAAATCCCGCCCCATTGGAAAGAATACCTAGTAGTACCGATACTTAAGCCTGGGAAAGATCCAAAAAGTGCTGCGTCTTACAGACCGATTTCCCTTTCCTCCACTTTATGCAAAATGATGGAAAAACTTATTAACAACAGACTACAGTGGTGGGTAGAAGTCAACTGTATCCTTTCCCCAACCCAATTTGGGTTTCGTAAAGGGAAAAGCTGCCTTGATAACCTGGCGGTGTTAGCAACTGATATCCAAACTTCCCTTGCTGGCCGAAAACATGTTTTAGCAAGCTTTATCGACATTTCTAAAGCCTATGACAATGTTGATCTCGCAGTGCTTCACCGAAGATTACTCCACTTAAAGATGCCACGAAACTTATGTCTATTCCTTACAAAATTATATCAAAATCGTTCCATTCAACTTAAAGTGAATAATAAGATCAGTTATTCGAGGGTCACAAGTAAAGGTTTGCCTCAGGGTTCAGCCCTTAGTCCACTCCTTTTTTGTATTTACATAAAAGACATATCCAGGGTGCTGAGTCCAGGAGTTCAATCCCTTGAGTCTGCAGACGACATTGTTTTATATACTGAAGGTCCTCGCTTGTTCGAATGTCAAGATAAAATTAATCAATCTCTTGTTAATATTTCTCATTGGGCAATTCAAAATGGTCTTGATTTATAAGCAGACAAATCGTCCGCAATGGTGTTCTCTACGATAAGGAACGTACCTGCTGTTGCCTTGAAACTTAATAATAAAACTATTCCTATGAAAAATGTCCACAAGTTTTTAGGTGTGATATTTGATAGTAAATTATCATGGAAGCATCATATAGACTATATTTATAACAAGTGTTTGAAGCGACAAAACCTCATTCGCACAGTTGTTGGGCAACGTTGGGGTGCAGACCCGGCTTGCCTTTTGTCCCTGTATAAATCTCTTATCAGATCGATAATTGATTACGGCTGTTTTATATATGGAAACGCATCAAATATAGTTATAGAAAAACTAGATAAATTACAATTTAGTTCAATTCGAATAAGCATGGGTTATATGAATTCTTCCCCATGTCGTGCCATGGAAGTGGAGAGTGGGATCATGCCTCTTCATATTAGAAGAAAATTCTTAGCTGACAAATATTTACATAAGACCTTCGCATTAACTAGCCATCCTCTATTGAAAAGCCTCGATATAATGTACAATTTTAACCAGTTGAATTCAGTCTGGACTGAAGCTAATTCTCCACCTCTTCTTTCAAGCTACAACCAACTTATTCAGTCTCGTATCTCAATGGAAAGGTCGTATTTAAGTCCCTGTTTTTTGGTTCCATTTAAGAGTTTATTTTCCGAGATTCCAGTTTTCTTCTCACCATTCTCTAAGCGTGAGATAAGTTCAAGTTCCTTAAACTCAATAAGGAAATGTATCGAATCAGAGATTACTTCAAATTGGCCTTCACATATTCATATCTACACCGATGGTTCCAAAGACGTCATTAGAACAAGTTGCTGCGTCTACGATAAGACACATGACAAGGTAATTACCCTCAGGTTGAACGACAACATGTCAATCTATTCGGCAGAAGCTGTTGGAATACTTACAGCCATGAAGTATGTGGAGTTGCTGCCACCGTCTAAGGCAGTCATTATATCAGACTCAAAAAGTGTTCTCCTCTCCCTACAAAACAGCAAATTCGACCACAGAACTACTTACATTGAGTATAAAATCAAAGATCAGTTTACAAAATTATCCCATCTTAATTACGAAATCATTTTATTTTGGGTTCCTTCTCATATAGGCTTGAAAGGCAATGAGTTAGCGGACTCATTTGCTAAACAAACATGTTCTTCAAACGAGCAAAACAACCTTTTTCTGCCAAGCTTTAAAGATTTCAATTTTTTTATTTCCCGGAAAGCAAACTCGAGGTGGCAAGAAGAGTGGGAGGCCATATCTGTTTATAAAGGACATAGGTTATTTCAACTGAAACCAAAAGTTAATTCTCCAGTATGGTTTTCAAGTTTTAAGAAATCACGGACAAAAATAAAAACTATTTCTCGGTTAAGGATTGGACACTGCTGCTTACCAGAACATCTCCATAAGCTGAAAATAGTAAATGAAGATCAATGTGATTGTGGAACGGACATTGGTTCGATCGACCAAATACTACTTGGGTGTGAAAAATATAAATCCAAGCGAGAAAATTTTTTCAAAAGTTTGCAAGAAAAAAATTTTGTTTTTCCAGTGAATATTATGAACATTCTCCAAGAAAACAATGTTGACGTTTTAGATGCTTTGTGCAAGTTCATAACCGAAAATGACATTAAGATTTAGTAACTCTAAATTGTAATAGTTTTAAACAAATTGTATTTTTGTATGGCTAGCTATGGGCATGTTGCCATGAAGCCAATAAATTAATTAATTAAAAAAAAAAAAAAAACTTTATTACCTCCATCTCTCTTGCTCCCATTATACACTTATTTTCCATGAGAATACCATGGGATTTAGCATGTCGGTTTGCTGCCATGTGGGTTTTTTATCAAATTAATTACTCATCACCTAGTGAAGGTTCATAAAATTTTTTATTAAGATACGTTGATAAATAAGCGATATATAACTTTTTAAAGATTTACCCATAAGAATAGCATGGGAAACTTGATTTGAATTTTCTCCATAACCAGTTAAGTTATTTTATTGATTAAAAATACTAAATTGTTGGTTTTTTAAGCTCTTTTAAATGGTTTTGGTTAAAATTCTTAAAATTTTGATAATTGATGTTCAAAAATATCAAAAACCCATTTTTGACCCCTTTGAAACCCCATAAAACCCCGTTCCTATAACCCGATCATGCTGGTTCGCGAACTCATGAAAATAGACCTGGTCTTACACCTTCGTACCAAATTTCATCAAAATCGGAAGTCCCCTTCAAAAGTTATCGGTACCACGGACACACACACACACACACACACACACACACACACACACACACACACACACACACACACACACATACACACACACACACACACACACACACACACATATATATATATATATATATATAAACATATATATGAAAACGAACGAATGGTGTTTTTGGCTTCTGGGGACCTCAAAATGAAAAAATAAAGTTTTCCCGGGCTTAGGTCTTACCATGGCTACTACAGTAATAGCGTACTAGTAAACGTGTTGCTCGAAATCGAGCAATTTATTTTAATACAATACAAATTTTACTTTTATCTCTAAATCATTAACGTCCGACCAATCCAATATTGTGAATAACTGCTTTCACCAAAACCTACACGTATTTACAGCTGATTATTAACATGGGTGTTTAAAATGCTTTATTCAATCCCAATGTTATTTAAATGGGAAATTTTGAGATTTCAATGGTGGATAACGCCTTTATTTTCCGTCAGATTCTCATCAGTTTTTGCCGGAAACAACTACAGACCAAGCCCTATCCAACGACACCAAAAACTTGAAAATCGGTTTTAAATTGTAGGAGGAGTTCTCAAGACAAAAAACCCCTTAGCGTATTAAATAAGTATAGATTCCCTTAAGGGAAATTCACTAAAAACACGAGAACAGCAAAATTTACGTAGATTCCACACCATGAGATCTCAGGCACTGGTCACTTTTGTGAATAATATTACTCATATCATTTACTTTATAAGACCGTGGTAAAATTTCAGCTCTCAAACAAAATCGTGCATCTGAAAAGCGATTGCTGGTGAGGAACGGGAACTGTTGTACCGGCAAGGAAAGTTACCTGCTAGGTGGATTTTGCTATCCATCTCAAAGCTAACTGTGGTAACTTAGCTGATTTTCTAAACTAGGCCTAACTCTGGTGGCCAACAAAGTAAGTAAATTTCACCTTAGTACCACATGGTGGCAGGGCCAGCCCGACATCGGAGTTCATGCTGACTGATTGCATTTCGACTCTTCAAAAGCAATTGAGCAGAGACGGTTTAGATAATGAGGTAAGACATGTTCATTAACCAATAAAAACATCACAAATTAAATAAAAAGATTGATTGAAATTTTGCATTTTACCAAAACTGTTTATAAAAATGTAGTCTAGTAATAACAAACACTGAATGGGAAATAATCATACCTGTTTATCAGTAAGATTCACGACCGTTGTGATACCAAACACTTCATTGGCTGAATTGTCATCCTCTTCGTCATCACTCTCTCCATCAATGTCGCTTTGCTAAAAATATATAAACATCATTCAGTTTACTCAAATTAAAATGGGCCTAACCCTTTTGATTTATTTAATTTAAAAAACACTTTATTTTACTGGGCTTAGGATTTAATTTGTTAGGTAATATCTGACATCAATAATAAGGATATGATAAATCTTTAAATTCACAATTTTTAAATATCTCAGTGAACATAAGTTTAGACTTTGTATAAATTCCAAATCATGGATGTTTGGATGTTTATCAAATTCATCTCAAGGAAAAGTTTTACAAATTCAAAACACGCTTAGAAGATATTTAGTAGGCTATCTAGTAGTCACAGGCTGATTTTGCATCTAGATGTTACAAAACCTAAAACTACACCAAAACCTCAAAAACTGTAAAAGAGAAAAATTTAAAACTTGCATTAAGAAAAAAAATACAAAATTTCTTCTAAGTACTTTTTAAAATAAAATTTATGACTACCACTGATTCTATCCTATTTATTCCCGGTACCTATAACGCATTAATGATATAACAATATTATTATAGTTCTATTTAAATTGAACTAAATTGTTGTTCAAAATAAAAAATAGAATATACATCACCAGTTCTGAAAATGAAGTGTCAGTTATCCAAGTAACATTTTTTGGCAAACTTACATTATTGTCAGTATTTTGCTCCAAAAATTTCAAGAGGTATTCTCCACTATTCCGTCAAAGTTGAAAACTATCACAAGACACTTTTCACAGGAAATACAGCCTAATACACCACTGAGTTGCCAGCTGACTCTGTTTGAGTCGCCTGAATGTTGACCAGTCAAATGGCAACTCCATGGTGTGTGTTTTATAGTTATTTGTCTTACAGGCCTATCCATTTTTTTCCATGTGAGCTGTAAGGTTTAAATGCACATTTGCAGATATACCATGGCGAATCTCAGATGGATACCTCTTCTCATTTTAAAAGCTTGACAATTTTGTATCTTATAAAACTAAGCTACACCAAAATATGTTGCTTATAACCTGTAACTCAAATTGAAACTGTTGACGTAAGACTAAATTACTTTGAATACCATCAATGATGTTATATCCAATAAAGATTACTATTAAGTTATACAAGAGTCTGTGTAATGAAGACGGAAGGGTGGCCAAGTTTGTGAAATTGTTGGGTTATAAGAAAATTTATTTTAAACAGTTTGGAATGTGTCAGTTTTTAACCACGGTTTAATTTGGTTTTATCTCCTAAGAGAATAAAAGTTGACAAATATTTCTACGACTCGATCATTAAACATTTATTGATAAAGTTGCTGTGCAGCTTGCCTGTCAAAGCTGTTTCCGCCCCTAAGCCAACTTGAAAGCGATTTTCCATCCTGTCATGGAGGTGGCCAAGTTATCCAGACTGGCAGATTATTAAGTGCCAAGTCCTTGGGATTACAGTAGACTCTTATTAGTTGACTAAATTCTTTGGTCTCATAAAAATTTCAAACCACAAACACATTATCAAGATTTAAGGTAAGTTTCTACGTAAATTTAACAAATAAAAGTTCACATTAACGTAGTTTATTAATAACCCATTTAAACAGATTTCACCTCATTTAACCCTGTGCATGGTTATTTAGCACATCTGCAATGACACCAGACTAAATCCAATATTCTGTAGTCTGAGAGTGTCCTGGTGCCATAGGTGTTGGATTATCGAGCGTCTACTGTATATTATAATGTAATACCGTAATATTATTGCTGTCACTCTCGCTCTCATTTCCACACTCAATTGGTTCTTAGTTCCAATGTTTTGGTTCTATCAAAACATGAATTGTACGACTTCATTGAGGAGGAGTCCCTAAATTTGTGCTTAGTATAACTTAGAACAAGTTGATGTCCAAACTAAGCTTTCATATTTTGTAAAAGGTACACCAAAGTTACTAAAAAATGTAATCAGTTTGCAGCTAATAGGATAGTTACCTTAACAACACTTCCAACATAATTTTGGGAAATGATAAGATCAGTTAGTTCTGAAAGGTTAATGTGAGCTTTTAAAAAGAGCTGCTGAAGAAGTTGTTTAATTCCATGGAAATCTGAATCAATCGGACTTCTCCCTTCAAATTCCACCTGGATCTCCTAGAAATTATCACAGGTTAGTAGGGATAATAAATAGAAAACAAACTCATAGGCTTTAGTACTCTATGTATAGAAAACAAAACTGCAAAAGTTTCATAACTCAATCATTATGTGTAGGCCTAATTATTAAGTAATTACGTGTTTCAACATAGACAAATGAAATCTTCTTAAACGTCCCCAAAGGAAGTCTCTCTAGAATAAAATTTCATTGGCCTGTGACATAAAGATCTTTGAATTTCCATTAGCAATATGCTAAAAACCTGACCTTAAAATGTTGCAAAGTGTATGTAAGAAGTAGTAATGGCAAAATAAAATCGATTTTTCGGAAAAATCGATTTTTAGCATTCGATACATTGATTTTTTGACATCGATTTTAAAATCGGTCGGGTAAAAGACAAAGAATTGTGTTTTTTACTCCTCTAAAACAGTATATTTTAAGATCCTATCCTTAGTTTGGCTTTAAATTTACAAAATTTGTTACATTAGAGCCAAATATCAAAGTCAAAAAACTTAGTATTGGCTGTATATCGTACCGTATTGGTGCAAGGCCATTTCTAGTAGAGTTTACTAGAGAATAGACATGGCCGTGATTGTTGCTATGAGTATCGCTACACTCATTTCGCATCGGCCAAAATATCATGTAAAGTATATGTAAACTCTATCATACCTTTTTAGCGAATTTCCCTATAGGGAATACGCTATTACGGTAGTAGCCATGGTAAGACCTAAGCCCGGGACCATGTTACTTTTTCATTTTGAGGTCCCCAGAGGCCAAAAATACCGTTCGTTCATTTTCATATACAGTACACTCTCGTTCATCGGAACTAATGTGGCGGACGGCCGGTTCGGATGTCAAAAAATTCCGATGAAGCGGAGTCCGTCGTGAGTCATCATTTCCGCCCGTACGGTGAACTATCGTGATTGTATTCACTCTTGTTTTTAAGATAACCCAAGAGGTTTTATGAAAATAAGGCACTCAAACTTTAAACATGGTAACAATGAACAGATAGGAATAAAAACAGCGCAGGAAATAAAGATCCAAAATTTTTATTCTCATATTCCACTCATATTGAAGCAGTCAACTGAATTCCACGTAGGCCTACAGGTGCAGTCGCGACGCGAGACAGACTGAAGGACAGTTTTGGGAAGCGGTCGAACCGGATGTTCACTTCCTGCCCCTTCCTCTTTCTATTTTGTGCGAATACTCCACGGCCTCGTAAATCACATCGATGGGTACAGATTATGGAAAACGCCTGATGACGTTTGATGCAAAATGTGATACTTCACTGTTGTGCCGATAGAACGAATGGAAATTGAAGGCGCTAAAACGGAAAAATTATTTATTTCGTAATAAAAAAAATTAATAATATCCAGATTTTCAGTTCCGATGAAGTGGAGTTCCGATGTCGCCGAGTCCGATGAACGAGAGTGTACTGTATATGTATATATCTATATATCTATATATATATATATATGTGTCCGTGGTACTGATAACTTTTGACAGCGACCTCCGATTTTGATGAAATTTGGTATGAAGGTGTAAGACCAGATCTATTTTCATGAGTTCGCCAACCAGCATGATCGGGTTATGGGAACGGGGTTTTATGGGGTTTCAAAGGGGTCGAAAATGGGTTTTTGGCATTTTTGGACCTTAATTTTTAAAATTCAACAATTTTAACTGAAACCATTTAAAAGAGCTTAAAAAACAAATAATTTAGTATTTTGAATTTTTAACTTGGCTTAACAGGTTACGGAGAAAAGCTAAAAATAGTTTTCCAATGTTAATATTATGGGAAATCAACAAAACCCTGTATCTCGCTTATTTATCGGAATAACTTGATAAAATTTGGTACGTACATTCACTAGGTAGGGTTTAACTGATATTTGCTAACAACATCCATATGGCGGCAAACCTACATACTCACCCCCATGGGGTTTATGGGGAAAATTTAAAAGTGTCGAATATTGATACAATGATATTTACCTTACCTAACTATTACATTTTCTAACAAAACTAACATTTTCTAACAACATCCAATGGCAGCAAACCTACATACTCATTCCTATGGTGTTTATGGGGAAAATACAAAATCTCAAGATCCTTTGGAAATTCGCTGAGTACGCAGGTCTGCTGCGACGGGGGTATTATACAAAACAGTTAAAAATAGAGTTCATCCTTTGATTTTGTTAAAATTTGCTATTATTAAAATTTAATTGAAAAATAGAGAATTGGTTACAGAGGGTCAAGTGGGGTAAGTGGACCCCCCCAAATCACATAGTACCACTTTGACTGCAGATTAAAAAACACATGTCAGTGATATAAATATAAAATTTTGTATGATTATTCTTTGGAATGTTTTGTATATGTATTATTTTTATTTTGTTAAAAATAATAATTTTGTATTTTTTAGAATTTTTTTTGTAAAGTGATGTTTGGGGCGTACACTTGCCTTTCAATCTGGGGTGAGTGTACACCCCCCCCCCCTTAATGTAGCTTTGCATTGCATATGTGTTGATGTTGGGGCAAGTGGATTATAGAGGAGAAAATAAGCTTTCTTTTGGTTTTTTATTTATCAAAATATCTCAAACGGTCCAGGAGTTATGAACTTTTTCGTGAACCTCCGCACGGTAAAACGGAAAACTCAGTTTTTTAAGAAATTGTAAAGTAAATGAAAACTTAGAGATAACACTATTTCAGTGAATTGACAATTAATAGGTCTTAAAGAGCAGAAAATGAGCTTTATTTTGTTTTTTTGTCCATCAAAATATCTTGAAAAATACAATAGTTTGGAAGTTTCTTGGAAACCTCCGCCTGGTGAAGTATCTTTAAACCTAAGTGCCGGTTAAAAAATAAAAAATTACTAAAAATTCAAATAGGGCCTATATTAAGATAATTATTTTAAAATTAATGACTAATTTTTTAAAGGGAAATTAAAAAATAATGTTTTATTGCCCTAAAAAGTCAATTTTGGGGGTGTACACTTGCCCCAACAGCGATGTAACAATGGGTAAGTGTACGCCCCCCTCCAAGTCCTCCAAAATGACTTTGTAGGGCAATAAAAATATTATTTTTGAATTCCTCTTTAAAAAATTAGTCAGATCACCAATTTTAAAATAATTATCTTAATATTTGAATTTTTGGTAATTTTTTAAATTTTCCGAGCGGCACTTGCGTTTAGAGTAGAAACGTAAGATGTTTTTAAACTCATCAAAACACACAATAATAATAACCAGACAATTTTTTAGTGATTATAATTTGAAAAAGAATAGTTTGAAATACCTTTTTCTATGTTTTGAATTTTTTTTATAATAAACCAATTTTTTATTAGCTGGGAGTCCACTTGCCCCGGGCGTCCACTTACCCCACTTGACCCTACTGAAGATTAGACTGTTACGGTTCTGTTCAAGATCGGCAACCAACGATAGTAAAATAATTTTTACTGTAAAATAAAATATTTTAATAGTCCTTGAATGACATTAAAACATGTATAAATTCCCGACTCTATTGACCTTATATGAATTTGTGTTTATCTAGCTTTCCAATACCATGTTCCAATTCTATAGCTTAAAACAAAAACTGTGTTTATTCAAGTCTTGCGATGTTATACGCATCGCATCGCAATGAAGCATTTGAAGTACGGTAATTAAAATCATTTTGTTTTAGTCTACGATCTAATATATCTTCTCAATAAACAAATAATGGTTTATTTTTATAACTCAATTTTATTTCAAACCAAATAATGTAGTGTATTCCTTACATGAGTAGAGGATATATAAGTTAATCATTGATTTTACCTACAAAATCAATGATATAATCAAAGCTGTGACCATTGACTACAAATAATGTCATATTAACAGTATTAATTAAATATTTGTTGGTTATATTTTTACTTCCTGGTATAATTTATAGTCAATTTAAAAGCGTCGATAAAAAAAATCGATTTTCTTAAAACATCAATGTTTTGTTCACGATTTTTTATCTAAATCGATTTTACTCTTTCGATATATCGAAAAATCGATTTTTCAAGAAATTTTGCCATCACTAGTAAGAAGTTTTTTTTTTTTGACAAAATTTTTTTTAACACAAAATTTGATTACCTATCTCTGTCATCCTTTCACTGTCGGGTTTACAACATTGAAATAAGATCAATTTTTGACTGGTTGAAAATCTATTACGGGGATATCTTCAAGTACGGTATGCAAATGAGATAGAAGCTTGCTCTAAAAAAGCCTCACTTCCAATTAGGCTATTGTTAGTTTTTTGGTTCTTAAATATTTTTAAAAAGTCAGCACACACACCACTTAGCAATTTGTCACACCAAAATTACTTTGTTTGGGACTTTGTTGTCATTGAAAGAGCTGTAATGGAGAGCAAATTTATCCTCACTTGTACCCTCCCTTTCATGACTAATTGCGGTCAGTTGTGGGCTTTTTTATTAATGTGGTAGTAGGCCTAAGAATTTGTGTACCGTGTTCCAAAACTTGAGCAATTTGCTAATGAGCGTGCTATTACGTTTTGGAGTTATTATCAGTAAATTGCTAACACGCCTCCCTTCCAAACATAAAGTTGACTGTAAGAAAATGGATTCTTACGATGAACCACGAAGTAAGTGAGTTGCCATACTGAAATTGGTGCATAACCTAACTCTAATGAACTTGTTGAAAATTTATCAAATAGTGACTCAAGTGATGTAGACTGTAGATAAATACATAGTAGGCTACATATATTTATTATTTAGCCTATTTAAATCACTTATTACATCCAATAAATTGCATATTTATTTACTATATTTTAATACGATGTATAATTTATAACCCTAAATACGGTAAAACGACCTAGAATTTTTTGAATAAAAATCAAAATTAAATTATGATTAGCCTACAGTACCATGGATATGAAATTAAAACGATCTTGTGTAAATATGATTTATACTTACTGTAGGCCCTACCTAAATTATAGGCTACCCTATTTTTAATGCAGTAACTCTGGCAATTTATTAATGGTGTGTATTTTGACGTTTTACGCATACAGTAACTTATAACTTAGAGTATTTTAATGTGAGGCATTTTGCTGACACAGCATGTTCTCTTCTCGTGTAATACTGTAAGTGGTGGAATTTTTTGTGGAAGGGTTTGACACTTTCACTTATTTCACCTAGATAGGCCTGAGACTAGAATATAACATTAACACCCTGACATACAAACGTTCCAAAGGTCATGAACAATTGCAAAAAAAAAACTGGTAAAATTCCTTTTCAAACTATGCCATCAGAAACGATTATTTTGATTATGAGCAATTAGCTGCTTTGCGTGTTTTCTAATCACAAAAGGGGTGTTTGTGCTGACTTCCAGCAGTGCTAGTCAATAACTGGCGTTTATATCCCCCTCTTATCATTTTGTGGGAAAGCAAATGCGGATGAGGAATGGGGGAAGCGCCTACAGTGTTACCGACACCAAAAATACCACCAACGGCTGAGACATCACGGACAATGTTAAAAACCGTGTTTACTAAATTAAGATTTATGGAGAAAAAAGAATGATACTGAAGATCGTTATTATTAATAATAATTAAATAAAATACTTT